>CM028378.1:48588612-48686112 GCA_013146195.2 Codonopsis lanceolata | reverse complement strand
TCGTGAAATCGGACACACTCAACTTGTCGATGATTACTTCTCTTCTCAGCCATTGTATCCCGATAACATTTTCCGCCGACGTTTCCGAATGTGTAGAAACTTATTCCTTCGGTTAGTTACTGCATTGGAGAATCATTCATCATATTTTAAATTGAGGTTCGATGCAACAAAAAGAAGAGGTCTGTCACCACTTCAAAAATGCACGGCGGCTATCCGTCAATTGGCTTATGGTGATGCAGCCGACCATCTGGATGAGTACCTTCGAATGGGTGAGACAACTGCCATGAATTGCCTGAAAAACTTTTGTCGATGTGTTGTTGAATTGTTTGTAGGTCAATACTTGAGAAGACCAAATGCCGATGATACACAACGTCTTCTTCAAATGCACGAGCAGGCACGATTTCCGGTATGTTAGGAAGTCTTGATTGTATGCATTGGGAATGGAAAAACTGTCCAGTTGTTTGGCAAGGCCAATTTACAAGAAGTCATGCAAAGCCAACAATTGTGCTTGAAGCAGTTGCGTCTACAGATTTATGGATATGACATGCATTCTTCGGGGTCGCGGGTTCTCGTAATGATCTTAATGTGCTATACGAATCACCTTTATTCAATAACGTACTCGAAGGAACTGCACCGCCTATTGAGTTTGAAGTTAATGACACACATTATTCAAAGGGATACTACATAACAGATGGAATTTATCCGAATTGGACTACTTTTGTGAAGAGCTTTTCGTGCCCGGCGGATGCTAAAAGAAAGAAATTAAAGGAAAGACAAGAGGCGAAAAAAGAACGAGCATTTGGAGTGCTTCAATCGAGGTGGGCCATTATAAAAGGTCCTGCTCGATTATGGTATAGAGATAACTTGAAAGAAATTATGCTAACATGCATTATTCTACACAACATGATTGTCGAGGATGAGGGTGATCACGTTACGAATTGGGTCGATGATACAGGAGAGTCCTCTACACAAGCAAACCATGGCTCAACCCAAGCATTCCAATAATATTTGCAGCGAAATAATGAGCTACGTGATAGCAATCGACATCATCGACATCTGAACTTCGAGCCGACTTGGTTGAGCATATATGGGCTCGTTGCGGTGACAATTAGTGATGGCATGCAATTTTAAGAATGTTATGGCTAAATTTCTATATTTGTAATTTTTAAAATTGTTGTTTGTTTGAAGTATTTGTTATTTGTATGAGGTCTTTGTTTTTATGTAATATTTTTAATGAAAATAATAAACTAATACCTTTGTTTTATATAAATGTATTTGCTATGCAATATATTAATAAAAAAATATAAACGGATTAATTTATTTATATATTGCATATTTGAATATGCAATATATAAATAAAAATTATAAACGAAATAATTTATTTATATTGCATATTTGAATATTCAATATATTAATAAAAATTATAAACGAAATAATTTATTTATATTGCATATTTGAATATTCAATATAATAATAAAAATTATAAACGAATTAATTTATTTATATTGCATATTTGAATATTCAATATATTAATAAAAATTATAAACGAATTAATTTATTTATATTGCATATTTGAATATTCAATATATTAATAAAAATTATAAACGAATTAATTTATTTATATTGCATATACGTATTAATTAATTTATTTGCAAAATATAAAAATAAAAAGTAGTGTAAATAAAGTGAATGATGTGGTAGTGAGACCCATGTAAGAATTATTGAAGAATCAAAACCATTGTAAAAGAAAATTCTTAAGAGAGAGAAATTATGAAAATGTATAGTTGGCAGTGAGACTCAGCTAAGAATTTGTGGGGGGAATGTGAACGATTGTGGATGCCCTAAAGTAATTGCTTTGATTGGTGGTGGTAAGTGAGCATATGGAGGTTACTTGGTGAGGAAGACAAATTTATTAAGGTAAGTATGGTCTGTTTTATGAGCATGGTTTTGAGATTTTAATTTTTTATTTTTCACTTTGGGTCTTTTTATCTCCACTGCTTATTTATCTCTCTCATTTTTTAAATATTTTTTATCATTACAAAACAAAAATCTAAACTTGAAAATCAACCTAAAGACCACATGCCCCCCCACACACTTAGTCCCTTAAAAAATGTACTAAATGATTTCTTGTACCAAAATTAATTGTAAAATACCTAACTAAACACCTAAATCCTATTTTCTGTCACGATAGATAGGCCGTCCATTTCGTAAAAAACTGTAACATTTATCCTCAAATTACTAATCTTAGAATCAGACCATAGAAATGAAAAATAAAGAGTAAACACAATTTGACCATAAAAAAGCCACTTGTTGAGAGACTCACTGGTCACTAAGAAGCTGGTGATGAATTTTGAACGAGTTCCTCCTCCGCGGTTGTCCTCTATCCAAATAAGTGAGTAACTACTATAATGTGCATTTTGTTGACAACTAATGGAATCAGGTTGCCGAGGGAGCAAGTGCCTTCGCGGTCAGACCCAAACTCCCGTTCAGTCAGCACCACAGCATGAACCATGAACCCTAGTAGGTGCCATCCCCAGCACGATCTTGCTTAATTGTAACGTCTGTCCAGCGGGAAAGAAATCCCAAATAACAGCGCCACTTTACATAAACTACTCACCGACACAGATCTCCAATTCATCCCATCCCAGCAAATTAAACGTTAACATCAATACATCTCGCTCTATACCAATTGGCGTAAGAAATTTAAGACAACCTTTTTCCAGAAACTGTGCGAGTCCATTCTCAGGTCCTCTTCAATGGAGGACGCCTTCGCCAGATCTGTCGCTGAGGTAATTGCTAATCCATTAGCACATTCCGGGGTATTTGCTTGGATACGATTGATTGCTGAGAAGTTTTAATGAATTTGTTGGAGTGTTGTTAATGTATTTTAGACATTGCAAGTTGACATATTCTCTTTCCGATTACTATTTGATTCATCAGCCAAATTGTTGATCACAGTCTAATTTTTTGGCTTATCGGCCTGTTAGAGTGAAGTGATTGATTATTCGTTTCTTTGACAATGAGAGCATACTCCAGTGTTTAGTGTGCAACTGATATTGCCATTACCGAGACAACTGAAACAGAATAATTAGTTGATTATGGCCAAGTGGCAATGAAGAGGAGTACAGTAATTTGAAATGTGCATTCGAGGGGGTTAAATGCATTTCCTTCCAATATGAATTTAAATTTCGCCGTGATTCATTTTTTTTCCTTTTCAAATCCAGGTTCTCGATTTCCTTGGCGTGGACCCAACAAAAGGGCTTACCGAATCTCAGGTGTGCAGTTGCTTAAATCTATGGCTGTCTGAAACCTTATTCCGTTATAAATGATGGTGGACAGGCTCATTTGGTTCATGCATAGTCTCTACACTGCATTTCTTGTGAAGTTGGAATTCGTTATATATTGATGCTTTACATGGTTTTCCTTATCTGAGTGTTTTCAGGTTACAAGACATGTGAGGATTTATGGCAGAAATGGTAAGCCTCTCTTTCAAGAACTTGATCCATTAAGTATTTGGCAAAAATTGGGGTGTCAGGTGTGGTTATAGTGTTCCTAGAACTTTAGAATGAACATACTTATCATGGTGTGGTCGACTTACCAGCAACAGTTATGCTGTCACTTCTGGGAAGGAAGGGCGTAGATTGTTTATTAGGCCTTTTCGCTCGTAGCCAAGCCACCAAGGGCATCCTAATTTCACTGGGGATCCAAGACTAGCAAATACATCCCAGCAAAGAGATAAGACTAGAGCATGTAGAAAAATGGTTGAAGAGTTATAAAAACCCTGTTCATTTGATTAACCACTAGTATGGTAATAAGCAGATTGCAGATACAGAACAAGAAGAAATCACTTGAAGGATGCATAAGTAGTACCAAAAATTACCTTGCAAACTGCAAAGACAAGTAACTTATAATATAATTTTTTTGATAGATAAAGTAAAATATATTAACAAGCTCTAGGTGATGCGTCCTATGTAACCCGGGAGTATACAAAAGAGACAAAATTAATTAATATATAAACTGTCCATAAAATCAACAAGAGAGTTATCCAAAGACAGATAAAACCCGGAGCACCAAAAAAACATGGTCTGGAGAGCTCTTTCCTTCAATTTGTCCTCATTACTCTCCTTGTTTTCAAAAGCCCTAAAGTTCCTTTCAATCTACACCGTCCAACAAACAGCCATAGGTCCCAGCTAAAGCTCCTCCTTCTTCTCTTGTACAGAGACCAATCTAGCATTAGGTCGAAAATCGAATTAGGCATGAGCATGACCCATGAATTATGAACGAGGCTAAAGATACAATCCCAAATAGCCTTAGCCACTGGACAGTGGATAAGCAGATGATCAATAGACTCCCCATCCCTTTTGCACATATAGCACCAGTTCACATAAAACCAAAAGTGGAGTAACTTGCTTAAGTTAATTGAAGGAAAAAAACCAATATAAAGGGCAACAACGTTCAAAATACCAAGTCTGGTGTCTAGTGCCCATCATCTCTCTGTTCACAGTTCCAAGCTTCCAATACCCTATCTACCTCTGTCCCTCCTTCACAGTCCATCTCGTTGCTTGGTGGAAATTTACTTCATTATCTGGGTAATTTCGACTTGTCTAATGTAGAAGTTGGACATTTTCTCATACCAGTTTCAGCCAGTCATTGCTGACAAGACTGTATCTGCTGGTCCAGTGGGTGATCACCTAGAAAATTAGGGCATAATTTTACGAGAATCCTTCAACTGTCCAGGTACTTGGTGAATATTATGATTTAAGAAAGGATAATATCAAAGTAGATGCTTTTATGAGAATCCATTAACCGTCCAGATAGAAAAGGCTAGTTCGATATCTCCCTATTGGCTGAACATGGATGAGGAAGTGGGGCCTCAATGTTGTAGGCAAACCTAGAATTAGATGTGACAAAAGGTCCGATACTTGTTGCATGCATGTGCTTCTTTACTTTACTATAATAGGAAATTAGCAACTAATTGGTTATTGAACTAGAGTTTGAATAAAAGATGCAGTATTGGACTGTGACATTAAGCTGCAAAATTGCAAATTAGAAAGATTTTGGGATACTACAGCAGATGCATACTTTCATGCAATGCATCGTAGAAACTTTTGTTTATTTGATATCAATAAGTTTTTCGATCATTGGGCCTTTAAGCAAGTTCTATGTTTAGAATATAGCTTCATTCATGGTCTAGATTATGGATCCAATTCATGCTTTTTTTTTGATCATGTGTTAGCCTGAACTTTAGGATTAAGCTCGTCATTTTGATTGATTTTATCAATGAAGAATGTTAGTCAAGCAGGTGACAGAGCGTCCAATATTCAAATTCCTTTTTTTTACGTCATATATATCCTTATGGTACTAGTCGAGAATAAATAAGAGTTCCTTTCAGTGTCATTAAAATGTCTGATTGTGTCCTAGATGACTGAAACAATCAAACCATCATGAAATCACCAAGAAGGACCATAACTTTCCCAAAACAGCTGAAAATTGTCTGTTTCTGTACTCAACAACTCATGAAACCCTTAGGTTCTCATGGTGGTGTCGATGTTTCAATATCTTGTTGTTTCTCTATTTGAATTTCTACTTATCAAAAAAAAAGTACTTTTATTTCTATTCAAAATTGCCAGAGTACAAACTATTTTGTGGGTTTGTACAAGTTTTCATTGAAGTCAGTCAGTTACTTCAATGATGTTTCAGAGCCGGAGAGCGGAAAGTTACTATTTGTGAGCTTGAAGTTCTCATGTCAATTTTTTTTTTGTGTGGTCTGAAGGATAATTGAAGCTTTTTTTTAGCTTTTTCTTCTTTCTGAGGGGGTGACATCATGATTGTAATTTAAGACGTTCTTTTTGTTGCTAGCTATTTAATAAACTTACTGTTTTTTTATGTTTTTCATCATTTACTTCTCTAACGAGCTTTTCCTCTTTTTTGTTGCAGTGCTGCCTCGAGAAGAGAGTAAGTAGATGACCTACTTCCTCCCTCCTTTCCATCCCCTTTTCTCTCTTAATATTTATCTACGTCTCATCTGTATTTTTTATAATAAGATTGTGTATTCACTGTACTCTTAGAAGCTTGTTCTTTCGTTAAAGCTTGATAAAACACGAGTACATCAGCACATCAGAGGTTTTTTTTTTTTTTTTTGGGGGGGGGATGGTTGGGGTGAAGAAGGGGATGCACAGAACTCAATATAAGAATTAACATAAGTTGTTTAAAAGAATTTTAACATGTTGGGGACCACTTAAAATGGGTAGATAAGAGCAAGTTTACTCTATGTTAAATCAACTCAACATGGTTAATTTATAGTAGGTTCTCGTCTAAATCTGAATACAGTTTATGGGCAAGTATGCTGCTTAGAGAGGATAAGTTTAAGCTTGGTATTCAATAGACGATGGAGTTGCAGAAAGCATTGCAAGATGACCTGAGCTTGAATAGATATCTACTATTCTTACATATTTAAAAAGAATGCCCCTGCCCTTACCACCAAAAATTTGTCTTTAACAATGTTATTATGGTGAAAATGGTTGGAGTTGGACTAAGAATTCCCTATATTTGTTTTACTACAAGCTAATGCATCTGTTATTACATGCACTTGCGTTTATTCAGGTACTCCATTTTGGAAATTGGTTTTGAAGCAATTTGATGATTTGCTCGTTAAGATTTTGATTGCTGCTGCTGTTGTTTCTTTTGTTTTGGCATTGGTTAATGGAGAGACGGGCTTGACAGCTTTTCTGGAGCCATCTGTAAGATATGATTTTTCCGTTTGAGTTAAACTCACATCAACTATTGATTATCTGTGTGCTGGGAGAAGCTTGGTTCATAATTGAAAGTTTATTTTTCTCAATTGTTTCCGCATTTTTCTATGCATTGTGCGTGATGCATCAGCATAAGTATGGTGACCTGATGCTATGTGATTTATATGCTGCCTTGTACTTTTTGTGTCTTTTTGAGGTTGGTCTGTGAGAGAAAATATTGTCCACCCCTGTTTTTATTTATATTTCCACGACTACACAGTGTCATGTTTGGACACATGATGAGATATGAAGTCCAGCTAACACCGACCCTATACATATACAGCAAAGCTTCTGGTATACCCCTCTTCTGGTTCTGGCCGGTGATATTGGAGCTGATTGGCTTAAAACTCCTGTATGATGAAGGAATTAGGATTTAAATTGGATTTTTTTTGATAATTATAAATAAAAAAACAAGCGCCAAAACAGGCAACACGTCCTATGTACACAGGAAGTATTCTCTAACCGCCACCTTTACATAACAGCAATGCTTTACACGAAATCTACAAAAGGGTTAACTCCCAACGAGACCAATTCTGCAAACTAGAAAAATAAGAACTAGAAAAATAAGGCATGGAGAGTCACCTCCTTCAACCTATTAACACTCGGTTCAATATTTCAAAAGCCCATTTGTTTCTCTCCCTCCACTCTGTCCAGCAAACAACTAACAGAACCACATCCCAACAACTATTCTTCCTTTCTCTTTTGTACAAGGACCAACAGAGTAGAAGCTCCTTGACCGAGCTTGGCATAACCCCAGACAACTGTAAATGATTGAGCATAAAATCCCAAATCTCCCCCTGGCCACGGCCCACGGGCAGTGCAACCAAAGATGATTCGCGCCCTCCCCATCACCCTTGCACAGTTGCACATATAACACCAATTAACATTTTTTTTTCTGACCCCGTAAATTATCTACAGTCAGAATTTATTGTTTGCAGCCTCCCAAATGAAAAAGCCACTTTAGTCGGGGCCTTGGATTTCCACACTCTTCCAAGAGACATGATATTTCTTCTCGTCATACAATAATAGAATGTTTTAACTGAAATATCTTGTTCTTTGCTCTATTCCACAAAATCTGTATTCTCTATTATTGCCCACCTTGTGAGCATACAAAATCTCAGAAATAATCGATGGGGTTCAAGTTCCCAGTCTCGAGAGTTCCTTCTAAAAACCGAATTCACGTAACAGCGCCTAGAAATACTGGAGATAATTTGAGGATTCGCCACAAATTTTATGTAGACTGGTGTTTCATGCGCAAGGGGTGTGGAGAAAGTGTCAATCATCTGCTGCTGCTCCATTGTCCTGTAGCTACGGAATTGTGGAACTTCATTTTCGATCTGTTTAAGGTTTCGTGGGTGATGCCTAGAAATACTAAGATTTCTTTATGAATTGGTCCTTGTATAAACGTAGGTAAAGGAACTTTGTCTGGAAGGTTGCTCCTTTGGGCGTTTGCTGGACATTATGGAGGGAGAGGAACCGAAGGGCTTTTGACAAGAAGAAGAGGAATGTGTCTCGGTTGAATGAAAGTATGCTTCATATACTGTTTTTTTGGTGCTCAGATATGGAGGACAATTCCCAAATTCCTAGACTTTCTTTTGTTGATTTTATAAATAGATTCAAGATTGTCTAGCTACTCCTTTGGATGTATACCTCTTGTGTACAAAGGATGCGTCACCTGTGTTTCACGCTTTTTGGTATATATTATCTTACTTATCCAAAAAAAAAAACACTGCCTCCTTCAACTCGAAGGACAGAGATGACAAGTTCCTCCTTGTTAACCGCTATGTTGATCACAGCTAGAAACAATCTCCATAACTCCACCTCTTCGCACCACTTATCTTTCCAAAATCTAATCAATGCTCCGTTACCTACTTCAAAAGAAATACAACTCTTAAAATGAATCCAAACCTTTCCTAATCCCTTTCCACACACCCATCCCATAAGTCAATTGAACCTTATTAGGGAAGCACAAATGGTTACCTTCCCCGTAATTCCTCACCGCCACTTTCCTCCAAAAAAAGCCTCCTTCTCAACCATGAATCTCCAAAACCATTTCCTAAGCCTTTTGATCCCTAGACCACATTCTCTAAAGAACTTGAGGCACAACGTCTCTCATCACTCCCACTTTACCCGGTGATACTTCCGCTCATCCGATCCACCTTCCCACAAAAAGTCTCTTTCTAACTTTTCTAATCTCTTTCCCATGGAAGCTGGGAGAGTAAACACCGACATGAAATACGTAGGCAAACTAGAGAGATTACTCTTAACAAGAGTGAGCCTGCCCCCCTTAGACAAAAGATGCCTCTTCCATCCCAACCAACGTTCAAACCTTCCAATCACCGGTTCCAGATCGCTTTACTATTTATAGAAGCCCCTAAAGACAGACCCACGATAAGATGTAGGAAAAGCGCCCACCTTGCACCCAAAGAAAGATGCCAAAGAGTCGATGTTCTCCACATGCCCTAATGGAAAAATTTCACTCTTCGGAATGTTTATCCTCAAACCCGATGCAACGTGAAAGAAAAGGAGCACAAGACGAAGATAGTCCATGTGGGAAGCTTCCGTTCATAGAAAACAAGGCTATTGTCCACGAAGAGCAAACGGGATACCGTTTCCAAAGAATTCTTCCCGATCCCACATCAAACCCTCAAATCAAACCACCCAAAACAGTAACATCCAAGATCCTACCAAACACCTCCTTAACTATGATGAAGAGAAAGGGAGAAAGAGGGTCTCCTTGACACAAGCCTCTTATTAACGAGGACAAAGAATTTTGCCAAAGAGATGCAAAACCGAATCCAATCTCTCTCCACCGATCCGAAAAGCCCATCCTGTACAACATGCAATCCACAAAATTCCAACTAACATGATCATAGGCTTTCGTAATGTTCAATTTACAAAGCAACCCAACTCCACTTCTAACTCTGGAGTCCTCAATTTCATTAGTAATAAGCACCGCTTAGGCGCTTCGGTACAATTCCATTAGGAGATATAATCCAGTTCTTCAGCTTCCTGTAAGCTCAATGCTTGGTTCCGGGGGAGGAAGACAGAATTCTGTGGGATGGGTCGAGAAAAGATAGCTTGTTCCCTTGGAGGAATATTTGGAAATCAAAGCCCCCTAGTAGGGTGGATATCTTCATGTGGGAAGCAGCGCTGGAAGTCATTTTGACTGGAGACAATTTAAGAAGAAGAAAGAGAATATATGTGAACTGGTGTTATATGTGTAAAAATGGCGAGGAGAGCGTCAACCATCTGTTGCTTCACTGCCCATAGCGAGAGAGATGTGGAATCATATTCTTCATCTCTTTACTGTGTCTTGGGTTATGCCAAGGTCAATTATAGAGATGTTACGCTCGTGGTCCATTTACAAGCGCCAAAAAAGAAGATTTGAAGCCTGGGGTGCTGTTCCATTGGCGGTGTGCTGGAACTTATGGAAAGAAAGAAATCAAAGAAGCTTTGAGAACATTGAAATGGATACAGAGAAGATAAGAAGGGGATTCTGGAGGATCTTTATTTTTGGTGCACAAATGGTAACCAGAGTTCGGAGAATACCTTAGTTGATTTTGTGGATACTATGACCGTCGTTTATTTTTTTGGTAGTGTATATTTCTTGTATACAAAGGACACGTCACCTGTAGGGGTGGCAATTTGAGGCACGATATGATTGGCCGACACGAACATGGTACGAAATTATAAGGTTTGGGCTGGGGCTTATCAGGTTCGGGCCGTTAAAGGGCCAATACGATAGGGCACGATGAAATATGAGTTGTTATCGGACTGTTTTGATAAGTACGGTAAGGCATGATAACTAAAATATATATGTTTTTAAAATATATTTTTTAAAATTTACTAGGGGCTGTCACTTTTTTCGAACTATTTTCATGATTATTTTATAGTTTTATCATTTGAATATTTATGACTTTTAAACTATTTGACTATTTATATTGATAAATTTTCAAAATGTATTAAAAAATCAAAATTATATATTTTATAATTTTTTTTTGATAAGTAAATAATATATATAAAATATCAAGCATCAAAAGAGGTGATGCGTCCTTTGTACACTAGACGTATACCATCCAAAAGATTAACCAATATCTGTGCTATTTACAAGATCTACAAAAGCTATATTGGATCTAGGAAGAGAGTGATCAGCCTCGGAACTCCAAAAATGAAGAGTGCGAATCAACAAATTCTTCAACTCCGGGACTGACATTTCCACGTTGTCGAATGCCCTATGGTTCCTTTCCTTCCATAGAATCCAACACACACCCAAAAGAGCTGTCCCCCATATACTATTACTCCTCTTCGAATAACCCCTATTCCAACCTCTGACATGGTCAATGATCGAATTTGGCATGACCCAAGACATATTGAACATACTCAACACATAGTTCCAAAGCTCTAAAGCCACTTGGCAGTGAAGAAGTAAATGATTTACACTCTCCGCGCCAACCTTACACATATAACATCTATTAACAAAAACCATGTTACGTTTCCGCAAATTATCCCCGGTTAGGATAGCTTCATGAGTCGCTTCCCACATGAAAAAAGCCACTCTCTTAGGGGCTTTGGACCTCCAAACTGCTCTCCACTGAAAAGAAGTTCTGCCACCGTTGAGAAGCTTGAAATAATACGAGCTAACTGAAAAAAGAGAGCCCCCTGAGCCCTTCCAAACCACCTTGTCTGTCGGCCTGTCTGTTTTCTGCTCTTGAAGCATCCTTAAAAGCTGCACAACTGACTCTAACTCCCAATCAGGAAAATTCCTTCTGAACATGGGATTCCAGATAGGCTTACCCTCCACCCAAGATAATACAGAGCTAACTCTACAATCCTTATCCGTGGATAGCTCAAATAAGTTCTGAAACGCCTCCCTCAAGCGAATATCCCCACACCATCTATCTTCCCAAAACCTCACCGAGGGTTATGGGGAGTATCATTTCGGTGTCGCAACACGCTTTTGTGAAGGATAGACAGATTATGGACGCGTCCTTTATTGCCAATGAAGCTGTGGATGATAGGTTGAAAAGCGGGGTTCCAGGGTTGTTGTGTAAGTTGGATATAGAGAAAGCTTATGATAATGTGAACTGGGATTTCTTGTTATATATGTTGGAAAGAATGGGTTTTGGTCTCAAGTGGATTCAATGGGTCCGATTCTGTATTTCGACGGTTCGCTTCTCAGTCTTGGTGAATGGAGAACCATCGGGATTTTTCCCTAGCACGAGAGGCTTGCGTCAAGGAGATCCTTTGTCCCCATTTTTGTTTATCGTGGTAATGGAGGCTCTTAGTAGGATGTTAGAGAGGGCAGTGCAGGCAGGTCTTATAAGTGGCTTTAAGGTGGGGAGGAGAGGGGAGAGGGAGGTGTCGATTTCCCATCTTCTCTTTGCAGATGATACATTAGTTTTTTGTGGGGCAGATAAGGCTCAGTTGGGGATCTAGCTGCATTCTTTGGTTGTAAGTCTGCTGTTCTTCCTACTTCCTATCTTGGGCATCCTATAGGTGCACAGTCAAAGAGCAGGGTGTTATGGAATCCAGTGGTAGTGCGGTTCGAGCAGAGATTGGCAGGGTGGAAGCGTCATCTTCTTTCCAAGGGGGGGAGATTAGTTTTGATCAAGAACACTCTTGCTAATTTACCAACTTATTTCTTATCTCTCTTTGTGATTCCTGCCACAATTAGGCAAAGATTAGAAAAGTTGGAAAGAAATTTTTTGTGGGAGGGGCAAACAGATGTGCATAAGTTTCATCTAGTGAATTGGGATAAGGTGTGTTCGAGGGTTCAGGAGGGGGGTCTGAATATCAGAAAACTCAAATTATTCAACGAGGCTTTGCTGGGAAAATGGTTGTGGCGATATCTCACAGACAAGGAGGCTTTGTGGAGGCAAGTAGTGGTTTGCAAGTATGGGGAGGGGGGTCATTGTTGGTTTCCTAACGAGGTCAATTCGTCTTATGGGGTGGGAGTCTGGCGAGGTATAAGGAAAGGGTGGAATTCTTTTGAAAGATTCATTGATTTTATAATGTTTATTGGGCTTAACGTGCTTAACGGGCCTGACTAAATAAATCGTACTTTTTTGCTTATTGTGCCTATCGTGCCGTGCTTTTCGTGTTTTTATCGTGTTGTGTTTGGGTTTTAATATTATGTACGGTCAGCTTATCATGCCGTGTTTGTGTTCGTGCTTATCGTGTCTTGCTGTTATCGTGCCGTCCCGATAACGGCCCAACACGACCGATTTGCCACAGCTAGTCACCTGTTTTGGTGCCTGTTTTTAATAGTACTTATAAAAAAAGCATGCTGAGAATCATAAATGACCTTTCCTCTAACCTTCCTCAAATGCAATGAAAGATCTTATAAACCGCTCCAATAAGACTAATAGGCTCAAAATCTTTGATGTCCACAGATTTTAACTTCTTTGGGATTAAGGCTATAAAAGAGGCATTAAGGCTTTTCCCGAATCTCTTATGAACATAGAAGAATTGAAACACCTCCATTAAACCATCCTTTATCACCTCCCAACATGATTGAAAGAAAGCTATAGAAAAACCATCCGGCCCCGACACCTTATCACCTCTCATACTACAGATAACTGACAGAACCTCCTCTTCCGAAAACGGATGCTATAGCAAAACCTTATCCTCCTGATCAAAAGACTTGAAAGAGACCTCATCGAACTTTGGATTCCAATCACTGTTTTCCAAAAAAAAGGACCTTTATAGAAACCTTCTATCCCCCCCCAGATTTCTCAGTTTTATCACTCATAAGAACTCCATTAGTACTTACAGAGCGGATCTGATTCACCACCTTATGAGCAGTCGGCATCCGATGGAAAAACTTTGAATTTTGGTCCCCCTCCTTAAGCCATTGGACTCGGGATTTTTGTCCCCACCAAATTTCCTCTTACTTGAATCGGAGTTTCTTATTCTTGTTCTCTAGGATGCTTACGAAAGAATGCAGTCATTGCTGCTGGAGACCCCAGTGGGTGTTCAATAAGCCGATGGGTAGAACCTTGGAAGTTGATGGTGTTCTTTTAGGAAATCATAAACTATGGATGTAGCTCATCTCGTCAATCTCATTTGATGTATTTACAACCAACCATGGGTGGCAGGAGTCCTCTGAGGTCAGATAATAGTGGAATAAAAATAATTTTTCACTAGGTGGTAGAAGTCCTGCCGCTCTTCGTACATCTCAAAGCTGGCCTTTCTAATTCCTCCTTCCATTTCCATCCCCACGCTTTATTTTCCGTCATTTTCTATCCGCTCTTTTAAATTTAGCCATTTGCTTTGAAGGGCCAATGAAGGGCCAAGAGCTTTGGAATTTTGTGCTGGGAATGTTCAGGATGACTTGGGTCATGTCGAGATCGATGATTGATCACGTTAGAAGTTGGTTTGCGGGTTATAGAGAGAGTAGGAGTCGTATGTGGGGGACAGCTCTTTTGGGAGTGTGTTGGATTCTGTGGAAGGAAAGAAATCGTAGGGCTTTCGTGAATGTGGAAATGGCAGTCCCGGAATTGAAGAATTTGCTGTTACGCACTCTTTATGTTTGGTGTTTCGAGACTGACCAATCTTTTCCTAGATCCAACACTGATTTTGTAGATCTTGTAAATAGATTAGACACTGATTAATGATTGGTTTGGTATACCTCTAGTGTACAAAGGACGCATCACCTCTTTTGATGCTTTTTATATAATACTTACTTATCAAAAAAAAAAAAAGTTTGTTCCTACATTTGTATTTTCGACTCGTCTATAAATTACATCAAATTACAGAAATTTATATGAACGAAGATGACGTGTTCCTTGCTTATAATTAAATTGGCCAAATACATATTTGAACCAGTAATATTGACATTTTTTTGTAAAATACAAGTATGCAACCCCATTTGATTTTCGCACTCTGTTGAGCTTATTGGTAGATCTGAGAATTGTGGTTGCTAGTATTAAGGTCCTAAATAGATTGGTGCAAGTGATATTTTTACTTTCTACGCTCTTGTGAATTTGTTCTATAGTATGAATAATCAAATAACTATAACCAAATTTTTTAACCTTGTGCTGATTTGCAGGTCATACTAATGATACTGGCTGCAAATGCAGCAGTTGGAGTAATAACGGAAACAAATGCTGAAAAAGCATTGGAGGTAGGTTACTGGGGTCTATCATTGGGACACTCCCGTAAACACCATCTCTTATAGGCTACTTCATTTGCTAAATTCTCATTTGGTCGTTGTTGTTACGCTTGCTATTTCTTTTCTTACATAATTGAAGTTCAAACCATATTATTTATTAGTTCTATCTCTTACTTAAGCTGACGACATGCAACTGTTGTTTTCCATATTCCCATGTCAAACATCTGGAAATGGGGGACATAAGACTTTTAAAAGTTTGCAAGTTAGAAACCTCTTGGATGAACTAGTTTTAGCTAGACATTCTGCCTTAAATGTGATATTAATTTCCTCCTTGCATGATACTTGCATATTGATTGAGCATTCACGGACGATCAGATGAAGCAGATAAAGCGATAGTCGGTAGCCCGACAACGAGTAAAAAACTTCACCAGATCTCTTGTGAACAAGTATAAGAAAAATACGTCATGTGGTTTAACCAGAAATCTTTTTTTGGATGTAACTAATAGCCAAAAAAGATCTGTGTAATTGACCCCCCCAATTTGTTGGAATAAAGGCTCAGTTGACGTTAGCTGTGTATTGATAGAAATGAGCTACTTGAAAGAGAAAAGGACCCTCGACCATTTTAGAGAATTTGGTATTGGAATTTGTTTTTATGAAGAAATGGTAACTACTATGGTTGGTGGGTAGTTGTAGAAGTACGCTTGGATGACAGATTCCAAATGGTTAGATTGGCTAATGTCCTGTAGAAACTTCTGTACTATTGTAGATGACAATACCAACGCTATTTTGTTGGCAGCTTCCAAGTGTTGGAGCTTCTCCTGTTGATTCACTCTTGTTATTTTCTATTAGATGTAGTACGTTTAACCAAAAAGTATATATTGAGCTCAATCCAATCCTCTCTAGCACGAATAAAAATCATTATCTTTTTTTTTTTTTTTTTTGATAAGAATAAAAATCATTACTTCATTGTAAGTACTTTGGTTTTTTTTTTTTTTTTGATAGGTAAGTGTGACCCCTTGTTGGTGTGGGGATTGGAACCAAGGACCTCAAGGTCTTTGCAGAGTGCCCTTGCCATCTCTCCCACCCCTTGGGGTCGATTGTAAGTACTTTGTAATTAATCATTTGGCAATGTTGGAAGGATACTCCAGAGCTAAAGGTTTTTTTTTTTTTTACTTAAAATGAATAAATAATCTTAGTGAATAATACTGTCAAACGGGGTTGAGGATGAGTAGTTGGCAGAAGACGAGGTGACAGATGTTGGTAAGGTCTTGGGATGAAGAAGGTGAGGAGAGAGTTGTTAGAGTACAGAATAACAGCAGGATATTTGTCAAAGGTCTATGACAAGTGAGAGTTTGAATGAGGTTAGTTGCCTTTACTTATAAAGAGGCTATGCCTATGAGGGCTTTGTATGACTAAAACCTATCAGTTATCGAGCAGGCCATCCAAATATAATAAGATAGTTGGACAGGATGTTCATGAGATAAAGCAGTTTGTGGTACGAGTCTAGTCTCAATTCAGATATAGGGTTAAGGGTTGGTTGAGTCACGAACCTAGTCTTGTTCTATTTTTAGTAAAGTTACCTGATACCATTACTCTCCTAATCAACTGCTTTATGATACAAGCATTTTAGAAAACAATACGTTTTTGTTCTGGACACTACTGGATTCATAAACTGAAAACATATTATCTTCTCATTTGGTGGCACTAATTTCAGTAGGTTAATCTAATATATTATTAGATGCTATTTTTCACATTCTTGTTTTATTTGGAGTAAAGTTACTTGACAACACTAATCTCCTTTTCAACTGCATTATGATACGGGCATTCTAAAAAATATAAATTTTCATTCAGGATAGCAGATTCATGAATCGAAAGTGTTTTCTCTTCTCCTACAGTAATGTAATTTCAGTATGTCAGTTTAATATCTTATAAGATGATCTATTTCACCTTCTTGTTTTATGTCTAGAAAATTTAGTTACCTGATAACTTAGTTCCTCTTTTCAACTGTACGGATGTTCTAGAAAATGTAATATTTTTGATCAAGACAACAGCTTCATAAATAAAAAATATTGTCACTTATCCTTCCGTGACACTGTTTTAGTAGGTTAAGTTTATATTATAAGATGCTCTATTTTTTGAGGTCTTTGGTTCCAATCCCCATACCAACAAGGGGTCACACTTACCTATCAAAAAAATAATTATAAGATGCTCTATTTTACATTCTTTCATATGTTTACTGAAAGTACTAGAAGAAATTATGTACTGAACATTCAAAGGAAACTACCCTGACATCTTGAAACACAATGAAACATTCTAACCATATTATCTACTTAAAGTTATCTCTGGCATAACGTGTTTAGGATTAAGTCGCATTTGGCATGCCGAAACGAGAAGTGCTCCTGTTAAACATTGATCTAGATCATGGTGGACGCGGATTCTCGTTGAGACCCTCACCTAGTCTCTCTTTCTCTGTATAAGAGTAGTGATGATGGGCACTCTGGATAGCCTCACATGATCCTGAGATATGGATATCCCACTGCCTGACTGCCGTCTGGGGCCTTTCTTGAGTCTATCAAGGCCCAGGTGCGCAGGGGTTGCGCCTCAATCTTGGTGAAGATGCTATGTAGATATTTCTTGTTGGGGCTGGATCTCGAGGATGTTTGTTGGCATGCGCCATTGGGATGTTCATTATGGTTAATACACTTGGAGGGACCATGCTTGTGCCTCAAGGAAGCTTGATCAATGATCACCAATCCACAATTGGTTAATGTCATACACCATCACCAACAAAGAAGTTTAGTCAGTCGTTTAAATATTGCTGTAGGATGATCCTGCGAGCTGAGCTTAACATGATGCAAATTTTCTTATATCCCAATCTAATTTACTATATATGGTAAGGGCTCTCAAGCAAAGACCTTGAGGTCCTTGGTTCTAATCCCCACACCAGTAATGGGTCACGCTTACCTATCAAAAAAAATATGTTTCTCTTGTAGGCGAAAATCCAGTGTCATGATTTTTGCTTTTGCTTCTTTATCCATGGTGTGAAAAGATTCATGATATTGTCCCTTATCATGTTCATGGATATAAGCAGTCTGACTGGAATAGATTATTAATGAGAACTGACGAACTTCAGAAAATAAATCCACCATCTTGATCAGAAAGAATGCCGAATTTGAACTTATTTGTTCATTTCTGTCCTTGATGCTAAACTGGCTCTTTTATGCAATATCCTTACTTTTGCTCGGTGAAAAACTTCATTCCTGATTTCCTGGTCCAAGTGTCTTCATCTGTTGCTTCTTGAGCTGCTTTTTAGTGTGAAAACATTGGAGAAGTTGATGGAACCAAGAAGCCTCTTTTCAGAGTATCTTTAATTCTTTATGGATATAGCATGATGAGCTGTTGGAGATTTATGCATTTATAATATATTGAGAGCAGATTTTTCCATATTTTGATCAGTGAAAAGCTGATGAACCAGACTGTTTTATGCAAGATATTTCAATATTTCATGAAAAGCTGATGAACCAGACTGTTTGATTGCGCAGGGGGGTAATCCTTTTGTAGACTTTGTGGATAATATTTCTAATGTAAAGTGATCGATTTGTATACTTCCTGTGTACATAGGTAGCGTCTCCTTTTTGACGCATATTAATACAATCTCTTACTTATCAAAAAAAAAAAAATATTTCATGAAATGCTACTACTCCTTTTCTTGTAATATTATTGAGGTTTATTTTCAATTTTTTAACTTTTAGATTATATCGAGCAAGTTTATTTATTAATAAGCTTCAATTCATCTTTAACCTCTATGGTTACTGATGAAAAGACGTCAAGGCCATAAATTTACTTAGGCTCCATTTGAGTTACTTGTCTACACAGTGCACGATGATTGTTTGTTAAAATTAAAATGTCTAAAGTGATCTTGCTTAGATCTCACTTTTTCGAGATCACTGTTGCCATTAATCCATTTTTTATGCCATTAAATTTTCTTCTGTTTTGCATGAACTATTTCTTTCTTTGAATGGTTATTATCTGGAATTTTTACTTTTTAACTTAACAGAATTCTTTCTGATGCATCTCATTTGGTCCCTTTTTTCCTTATATATTGCAGGAGCTACGTGCCTACCAAGCTGATGTCGCGACTGTCCTACGAAATGGTAAAGCAAACATTAGAGGAAACCATTCAAATGAGCATAAATGCTAGTTATGGCACTGTATACTCCATCCTTAAATGAAAAGTCACCTTTTTAGTTGCATGAGTATCGACTATTAAGGGATTATTTTCCGGTTTTCAGAATTAATTTTTTGTTTTGGTCATTGAGTCCACTGTCTTTACAAAGGAAGACACGATCCATTGCTGCATCCTTTTGACTATTTGTAAAATTTTATTTACTATATAAAAATATATTGCCTCTTGGCATTCAAATTTTTTTTCTTTGCATGGTCTGTTCTGTTTTTACTGTTAAAGAGGGGGTATATTTGGAAATGAGAATGTTTAAGAAATTGATTTTTGAAAGAGTGACATTCTTTGACGGATTAAATGGAAAAGCACAAGTGAGATTCATTTAGGGATTTAGAGAGTGTGCTTGATTCTGCATCTGTTGCGAAGGCTTGAGTTAATCCATCTGGAGTATCTATTGGTTGGCAATTGCTTTGATTATTATTATCATCACCTTGCTAGTATTGTCATCTTAGGAAAGGCTATTTCTCAAGCTTATATTGGTAGGCTAATACAATATGTAATTCAAAGTTGGTATATGCATGAACTCACCTCGTTGATTCTTACTTTTATTTTTCGCTCAGCGTGGCTAATTCTAAGGTGTTTTACATTTAACATGATTCCAAAATGTAATTCATTTCAATGATTTTCATTTCACACGTGATGCTTCTTTCAGGTTGCTTCTCTATATTACCTGCGACAGACCTAGTCCCCGGGGATATCGTTGAAGTTAGTGGTAGGTTTGGTCATTTCTGTTTTCAAGGACTGTAAATATATAAAAGTTGAATTCTCAGTATAGCAATGTGATTAGTTGATAATTTCACCTTAAAATTCTATGGGATGTGTAGTGGGTTGCAAAATTCCAGCGGATATGAGAATGATTGAGATGTTAAGTGATCACTTACGTGTTGATCAAGCAATTCTTACAGGTATATTAGTTTTTACATGTTCATTTCTAATTTCATTGATCGATATTTCTACTTTATCATTAACAGATGAATGCATTAGAGTTACTGGTTAAGAGATTCATTTAACTTTTTCACATCTATTCATGTAGTAGTGTTTGATAAAAAAAGTTAGTTTTGAGTATCCTTTGATTAGGTGGAAAACTGTTTACAAGCCAATTTCTCATGGTGGCTTGGGCATTAAAGATCTTCACCTTTTTTTTTACCAAGCTTTGCTATGGTTGTGGAGATTTTCTCAAGATTAGGGGTGGCAAAATGGGTGTTATGGATAAATGGGTGTTAGGCTATTATCCATGGTGACGCCACAAGGAGCTTATGGAGGCTTTTCTTGGATCATGCCCCTTTCCATGAAATGGTTTTTGGCTCCTTGGTATGGTGCACACATTTTAGCTTCGAAAAAAAAAACTTTGGAGAGCTGCTCCGCATTTGGACGCTTTGGCAGGAGAGGAACAGGAGGAACTTCGAGGGAATCACTTTGGCAGGAGAGGAACAGGAGGAACTTCGAGGGAATCACTTTGCCGATACATAGGCTCTCGTTTTTAATGCTCAGCACTTTGTTTTTCTTGTTTAATGCAATCATCCCTTTTGTTTTTATTTTTTATGGGGTTAGGTACTTAACTGTTCAGTTCATATTCTTGCGTATTCTCCTTTTTCAGCAGCTTTTGACCTGTGATCTTTTTTGTAAAGGTCTTTTGCTCCTTTTGTTCGGTTTGTTCCCTTGGCGAATTATTCTATGCACATATTTACTTATTAAAAAAATTAATTGCCAGTGGTGCCTGAAATTTATGAATTTCTGGGCTTTGGTCTCTTTTTATAGATCCCAGTTTACTTAAGAGTTCTGGACCTGTAGATCTGGTGAATGGTTGGATGCTAAATGCATTTCAGGCTACCGTTATCCACGTGGCTCAAGTGGCTCACTTGATTCAGAGCTATCAGTGAGCCCAGATTAAGTTCCTATTCTGCAATGCTTTCCACTCACCATCTCAACTCATGATATTTTTCCGAGTCATGCCGCCTTCTATATGTGGGCTTTCATATTTACCTATAATGCAGGCTCCTCCAAACAACATAAAAATATTTGGATTCGTACATTGTGTGCGAGTTTTGTACCATAAAAAATGGTGCTGATCTGAACATGTCAAATACTTTATGCTGTAGGAATGTAAAAGCCCTCACCACACATGCATCACTGTTCACCCATTACTATTGATGTGTTACCATTAATGCTAAAGGAATTTTAAGGCTACAATTGAAGTTCATTGGGGTTTAAAGTTCTTTTTTTCTTTTCCTAATCAAAGTATTCTTTGTAGTATTCTAATATACTTTTGATCAATAATCGGAATTCCCTTGACTTGTGAAGCTCAATGCAAAATCTTGGGTCTTGCTTACACAGTTTCGTACCAATCCCCTTGTGTTCTCCTGAGAAACATTGGCTTTGATATGGATGAGTGTTCAACATTTACCTTTTGTGCTCAGGATTGGTATCCTATATACTTGCAGCATAACATAAACAGTCCCTGTTCTCTTTTCCCTGCTAAACTAGGTGTGACAAAGAAATCAGTCACAAGGTTCTTAATGCCGGCACATTGCCTGCGTATTATATTTACTTTATAATCTCAGATGTATTCAGAGTTATGCTACAAAGGTCTTCATTTGCTGCATGCTGCTTTCTTTGGATGAACACGTAAAATGCTAATGTCTCTGAATGTGGCTTATTTTTCATGCGTTGGTGTTACTTTTTCTCCTACTTATGATACCAACAGTTTAATACTTGCAACAGTAAAATCTAAAATGGGTTTTTGTTGGCTGAAAACAGGTGAGAGCAGTTCTGTGGAGAAAGAATTGGATTCTCGGGTAACAACAAATGCTGTGTACCAAGACAAGACTAACATCCTCTTCTCGGTAAAGCCTTCGTCGAAAGTTGTTTTGATGAATGTGATGGTAGATGGGGGACTTGAGCAAAGACGATAATTACATGAATTCAACCAGTTTGGTGTCGTTCACATGTTAATATACTAGATAAAATGGACATGAAATATACATATGGACGATTAATTGTCTGCTCTTGCATCCTGTTAACAGTTTGCAAGTAGTATGCAACACTCACAGCTGTTCTTCATTGTTCGGTCTGAACAATGTGTAGTTAAGAACAACTTGAGGACTGGAAGTTCTTAATTTCCAAAATCTATTTTATAAGCTATTATATGGATCAAATACGAATGAATTTTGAGCAACCTTAGTTAACGTGCTTCACAAGGTATCAGACTACTGCATTTAGCTTAGAATATGAATTCTCACTCTCAAGTTCTCTATTGCAGGGGTCTTCCATTTCAATGTCTATTTCTTTTTCTTTTACATTTGTACATGCTTTCCATTGGTTAAAGCATGAATTTTTTTTGCTCCAACAATGTCACAGAAGAAATTCATTAAGTTTTTAAATAGCAGTCTCACGCAGACAGCTTTGTCTGTGACACGTTAGTATATTTACTACCATGTCCAAGCACAAGGATCTTGGTCTAAATGGGACTAAAATTTCTTATTGCAACTTCTGTACTGGTTTGTTCAAAACTGGTATTAGTATTGCCATTTGCAGTTAGGTGCATCTACGAGTTATACTTGTTCTGACTCAAAGATGCATTTTCATACTACCTCCTCGTTTATATTGGCCACCAGATAAAAGGTCTCCATATTTGAATTCCTAATAAATGCCTTAACAACCACGGTATAATTTTTGGATTTCCATTTGTACTCTTTATTTAGTTAATTAATGTGCATTGTGTACCTTATAAATACTCAACTTGATTAGGGGTATGATAAAAAATATAGACAATTAGTGAACTATGGATTTTTTAACGGCCAAAAAATTTGGAACTGCCAAAAAAAGAAACTAGGCCAATATAACTTAGACGGAGGGAGCATCTGATTAGCCGATTAAATCCTGAAATTAGCAGGTTCTCTGCCATGATGTTCGTATACCCCGTCCCCTCTTTTTATTTATCTCAGCATCCCATGAAAGAGAATTGAAATATGTCATCATTAATGTACATCTTGACACAATTATTTACACATATAAAAATGTGCATATGTAAATCTTGACCTTAACGTATGTGTTCACTTATGCTATCTGTGTGTATAAAACTTGATTTGAGTTTGACCAGCATAAACATACTAAAAAGATGTGAGATTAATGTGCTTGACTGGCTATTGGTTTTAGGAGGACGATGATCTGCTTTATATGTTTGTTTTCTCAAATCTGTTGGGGTTCTCTAATAGGAATATGCTGGCATCCTGGTGGATGTTAGTGGCTTAAATCTGATAAATGATTGGTTTCTGAAGCATGTTGGAGTATCTTTTTGCCTTATGGCCCTTATCTCACTGTGGGCTTTAAGGCTGGCCTCCAATTTTTGTTCTTTTGTTGTTTAGCTTCTTCCTTACCTCCTTTTGTACTTTGGAGCACTCTTGAATTAACCTGTGATTTATCTTTCCGTTTCTCGATGGATTCTCTTCCTTAAGAATTAACTTGACCTTGCATTTCTCTTAAATTTCTGAATTTTGCTCATTATGAGCTAGACATTTAGTCTGTCTCTTCTATGGACTTTTAATTTAAACGGTAATGCCTTTTCTTGTTTTGGTTCATGGGACAAACTTAATGTATAACTCTAAAGAAAGTCGGTATAAGCAATTTCTTGAACTTGTCATTGACAGGGAACAGTAGTGGTTGCTGGCAGAGCAAGAGCTGTTGTTGTTGGAGTTGGCTCAAATACTGCAATGGGCAGCATACGAGATTCTATGTTGAAAACTGAGGATGTAAGCATTAAATATAAATGTAAGACTAGTAAATTTGCTTTTAACTCCATCCAGTTTGTGTTTATCTTAATATATCATTTGATGCAGGAAGTGACACCATTGAAACGGAAGTTAGATGAGTTTGGCACTTTTTTGGCCAAGGTGATCATATAGTTTGCTGTCACTCTCCAGTTGTTGTTTCTGCCTTGGCATCATTCAATATGCTTTGAAGCAATACTATAAGACTTGCTGCTTCTAATTTACTACCTGTTTTCCAGATCAGTTCCATTTTATGCGGATGATATGCTCTTGTGAATGTAGGTGGAAAAATATATAATAAAGATCTATTTGATTGGGAGCTAGTCCCTCCCTAGAATTAAAAAACAACTTGGAAGGAGCTTCTGTGGTATGTAGACTGTGTAGTATATACATTTGACTGTGGCTGACACTAAATTTTATACATTCACAACCTGCCTTTGAGAAAAAGATTATAGCATTTATCTATTCTTAATATGCGACTATCTGATAAATGGAAACTTTGGTTGGTTATTAATAGGAAAAAGATTCTTGCATTAAAGTATAAATTTCATAAAGTTAGAATACAAACTGTATAACTTATAAGGTGAAAACAGAAATATGAGAATAATGATGGACTTGTGTGCAAATAAGCAACCTAACAAATACTTACAAAAAAAAGAAGCAACCTAACAAATAGGATATGAAGAGAATGTGTATAAAAGAAATGGATGAGATCATGCTCTACTGGAGAAGGAGAGAGTGAAGGATGCCGCCGTTTCCATGGAAATGGATCTACTGAAAAGATTGTGGTGTGAAAACTTCATCTTACTTCTTATAGGTCTTATAGAATTCATTATATATAACAAATTATCTTCTTCTTCTTTGCTTGGTTCAATCTGATTGTTATAGCATATATGTAAAGTTTCTGTCATCATCTCAATCCAAAAAACTAAAAGATCTTGCTCAATATAGAAGAAACTAACCAATTCCCAGACCAAAAATATGAACTCGTGAATTGCCAAAAGGGAGTTCACGAATGCCCCTCAAATTTGCTCCGAAGATGCCAATTCACGATTGGAGCGACAAATCGCCACAACTTCCAACGGATTTTGTGGTCTAGGTTAGCATGACATCTATACGTTTGACCAAGGATTGACTATGTTAAACCAGCTTCATAATTTCTGACGTGACAGCATGAGCATTAGTGGTGTTTGTTCAATACCAACTGATTCCTGCTCTGCCATTTACAATACACTGATGGCCAATGATAATTTCCTAATTTTCACTGGAATTTTTTTGGTTGTCAGCTACAAAATGATCCCAGTCAGTGCTATTTCTGTAGCATTCACTTTTGCCACTAACCTTGTTCAATATAGTTATAGAGAAACTAAAGAGAAAGAACTTCATTTCTTCAGCCTTTAGTAGTTAAATATCTTATCCCTGCTAGCGATCAAGTGAGCAAATGGACACATTGTTATTGTTCCAAATACCATTTGCTCTTTTGCCCTCTAAACTCCATTACCAAGCAGAGCTGGCTGAATATTAATAATTTTTCATCGAAACTCTGAGAACAGTATCAGCTTTTTTGGAACCAGGAACAAGCGGGGAAACCTCATTGCCAGCTAATCTCTCTAATCCGGAGAGGTAGGGTAGAAGCTTCCCCGTGCATTCATCAGTGAATTCTGAAACTTTATGTAGTATATAAATTTCAGCATCTTTAACAACCTGCATATCATACCTTTCTTATGGGGCAAGAGCTTGTTAGTTAAGCAGCCGTAAGAAGGTATGATGCCTCGTGCACCAAGAATTAACCTGACTGCCAGGAATCCTGAAATACTTTTCAGACCCTGGAACCACTAAATTTATGAAGACGCAAGTTTTCAACAGAATGGCGACATAGCCACGGCTCCTTAGGATTCCAAATCATCATAACCTAAGGCCCCTAACAGTGGGGCAGTAAGGAGACATCTCACTGGCACATGTGAATCTAATATCTGTCCAAGAAAATGGACCTCTGACTTTACAGTCTACAGTAGATCATTGGATGACCAGATTGTGAAAAGTTTGGGAGGTTTGAAGAAGTTTCACAAAATTTAATTGCTCTCTTCCGGTCTTCCCCCCCCCCCCTCTATTTGAAGCTGACGTTAATTAATTTCCATTTCAAACTTTATTGATATTCTGATTATAAGTTTTGATTAACAGTTAACTTGTATTGAAGATCTATTAATCACATTAGTTAGTTTTGTTCTTTTAATGAATGTAAAAACTTATTTTTTGTTATGTTATATTAAAAAATGGAACAAATAATGATTGTTTCTGTTCATCACTAGTCAACATTCTATGTTAGCTTTCTGTCTATATTCTTCGAGAGATTTTATTTGTAGTGAGATAGTACATTCCTTAAATTTCTAGTGTTGTTTTTAGGTAATAGCAGGTATCTGTGTGTTGGTATGGATTGTAAATATTGGTCATTTTCGTGATCCTGTCCATGGAGGCTTGGTGCAAGGTGCAGTTCATTACTTTAAGGTAATGTTTCATTGGGATATATATAAATATGTTTATATATATATCCCTCCCCCCTATATGTTCTTTCTCAGTGAATGCTGTTCACATAAGTTCACTAGTTTTGTATATTCTTTAATCTATAATATATTCACTAGGAGTTGCTACAATCTGCCCCAATGTGTCATTTTTCTAATCCTATGATATTTTAACTAGGAGTTACTACAATCTGCCACATCGTGAATGTCACTTTTCTTAGTCTTAATTTTTTCCCAATATGAATATCATAATTTTATAATGTTAAATTATCATGCAAAAAGTCACTCACTTCAAATTGGTGATCTGAATGCACCTTAGTTTGACTTTCTGCATACCAAAAGTTTCCTGCTTTGCCCCTAAGCTACAAGCCATGGTCCAACTTGGCAAATTATGTTGCCTGTCAGGTATCGACATCTCTAACTATTTCAGATAGTGGAAAGGAAAATGGAGATCTATTGTGCATAATGAATTGGTGAGTTGGGTCTGTGCATATGAGTAAAATTCACTCCATATGGGCCAAGGATCATAGAAGTTTCAAGCACGCAAACAAATTGAAGTGGCAACCAACTTAGCTTTCTCAACTGCTTGAGTCAGCCTCTTGAACCCATTTAGGCATTTGTTCTGCTTGACAAAAATTTCTGTTAACTACACACATCTATACTTCTTAATTATCACCATCTGTGTTTTGGTTTTCCCCTACCCATTACGTTGGTTGATAACTGGCACACTTAATGTTCTATGTTGTATATGTCCATACCATCCCGAGCGATATCTCTCATTATCTCAGAAGTGATAATATGGTGTCTTTCACCATCTTATCAATATGTTTGTTTCGAGTTTAATCTTACAAATCCATCTGAAGTTCTGAACATTCTCACTTTTATTGTTATCATTTTATGAAAATATTTCTTAGTTGTCTAACATTCTGTACCATAAAGCTAAGCAGATCTAATAGATGCTGATCACATAAATTCCTGTCATGCATCTTTACTTCACCAAACCTTATTTGTTCGGCTGATAGAAGAAGGTAGGAGTTAAAGGCATCTTTTCACAATTGACAAGAAGATAATTTATGCTCTTTGACGAGAAACCTTCCCAAGAAGAAATGTCTCATAGAAGAATACATGGGATTGCAGAAGACTGAATAGAGAGTCTGATATATAGATTTACTTTTCTGCACAATGTGTGACCCACACATATAACACTTGGATGATGAGACCATATTAACTAAAGTCTTACATGCATAAGTGGAAAAACCGTAATATGACTTTTTAACATTCAATTATTGTGTTATATCCCCTATATAATTTATCTTGCCTGACTAGATTGCAGTTGCTCTTGCCGTTGCTGCTATCCCCGAAGGACTTCCTGCAGTTGTTACAACGTGAGTTTTCTAAGATCTTATATATTTAAGCTAGTTATTACCTTGTGATTACTATGTACCATGATCTTAATGAGTCTCAAGTTATTCATGTCTGCATGAAAGGGAATTTAAACTATGATAAGATTGTGATAGCCAATTGGATCTTTTGACATACCTTTGAAAGAAAATCTCCTCATATTATGTTACCATATTAAAGCATAATACATCACCCGCTTGAAGCAATAATTCACACGAAATCCCTGTTTAGATTCTGTTACGTGAACAAGTTGACGGAACTTACAAGTTATGATGCAGATGTCATGGCTTGTTGGTTTTGCCTGTTCAATGACGTGACTTGGAAAATCAATTGAACGTGGTTCTGCTACTCTAAATTATCACATCCTCAATTTTACTTTATTTGTTTGATCTATCTTGTAATAGGCAAATAATGGGTCTCAAATGAGTTACTACATGTGTAAAGGTAAAACCAGTAGCCATAGGAGGTGGGGATTTAAACTTCTATGGGATGTACTTTTGAGCTGTACGGGAACAGCTGCGCTGGCTCCCTGGATCCATATAACTTGATATGTTTGCATGTGCCTTCCATTTATTCACATGAAAATGATTTTGGTTACCATTTCTGGGTAGGGAATTTCTATTGAGATTGAATTGGTGTTTCAATATCAATTGGAGGAGCAAAAGTATCATCTGGCTGGGTGGAAGGTAGTTTGCTTTAGCTTGAAGGCTGGAGGCCTAGGGATTAAAAATTTAAAGGTTTTCAATGCTCCTCTTATGGGGAAATGGTCATGGAAATATTTGATTGACAAGGAAGCCCTATGGAGGAGGGTGCTGGTGGGCAAATACGGGAGCGGAGATCATAAGTGGGCTCCTAATGAGGTCCAAACCTTATATGGGACGAGTATGTGGAAGGGTATTAGGAAGAAATGGGAAGTAGTGAAGCGGTTTATTTCCTTCGAAGTTGGAAATGGAGAGCTGATCCGTTTTTGGTGTGATAGATGGTGTGGCGATAGGGATCTGCGAAGTGTTTTCCCGTGCTCAAAAGGAGGAAATGGTTGGGTCTGTTTCTCAGTTTAATGGCGGTGCAGTGAATTGGAATATAGTGTTCAGAAGAAATCCCCAAGACTGGGAAGTGGATATCGTCGTGCAATTCTTTGAGTTGCTTTACAAACAAAAGGTGACTGGTGTTGGGGAGGACTCTGTTGTGTGGACAGAGGAGAAGAATTCACCCTTTTCGGTCAAGTTCTTATATCAAAAGTTAACATGCACATATGAAATATTCCCTTGGCAGATTATCTGGAAGTTGAAGGGATTTTTCATGTGGAAAGCTGCTAATGCTATTCTAACCGGGGAAAATCTGTGAAACAGGAAGAAAATGTTTACTTTCCCAGAAGATCTGGCTTGAATGCACTCCAGGTGAGTGGAGCCTAAATTTATCTGATATACTAAAACATACAGACCGTTTCAATTTCCATTTAAATAGTTACAAAACATGACACTTTCAAATTACAACTTATGCCCCAAGAGCGTTGAGATCCCACGAGGAGCGGACAATAGAGGGATCTGATCTGTGTCTTCCGGCTGAAGCTGGGCTTTTTATGAGTTTCTCGTTCTACTTCTGGTAACTAGTTGCTGTTCGTGGTGGGGGCTTGCATCAATACAACTTGCATCGTTGACTTTTAGTGACAATCTTCAGGGGTAAAACAATTGGACAAACGATAACATTTTGAAGGAACAGTGAGTATGTGTAACATGGATTTGTATGGCCCACTACTCCTCGCCAAGATCCATGTCTCGTTGCTTTTGGAGGTCGTAGATCAAATCTATAGCTCACTGCCAGGACTAAGCCCTAAAATTTCTGGATGGATTCAGTTGAACTCTGGATCAGCCCCCTTGTGGCTTAGAGAGGGACTGACTTGACCAGGGTCAAGTGGGGGCCATGTCCTCCCATAGTTTTTTTAAATTTGTACTAGGGCCCTTAATTTTTTTTGTTGTGTCGAAAGAAATTTATCAATATATATTACCTGCGCCACTCCTTCCCTCCGCACCCCTCCCCAAAAAAAATAAAAATAAATGCTCAAGAATATCAATGAACCCTTTTTAAAGCATTATTACCGTTGATAGTGAGACTCAAATATGGCCTTTTTAGTGCAGATTAACTACATATAAGTTATTACTTAAATGATTGCCTTATCCTTTCTGTAATCATTTTTATATAACTAGTTTTTTACCCGTGCGTTCAACGCACGGACATTTATCTTTTGTAATTAAATTATATTCAAACAAAATGAAAACAAATTAAAAACAAAATTAATGGCTATATGCGGATGATTCTCAACTGCTAAAATTGGGTGGATTTAGGATGGACTTCACCATTTCTATTGTATGCATTATCCGGGTTTCAAAGTTAAATATTTGGATGTTTAATGCAACTTGCAATATAAGTGCAGTAAAAAATGAGATGTTTACGTTCTATATGTTCAAATACATGTGTCGTATTGATTACATCATTTCATATTCCAACTAATTGCACATTCCAAGGCGGGGACAACTTTTCATATTTTAAAAAAGAGAGCATATTTTCAAGGCAGGGACAACTATTTATTGTATAAAGATTACTTTCCATATTTGGCAAGAGGATTTTTTTTTTGATAGGGTATAAGTAATATTAACAGGCGTCAAAAAAGGAGACGCATCCTTTTACACTGGGAGTATACATGCACCAAACTACAAACCAAAAGACCCAAACCTAGTTACAAAAAGGATCCTCTAAAGTTGGATTAGCAGTTAAGCACCAGAATCTCAAATACTTAAGGAAAGCCTTTTTGATTCCTTCAATATCAGATTCAATATTCTCGAATGCCCTTTTGTTCCTCTCTTTTCAGATGGTCCACCAAATAGCTGAAGGGGCGTACTTCCAAAAAACACTCCTTCTATTCCGGATAAAAGAAGGCCATCCCCGAAGCGTATCAATAACAGTCCTGGGCATAACCCACGAAACATCAGCAGAGAGGAAAAGGGAATCCATAACTCCCTAGCCATAGAGCAATGAAGCAACAAATGATTTACATCCTCCTCCTCACTTTTGCGCATGTAGCATCGATTAACATAAATCAATCCCCGAGATCTCAAGTTTTCCCCCGTCAATATGACGCCCCTGGTTGCCTCCCAAACAAAAAAAGCTACCCTACCGGGGATTTTATGTTTCCAAATCTCCTTCTATGGGCAGAAACTTTTTTCCTTCTCTATCATCTTAGAGTAGAAAGATCTAACGGAGAACAATCTGTTATTAGAAACCTCCCAGATGATTTTATCTTCGCTCAAAACCTGCCGCTTGCAACCCTGGAGAAAATCCATGAACTGCACTGCTTCGTCAATCTCCCAGTCATGCAGGTTTCTGTGAAAAGCAGGACTCCAAAGGTCTGTACCCCCTTGATTGACCACCAACGAACTCACCATTTCCTCCTTGTTGACTGCAATGTTGTATAGACTAGGAAACATCAGTTGCATGGTATTAGTTCCACACCAAAAATCCTTCCAGAACCTGACTTGATTTCCCAGCCCTACATCGAATTTGATGAACCTGTTGAAAGCATTCCATACTCTCATAATACCTTTCCAGACACTAGATCCATGTGAGGACAGAACTTTCTTTGGGAACCAAAGATGATCACCCGCTCCATATTTGCTCACCACTAACCTCCTCCATAGTGACTCTTTATCCACTAAAAACTTCCAAAGCCACTTGCCCAACAGAGCCTTGTTGAAGAATCTGAGATTTTTAACTCCTAGACCCCCACTCTCCTTGTTAGAGCTTGTTAGAGCATGCTGAGTCCCACCCGACTTAGAGATAATTCCTCTTCTCTTTGTCCCCTTCCCAAAGGAAATCTCTTTCTAACTTCTCAATTCTCTTTAAAACTGAGGTAGGGGCCATAAACAACGATAGAAAATAAGTGGGGAGATTAGATAGAGTACTCTTAATAAGAGTAAGTCTTCCACCCTTTGATAAGAATCGTCTTTTCCACCTCGCCAACCGCCTCTCAAACCTAACCATTACTGAGTTCCACACATTTCTGTTCTTAAAAGACGAACCAAGAGGTAAACCTAGGTACGAAGTAGGAAGGCTAGAAACACTGCAGCCAAAGAACGAAGCTAAAGCCTCCACGTTATCCACTCTACCTAAGGGGATTAACTCACATTTCGAAACATTAGTCTTCAAGCTCGATAGGTCTTGGAAAATCAGCAAGATTAGACGAAGGTAGCCCAGCTGATCACTTTCCGCATCGCAGCAAACTAGGGTGTCATCGGCAAAAAGTAGGTGAGAAACACTGCAGCCAAAGTAGGTGTCATTTGGCAAGAGGATTTAGGCGGGAAATTGCTATATTGGGATGTGTTAAAATCACATCCGCCATTATATATATAGATATACATTTTTTTCATCCAACATTTTTTTTTCCTGAATTATTACTTAACCCCACCCTCCCAGAGTTGGGTCCTGGCCCCTGGGCTCTCCCCTTGTCATGAGTGGGACCGGTTATCGACATTATATCTGATTTGGATGCATGGGAAACTTTACTTTCTTGAACTTACACTTTAAAATTATGATCATTTTGAAACTTTCATGGAAGCCTATAACTCTAGTGAATTACTTACATGAACAAATTCCATATATGATCTTGAATTTCTCAGTCCCGAGCTGATAATGAATATTTCTGGAGTTAGAAGTTAACTTGTACACTTAAATAACCAATTTACAATAAATTAGGAGTGTGAACAATATTTCTTGTTAATTTGCGTAATGTTCATGGTTTGATAATTTTGCTCTTCTATGTCATACTATTTGTATTTGTAGCTAACTTTCTCTTCTATTCAATGTTCTTCCTTCTATCCACCAAATGAATCCTTGTTTTATATTGGAACATTCCACTTAAACAGTCCTGCATGAAAAGCTAAGCTTATTAATTATTACAATTTTCCAAATATATCCTTACTATAATAGATATCAAATTGAGAAAACTTCTTTAGTTCCTACATTAAGGGTATCAATAACAAATCAAATATCCTAAATATTTTACTTTCAAGCACATAATCTTTGAGCAGAAAAGTAGGGAGTATTTGATGTAAACAAAGTTTTTGTTTTTGTTTTTTTTGTTTTCGTTGATAATTATTCCTAAATTGTTGGAAAACAGTCTTTTGCAGCTGCAAGTATTTCATATTGGATTATTGTGACCATGCTAAACTCTTGATTGAAATTTAACTAGGTTTCATATTTCTTTGGTAAGATTCATGGTTTGAAAATGGTACTTGACATATGCTTGGCTCTTTCATGTGGAACTTTGCTGGTTATTTGGATTGTTACAAGTGCCACTTAACTAAAAACTAATGATTCGTTGACTTTGATTCATCGTGTTCTTCCTAAACTGACCAGGTGCTTGGCTCTTGGAACAAAAAGGATGGCTCGGTTGAATGCTATTGTTAGGTCATTGCCATCTGTAGAGACTTTAGGTTGCACAACAGTAATTTGCAGCGACAAAACTGGTACCCTGACTACGAATATGATGTCTGTTTCAAAGGTGATCATCTTCCATTGCTTATGTCTGAGTGCAATAAATTCTTTTTGACCATTTATTTCATTTTTCATTTTCCCACAGAGATCTTGTTATTCTAAAATAGATGATGCTAACCAGTATCCTTGGGGCACTGTAAGGATCCAAAATTTGAAAGATTCCACATCGTCCGAAAAGCCCTGTAAACTCTTCCAATTCCCTGCGGTGAACTACAAGACAAAAACTTTCTGATTTGAATGCTTAAAAGTGTCCTTAGGGTGCTTGTTAGCAGGACCCTTCTAAAATAAATAATTAGAGTTGTTGAATAAGCACCCATAGATTCTGATTGTCTGATGTGCTTGGTTTTCTTGAATGCACTTTTCCCTTAGTTTTGATGCACGAGATGCTTTCATAATCTTGGGTTTTATTTGCTTGTTTGTTCATTGCCTTTTATGTTATTGGATAGAAATTCTCTGATATTCTTGTTTGTGCGTGTATTTCTGGCAATGGCCACTTGCATACTTTACGCTCTGTGGTTCATGCTCACATGCATGCTAATGGAAAAGTATTGACTCTTCCCACTGGCAGATTTATAAATTTCTTGCCTAGCCCATTTTGGATGGATGTTAAATTCCTTTCAGATTCTTATGTTGATGCTGGTGTATACATCTGTATTTATATTTACTTTTCATATTCATATATGTAGTGAGATAAGTCAACCTCATCCTTTTTACTGAGAAGTAAAATGAGTTACTAGCTGGAACCTCTGGGACAATGCTTTCAACTTCATTTACCTCCACCAACACCATTTATTGCCACCTTCAACTCACCACCACTACTACTGTATCTTAGTCCAAATTTCCCTTCAAGCTCAACCACTTAACAACAATCACAAAGTCGTGTTCGTGTAGTGCACAAGAATAGAGGTGACTTCATCAGGTAATTCTTGTGTGGATAATGAAGTTTGTAACAAAAGAAACTTTTGTAGGACATTGGGATGAGATAACCAGTAGTTATTCCACTTTTCTGCACATTGTCATTTCCATGATGAGAAGTCTTTCTTCTTGTTGGAAATGATGCTCTCGTATTCTTCATGCAGCAAACTGTCTCCAATGAATGAAAACATGATGAAAAGAAGCTGAAGAAAATTAAGATACTAATCAAGCTTGATTTGTCAGAAGTTATCCATTTCAAGTTTGTTGTCTTTGGAAATGTGATTAAAGATTTCGTTAAGTTGATTAAATTGGTTGATTTGGAAAACGCACACCCTAATGAATCCACAGATCTCAATTCTCAAGTCAGATAGGAGGTTGTTAGGATCCTCTGTTAGACCCACATTGAAATCCTTTTGTTAGCAAAAGATTGTGTAAACATTGTGGGCAAAACATGTACTTGGCTATTCTTGCTTTCTGTTGATTTCATTGTTTTGACAAAAAGGTTCTTTCGTCTAGTATGTTAGTGTTCTGTTCAATTGTTCAACTTTGTATTATTAGTTCTTCTGATTTACTTATTCTGTTTGTTGTTGTTGTTATCGTTGTGTTGTTTGGCATGGTGTAAGTTTGGGGTGAACATTATGAATTAAAAGAAGCGATTACTGTTTTCTAGCTTTTTTTTTTCCCGTGGTTTATGGTTCCTATTTTGCGTAGTTATACAATGCAAAGATGCTGAAAGGATGATTTATTCCTTATAATAATTTCATGAACTAAATTATTTTTAAGGGATATAGATATTATAGAATCTGCTCTCATCACCATTCGTTTATGAACCTATGCAACTGTGCATATTTCTTTAAGTAAATCATCTTTCATTTGCACAAGAAAGACTTGCCATTTCTTTCTTTCATTTTTTTTTTCCTTTTCAGACTGCTTAAACTATTTTAAATGTTGTTACTTTTTTTTTTCCTGGACGGGCTCTCCATTCTTTCTATTTTACGAGATGAAGCAAGGGGAAAACCTTATTTTGTGTTTAATTGTTCTCGAATGTGATATGGATCCATTTACTCAATTCATGCCATTGCTTTCATCATGCTTGGGATTTGATGTCTCTGTTCTGTAGTGGGCTTACTGTGTTTGTTTATTTTTCCAGATCTGTGTGCTTCAGTCTGTAAACCACGGCCTTACTGCTGCTGAATACAACATCAGTGGGTCAACCTATGCCCCAGAAGGCTTTATTTCCGACAGCACAGGAATTCAGGTAAGTTTTGCTGAAATTTCATTATTTGAATTCTCCATTTTTTATTAGTCTTTACTTAATTCTTGTTACTTTGGCTTGATGACGTCCATGTTGGAAAGCATTTTCACTTGCTGTTTTTGTTCAACCTCTTCGAAAAGCAATGCCTATCAGTTTCGTGTTCCCAATCACAGCTCACTTAATAGGATAAACATCCTCCCTTTGGCTTCTATTCTGCATCTCAATTCGGATATTTTGCCAGATATATATACTTTTACATCTTTTAGGTTTGCACTTTCATTCAGAAACTGTTCGTTATTTATATTTTGTATAGGTTTTTAATCATATACGCCGATGCTTTTCCTAAACTTCTTATCATAAGTATAACAAGGTGACATAAGAATATATTAGGATATATTCAACAAATGCACCACTGGCTTGTACACTTCTGACCATTGTTATTCCTAATTTAATCAGTCCCAGTAGTTTTTGAAAGAATATCTTCTATGTCATTGGAAGTCCTCCCTCTTTCTTAACATTTGAGCCCCTTTACACGAGAAAGAGAGTGCCATACTTAATTATTGGCGTAAAAATCAATGAAGTAGAACACATTGATGATATGAAAATGGTTGTTCTTCATCTAACAAGAGCCTCTTTCTGGACGGCTCCTCATTGTTGATAGAGTTTATAAACTACTTACATTCCTTGTTGACTGACCATAATCCATTTGAGGACTCTGTTGTTTACTACATTTGGCAATTGCAATGATATGTGAAATTTTTCATTTCACAAGAACACTATAAACTTGATCAGAACTCGCCTATCTCTCAGCTAGATGTTTGATTTGATAGACTGAGATGAAGAGAAAGGTTGAGAGAGATTATGGTCTCATCTTGATCATGTTGCCATGGTAGCAGTATTTTAGCGGTAGATTAGATAGAGTTTAATGGTCTATGAGTTCTTGAGACTAGATTTTTGACTTCAAATTGGTAAAGAAGTGGTGTGAAGGGTCAATATATTTAAAGATCTTTGTTTGCTTGTGCAACTCGGTAAAGGTTTGGATAGTGATGCTGGCATTTGATGGGCATATGAACTGACAAGCAGAGGTTAGAAAATATCATTTAGTCAGTTGGGACAAAGTTTGTGCCGGTGTGAGAGAAGGAGGACTATGTATTAAATTCAGTTGTTTAATGAGGTTTGCTTGGGAAGTGGTTATGGAGATATGCGACAGACAGAGCTTCTTTTTGGAGAAAAGTGGTTGTGAGTAAATACCGTGAAGGGGATCTTTTTTGGCTACCAAAGACAATTTCTGCCTCTTATGGGGTGGGAGTTTGAAAAGGTACTAGGAAGGGATGAGATTTATTTCGAAGGCATGTTCAACTTGAGATTGGTGACGGTTCCTATGTTAGATTTTGGAAAGACAAATGGTGTGGAGACAAGAGTTATGGAGGACCTTTCCAAGCCTTTTTGATGTAGCTACTGACAAAGATGCCATGGTCAGCGTTATTTTGCATTTGGCAGGAGACAACCCAACGTGGAATCGAACTTTCCAAAGGAATCTGCAAGATTGGGAGATGGAGTCAGTGGTTCAGTTTCTTGATAAATTGTATTCTCAACAGGTTAGGGGAAACATGGCAGACAAGGTTTTATGGCAGGGGTTGAAAGACCACAAATTCACTGTAAGATCCTAGTTTAATATCTTGGCAAATAGGTACATGAACTCCTTTACCTCTAGAATTATTTGAAAAGGCAGCTGTAAGAGATTAAATAAATCGCGGGAAAAAGGCAAGAGGAGCTAAAACAGCTGTGCTGTAGTCTGAACTTCGAGATGTTAAAGGGGCAGGAGGGAGAGGGGAGAAGGAGGAAAAAAATTGGTTGATATGCATTTTAATTTTTTATCTTGGAATGTGTGGGGATTAAATGATTTAAGGAAGAGAACCTTGATTAAAGGTTTGGTGAGGAGGTGGAAACCAAATTTAGTCCGTCTCCAAGAAACCAAAATGGAGAGAGTCGATGTCAGGATTATTAATAGTATTTGGGGCACGAGATGGGTGGAATGGGAACGTTTAGGGGCTGCAGGGGATGTTCTGGATACGTGGGATAGAAGGGTGCTGACAAAGGTGGATTCTCTCATAGGCGATTTCTCAGTTTCTTGTTTGTTGAAGAATGTGGAAAATGATAGAGAGTGGATGTTTACAGGAGTCTATGGGCCTTGTAATGATGCTCATCGGAGACATTTTTGGGTTGAGTTAGAGGCTTCGAAATCTAGATGGGATGTTCCATGGTGTTTAGGTGGTGATTTTAATGTAGTGAGGTTTCCGCATGAGCGCTCTGGCTAACGCGCCTATTCTAAGGAGATGATGGAGTTCAACGATTTCATTAATAATATGGAGTTGGTGGACCTCGTTTTAGGTGGAGGAGACTTCACTTGGTTCAGGAATGGAGATCGCCAACAATTTTCAAGGATTGATAAATTTCTGATTTCAGGGGATTGGGATGGATGTTTTAGTGGTGTGACCCGGTCCTGTTTGCCTAGAGTTTCCTCAGACCATGTTCCATTGCTTTTGGAATGTGATGGCTTTGCCCAAGGGAAATCTCCGTTTTGATTTGAGAAAATGTGGTTAAAAGAAGTGGGGTTCAAGGATTGGGTGATGACTAGATGGAATTCTTACATGGTGGACGGTGATCCGAGTTTCAAGTTGGCTAGGAAATTGAAGTTATTATTATTTTTTGATAAGTGAAGTGTGTATAAATGAAAGCGTCAAAACAGGTGACGCGTCCTATGTACAAAAGCGATATACAACCAACCACTACTAGTCAACAAAAATATTATCCACAAATTCTACAAAAGGATTAGAACCCTGCGGGACCGCCTCATCACAACAAAAAACATAGTCCGAATAATCTAATTTTTAATCCCATCTAGGTTTTGTTCCTCATTCTTGAAAGCTCTAAGATTCCTTTCCTTCCAAATTGACCAGCAGTCTGCCACTGGAGCAACATCCCAAAAACAATTTTTTCTTCTGCGCTTATAAAAAGTCCAGCACATAAGCAGCTCCTTGATCGACTAAGGCATGAAATCTGGAACAGTCCCAGCATAAAGCTCCAAATTTCCCTTGCAGCCGGGCATTGAATCAGAAGGTGGTTCACACTTTCTCCGTCGTGCTTGCACATAAAGCACCAGTTGACATGAATTTTATTTCGCCTCCTCAAATTATCACTGGGCTAGGTAATTGAAGTTATTAAAGGAAGATTTAAAAGTGTGGAATAGGGAGGTCTACGGTTTGGTGGACATTAAATTAAGGCTGTATCAGAGGAGATGAGTAGGTTGGATGAGAGAGCGGGGGCAGGGCAGTTGGACGAGGTTGAAGACGTTTGAAGGATAGAGAGGAATTAACACGTTTGCTCATCAAAGAAAAGATCTGCTGGAAACAAAAATCACGGGTTCAGTGGCTCAAAGAAGGAGATTGCAACACAAAGTTTTTACATAAAATGTCTAGCATTCGCGGAGTGGCAAAGCGAATTCAGAAAATTAGGATTGACGGTGAAGAGCTGGAAGATAGGGAAGATATTAGGCGCAGAATAGCGGGTTGCGGCTGTATGAGGATTGTGGGTCCTGAGACCTAAGTTGGATGGGGTTGCTTTTGAAAGACTTGATGAGGCATATTCAGCTTCTTTGGAGCGTCCCTTTACAGAAGAGGAGGTGGTGGCGGAGTTAAGGCACACGAGTGGTGATAAAGCCCCAGGCCTGGATGGATTTTCTATGGCCTTTTTCCAGCATTGTTGGGAGGTGGTCAAGGAGGATATTATGGAGGTTTTTCAGGTTTTCTATACAAATATGTATTTCAAAAAGAGCCTTAATGCTGCCTTCATATCACTGATTCCGAAGAAGAAAGGCACAATTGATTTGAGGGACTACAAACCCATTAGTCTTGTTGGGGGAATTTACAAGCTAATTGCAAGGGTCCTTTCCCAGAGGTTGAAGAAGATGATTGGTAAGATTGTTTCGCCATCTCAACATGCTTTTGTTTACGACGGACAAATCCTGGATGCATCCCTAATAGCTAATGAGGTAGTGGACGACAGACTGAAGAAAGGAGTTCTGGGTTTATTGTGTAAGCTGGATATTGAGAAAGCGTATGACCACGTCAACTGGGACTTTGTATTGTATATGATGGATAGAAGGGGTTCGGGGATAAATGGAGGAGGTGGATTCGCTATTGCATCTCTTCAGTGCACTTTTCAGTTTTGGTTAATGGGTAACCCTCCAGATTTTTTGACAGTTCGAGGGGCCTTCATCAAGGTGATCCTTTATTCCCGTTCTTGTTTATTCTTGTGATGGAGGCCTTGAGTAGACTCTTGGAGAAGGCAGTTCAGGGGGTTTTATCAGCAGCTTTAAGGTGGGAAGGGGGGGAGGTGTGACGAGGTTGGAGGTTTCTCATCTGCTCTTTGCGGATGATACTGGTTTTTTGTGGGGCAGAGAAGTCTCAGTTGGGTTATCTTCGCATGGTGTTACTGTTTTTTCAAGCAGTTTCAGGGCTTAGAGTGAATATTCTAAAGAGTGAGATTATTCCTGGTGGATGATATTGGGATCTTAGCAGGATTTTTTAGGGTGCAAGATTGTGACTCTCCCTTCCTCATACCTCGGGCTTCCCATCGGTGCTCCGGACAGAAGCAAATCTATGTGGGTTCCGATGGTTGAGTGGTTTGAGCATCGCTTGGTGGGTTGGAAGAAGCAATTTCTTTCCAAGGGGGGTAGGTTGGTGCTAGTCAAGAACACTCTCTCAAACCTACTGACGTACTTCCTATCTATGTTCATGATTCCTGCCTCTATCTGGAATAGACTAGAAAAATTGGAATGTGATTTTTTATGGGAAGGTCGGTCGGAGGAGCGGATATATCACTTGGTCAACCGGGATAAGGTTTGTGTTAGAGTGCAAGAGGGAGATTTGGGGCTTAGAAAACTCAGTTTTTAACGAAGCATTGTTGGGGAAGTGGTTGTGGAGATACCTTACGGAAAGGGAGGCCTTTTGGAGGAGAATGGTGGTAAGTAAGCACGGCTTGGGGGGCCATGCGTGGTTTCGTGCAGAGGTTGTTACTCCTTTTGGGGTGGGGGTGTGGAAGGGCATTAGGAAAGGGTGGAGCTCCCTTGAGAGGTTCCTTGCCTTCGAGGTGGGAAGTGGAGAGACTGTCAGCTTCTGGGAAGATAGATGGTACGGCGATACAAAGCTGAAGGCGGAATTTCCTGTGTTGTTTGAAGTCATAAGGGATAAGGGCTGCTCGGTTAGATCGGTGTTGTCCAGGGAGGATGGAAGACTTACTTGGAGTCCTTTTTTCAGGAGGAATTTCCATGATTGGGAGGTGGATTTGCTGTTGTGATTTTTAGAGCTGTTACAGGCTCAGAAGATTGATAGGGCAGAAGATAGGGTGATCTGGAAGGCAGTAAAGGGTCATATTTTTACGGTAACATCTTTTTACCTGAAGCTGTTGAATTGTGATAGGAATTTTTTTCCTTGGAAAGCGGTGTGGAAATCTGTAGCGCCCAAGAGAGTGGCCTTCTTTGTATGGGAAGCCATTCACGAAGCTATCCTCATAGTAGATAATCTCCAGAAGCAAAATATATATTTAGTGAATAGGTGTTTCATGTGCAAGGAAAGTGAGGAGAGCGTGAACCATCTGCTTCTCCACTGCCTTGTTGCTTCAGAACTGTGGAGTTTGTTACTGAGTTTTTTCAAAGTGTCTTGGGCGATGTCGAGATCAGTTTCTGAGCTCTTCAGGTGCTGATCTGCTCAGTGCAGAAACAGGAGTAATGGGGCTTGGGAGGGCTGCCCCTTTGGCAGTATGTTGGATGATTTGGAAGGAGAGAAATCAACTGGTTTTCGATAACGAGGAAAAGTCTATCCCTGTTTTGAAGAATTCTCTGCCTCACACTCTTTTCTCTTGGTGCGTTGAGGCTGCGAATTCTCCCCCCGGATCGAATGTCTTTTGTAGAATTTGTAAATAGCATATCTTTTGGATAGTTGCTTTTGAGCTTTGTATATTTCTAGTGTACAAAGGACGCGTCACCTGTTTTGACACTCTCATTTATATACCCTTTACTTGCCAATTTTTTTTTTGGAAATCTTAAGCTCCAATTTTATTTATTTATTTTTGCGTGGGAGGTGCGAATGAAGTTATTCTTACAGGGGATAATTTGCGGAGGTGTCATTTGATCTTCATCAACTCATGTTTCTTGTGTAAGGGGAACGGAAAAAGTGTCAATTATTTGTTGTTGCACGGCCCGGTGGCAATGGAATTATAGAACTTTTTCCGTTTAATCTCGCTTGGGTGATGCCGAGATCAATTAAAGAGCTGTTTCTTTGTTGGTCTCTTTATAAACGCAGGAGGAATAGTGATTGGGAGGTAGCTCCTTTGGGAGTGTGTTGGGTTATTTGTAGGGAGAGGAATCGAAGGGCCTTTGATAATGAGGAAAGACCTATTCCTTTTTTGAAGAACTCATTGCTGCATACTTCATAGTTTTGGTGTACTGAGACAGTGGAGCATTCCACTCCTTATAATTTTTGGGCAGATTTTGTGAATAGCTTAACTCTCTAATTTTAGTATTAGTATATTCCTAGTGTACAAAGGATGCGTCATTTTTTTTGATGCATTTTTATACATATATTCTTACCTATCAAAAAAATAAAAATAAAAATAAAAATATGTGCAGCTGGCTTCTGGTGTTGCGTGCCCATGGAGGCGGCTCTAATTTACGATATAGGTGGCATGGTTGATAGACGGACTTGAGAGGGGTATGTGTTTCTGTGGCGGGAGGAGATAGACATTTGGGTTGAGCACAAAAAAGAAAAAAAAATCTTAGGCCACCTTCAAATGGTTGAGTTTCGAACAGTGAGCTCATATTTGGGATCATAACATTAAATTTTGAAAATTTTGACCTTCAGCAGTTTTAGCATCTTTCATCTGAACTCTGTAGAAAACTGAAATGGAGAATTTGGGGGTGGGGACAGCTCCATAGAAAGAGGAGAAGTGGACAGAAGAGCAGGAGGTGAGAGAGGAATAGGATCCATCTAGATAATGAGCATGAAGAGGAGGAAAGGCGAAGAAGAAGAACATAGAAAGGAGGGAGCAAGTCTTTATTCAGCTGTTCAATCGTTTTGCCATCAGTTATATCTATCACAGGGGAGCCCTACTTCCATAATCCATAAGTACCAAAATACCCAAGTGATAACATATTCTTAATGAGGAGCCTAGGCAACATAGGACCACATAAAGAAAAACTTAAGAACGATGAAAGTTGAAGTTGAAAGCAGAAATCTGAAAGGAGTACTGGAAAAAGTAAAGGATATATAGAACTCGGTGCAATTCATAATACTCAACAATTAGTTTGCAAGTGTGACATTCCAATACTTTGAAGGCCTTTACATAGGCAAATCTGAATACAAATATGTGAACTTAATACTAACCAAAAAAGAAAAAGAAAAAAAATTCAAACTTAGGAATATATCAAATTCAAACTTAGGAATATATCAAATTCAATACAGAACATAATTACAACAGTTTACCCTCTTATGGCATTTGACGAATTTTACCTCCTTTTACAAGCCATCTAACATTTTTTCTAATTTTTGCAGCTTGACTTCCCTGCACAATTTCCTTGTCTTCTCCACATAGCAATGTGTTCAGCACTTTGCAATGAGTCTGTTATACAATACAATCCTGACAAGAGGAGTTATGAAAAGATTGGCGAGTCAACTGAAGTTGCTCTTCGTGTATTGGCAGAAAAGGTTGTTTCTACTTTCAATGCCATCGGCACATAGAAATCTATAGTTGGTTAACAATATCATTTTATTAGTTTCTCAGTCACAGCTAGGGGTTATGTCTAATTGTAATGCCAAAAGTCTCACTCTTTATTGCCAGGTTGGTCTTCCTGGTTTTGACTCTATGCCGTCTTCTCTGAATATGCTGAGCAAGCATGAACGAGCATCTTACTGTAATCGGTACTGGGAGAACCAATTCAAGAAGGTTTGCATTTATGGACTCTTGTTACGTATATATTTTATGTTTCTAGAAGAAGGATTTTTCTTTAAGTAGATCAACCACATTTTATTAACTGCTAGTATAATCTTGCTTAATGCGCTGTTGGCACTTGGCTTACCATGTCACCGTCAATTTATTATTATGTGACTCTATAGTTGGTGGTTCCTTTGGGGGGCCTTGAATATCGATGGAGCTGATAAACATCTCAATTCTCAATAGATGTGGAGAACTAAAGCTATCCTGAACATTGTTTATTAATCAAAATAAATTGGGTGAAAAGAGAAAATTTTCAAGGCTGTTGCCCAGCTTTGGTGGACTCAAACTTTTACTCCCACATTGATCGCGGTAACCTTAGAAACTCAGTTGTTGGTTATTTTGGGGGCCTTGAATCTGAATTTAGGAGAGCAAATTAAGATCTCAAGACATGCGGAAAACAGAAGTTGTTCTTATCATTCAATAAATTTAGACCAAATAATAAAAGAGTGTTCAAGGGTATGGCACAGCATTAGTGAATTTGAATTTTCTTCTCCTTATTGATTGCGGAAACTTGAAAACTCAGATGTTAGCTGGTTCTCTAACCCCAAAATCTGTTTGCTGTTGCAATTTTGGTTATCTGAAACCTGAAGCTGTTAATTACGTGATAAGTAATATTAAGTATATATTAATCAGCACTTTGAATTGGTGACATTACTTTGTCCTTAGTGTTAATCATGCCTCTGATTTAATGTCTTGCAGGTTTCTCTTTTGGATTTTTCTCGTGATCGCAAGATGATGAGTGTCCTTTGTAGTCGAAAGCAGCTTGAAATTATGTTCTCTAAAGGTGCTCCTGAGAGTATACTCTCTAGATGTACGAGTATTCTGTGCAATGATGATGGTTCCACGGTTCCTCTAACTACGAATATTAGGGCTGAGCTGGAATCTAAATTTGCCAGGTCGGTATTATTTTTATGCAGTCTTGTACGCAACTCGCATAATAGAAAATATATACACATAAGCCTGAGCCTCCAGTATGCTTTCCTTGTATATTCTCTCTTCTTTTACATAATACTCTTCCCTTATAAAAAAAAACACTACGAACTGTCATATCTTTCAGGTTCTCTGGTTTAAAAGTTGTTAATATTTCAACTCTCAACATTTTTTTTGTTCGTTACTGTCTTGCAATTTCCATTTGTTAAAGTAGATTGGCTTCATCAAACTCATTAGAGACTGTTAAGCTTGATATACATTGTTGAGCCCCTATATAACAGCTTAAGCTTTTAGATGAGTTGGTAATTTAACATGGTATCAGAGCTCTGGTTTGGCAAGGTCGTGGGTTAGAATCATCCTGCTTGCATTTGTTACCCAGAATATTGTGAGTGCATGTTTTTTTTTTTGATAAGTAAAAGTAATATATACGAAGAGCGTCAAAACAGGTGACGTAACCTATGTACAATATAGTGCAATTACAAGAGATCTCGAGCCACTCGAGATGGAAGGAATTCACTATTTCTTCTAGAGAGGGAGTAGGAGTCTGGGATAGATCCACTAACTCAGGACTTGTGAGTGCATGTTGTCACTTTGTTTGATTTGTGATGCCCTTGTTTGTGTATCTCTCCACGTATGGACGGGTCAAACGTGAGGAGGACCGGGGAGTGTTGCCCCTATTTAACAGCTTAAGCTTTTGGATGAGTTGGTTACTTAACAAAGACCAATATATACCCAGTAAAATATTACCAAAGGAGAGTCATCGGTAGTGGATTTCCTGGTGGAAAAACGATCGTGCAAGGGAACCTTGGAGTTTCTGGAGAGATGTTTGGTGGGTATGGTGAGAGCCCTATTCCAAACATAATAGAGTTGCTGAACTGGGTGAATCAGAAGTGGAAGACGGTATGCGCTGTTAGGGTGGTAGACATGTATGGAAAATATTTCCTTTTTGAGTTCCCTTCCAAGGCGGAAGCCAACCGAATTCTCAAGCAAAGAAAATGGAAATTTAGACAGGAGGAGTTGGTAATGGAGAGATGGGTTCCAGTAGAGTATTGTCACCGTGACGATAGGAAGCCAAAAGAATTGTGGATTCGAGCGCTTGGGCTTCCATTGCATCCCGGGGGGAAAATTATTTCAAGAAATTGGGGACGCCTGTGGGGGATTTGTTTGTGTGGATGACGTGACAGAATCAAGAGGGAACTTAAGATGGGCTAGAATCTTAGTCCATTACCGTAAAGAAATTTCGGGTGTAGTTCAAATTGGGGTTGGAAGAAATACCTTTGCGGTATCCATTTGGGCGAAAATGCAGTGCTTTTTTCAATCTCAAAAGAATTCTGGAGGGGTAGTTTGCGGCGGTGGTGGGAGTGGATTGCGTGGAAAGGGTGGGGAGAAGGGACATAGTCACACGCACATTGGGAAGGTGAGCCGCGGGAGTTTTGGTAATGTGCATGGTGGTAAAGGCAAGGTCAGAACCGGGAAGAGCACGTGGACTGTCAAAAATTCAAATTTGAAACCTTCAAAGGAACACAGTGTCATTCCGGATAGTGGCAATACTAATAGTGAAGTGGGCCGCAACAATAAGATAGATTGTAGGCTAAATTCTGGTCTTGGCGAAGGTCCAAGTACTGGACCTGGGCCACCTATTGGGACAAATGTAGCTCATTCTGGGGGTAGTTCAGAAGATATGGAAACCCTAGTAAGAGGAGTTGAGGTTTTAAGTATGCCTTTGCGATCAAATCTTGAAGGTGGGTCTAAAGCCCAAAATGATGGACTAAGAGATAAGGGCCTTTCCAACCCGACTTATGAATCGAGAGAAGAGTCGACTTACCATAGTAATCGTGGGAAGGTCAGACGAGGTAATAGCTCCAATAGTTTGAGGACTGGGGTGAGAGATAATAGCTCCAATAGTTCGAGGACTCGGGTTAGGGGAAGTAGAGAGTTGAAAAATCTTTCTAGTCTGAATTTTGAACGAGGCGAAAGGGGTGGGGGGGAGGAAGATTGGGTAAATTGAAAATTATTTAATTATGCATTTGTGGATTATATCCTGGAATGTAAGGGGTATTAACAATGAGAACAAAAGGTTAGTGATCAAAACGACGTGTAGAAGGTGGAAGCCTCATATTTTTTGTTTGCAAGAGATGAAAATGGAGAAGATGGATAGTATGGTGGCTATGAGGGAGGTCTGAACAAGTTTCATTTAGTGAACTGGGAAAAGGTGTGCTCTAGGGTTCAAGAGGGAGGTCTGAACATCAGAAAACTCAAATTATTTAATGAGGCTTTGCTGGGAAAATGGTTGTGGAGGTATCTCACAGATAAGGAGGCTTTTTGGAGACAAGTGGTGGTATGCAAGTATGGAAAAGGGGATCATTGTTGGTTCCCTAATGTGGTCAATTCTTCTTATGGGGTGGGAGTCTGGCGAGGTATAAGGAAAGGGTGGAACTCTTTTGAAAGGTTCATTGCATTTGAGGTTGGCAATGGGGCCTCGGTGAGGTTTTGGGAAGATAGATGGTGTGGGGATACTTGTTTGAGGGCGGTGTTCCAGAACTTATTCGAGATTTCCACGGATAAGAATTGTAGGGTTAGTTCAATTTTACCTTTGGTGGAGGGTAAGCCTATATGGAATCCCACGTTCAGAAGGAATTTTCATGATTGGGAGATTGAGTCAGTTGTGCAGCTTTTAGGGAGGCTTCAAGAGCAGAAAATAGACTGGTTGATGGATAAGGTGGTTTGGAAAGGTATAGGGGCCCTCTTTTTTCTGTAAACTCGTATTATCTCAAGCTTCTCAACTGTGGTAGTACTTCATTCCCTTGGGGAGCAGTTTGGAACTCCAAAGCCCCTAAGAGAGTGGCTTTTTTCATGTGGGAAGCGACTCATGAAGCTATCCTAACCGGGGATAATCTGCGGAAACGTAACATGATTCTTGTCAATAGGTGTTATTTGTGTAAGGATAGTGAGGAGAGTGTAAATCATTTGCTTCTGCACTGCCATGTGGCTTTAGAGCTTTGGAATTTTGTGCTGGGAATGTTCAAGATGTCTTGGGTCATGCCGAGATCGATAATTGACCACGTCAGAGGCTGGACTTTGGGAGATAAGAATAGGAGAAGTCGTACATGGGGGACAGCTCTTTTGGAAGTGTGTTGGATTCTATGGAAGGAAAGAAATCATAGGGCATTCAATAACGTGGAAAGGTCACTCCCGGAATTGAAGAATTTGTTGATTTGCACCCTTCATTTTTGGTGTTCCGAGGCTGATCACTCTTCTTCTAGTTCTAACAATGCTATTGTAGATGTTGTAAATAGCATAGACATTGGTTAATCATTTTGTTTAGGTATACTTCTAGTGTACAAAGGACGCATCACCTCTTTTGATGCTTTTTATATATTACTAACTTATCAAAAATAAATGAGTGTGAGTGGAGATAGATGGTACCACTGGGAGCATTTAATAGCAGTTGGCTCTGTAGGGGGGATTTTGGTGATGTGGGATAGTAGAATTTTTTCCAAGGTGGGAGTCTTGCATGCCATTCATTCGGTCTCTTGTTTGTTCGAAGTAGAGGAAAATGGTTTGCGGTGGATTTATTCAGGAATGTACGGTACGTGTGTGGATGTGGAGCGAAAAGGGTAATGGGAGGAGCTTAAAGCTGTATGGGATAATTGGAATGCCCCTTAGTGTTTAAGAGGGGGGGGGAACTTCAATGTTATCAGATTCCCACACGAACAACCTGGGTCGAATGGGTTCTCGCAGCCTATGAGAGACTTTAATGACTTTATTAATGAGATGGAGTTGGTAGACCTCCTGTTAGAAGGGGTCAGTTCACTTGGTCAAGAAACAAAGAAGGAAAGAAATGTTTGAGGATTGATCGGTTTCTTGTGTCGACGGAATGGTTGGAGTGCTTTGGTGGTCTATTCCAATCCTGTTTGCTTGCTGAGGGTGGTCTCGGATCACGTTCCTATACGACTGGAGTGCGGTCGTATTCGGTTTGAATTGATGTGGCTTGAAGATCCGGGGTTCATGGACTGGTTCAAGGAGAAGTGGAGTTCTTTTGTGGTGGAAGGCGACCTGTGCTTTAGGTTCGTGAAAAAAATTGAAGTTGTTAAAGGAGGACCTTAAAGTATGGATCAGAGAAACATTTGGCAAAATCAATCGAAAGGTGAACACAATTTAAGAGGAAGTCAGATCACTGGATGAGAAGGAAGGATTAGGCGCTTTGAAGTGTCGAAGATGCTGTTCAAAGGAATGAATTAAAAGTTGAAGCTCAGCAGTTGCTTAAAGGCAAGGAGATCTGTTGGAAGCAGTAATCACGGATTCATTGGTTGAGGGAGGGTGATAATAATACGAGATTCTTTCGTAGGATGGCAATGGCTCACAAACAAACCAGTTAGATTTAAAAGGTGAGAATTAATGGGGTTCTTTTGGATGAAGATGCCAAAATGAGGATTGGTATTGCTGATTTCTATAGGGGTTTATATGAGGAGGATAGTGTATAGCTCCAGGAATTGGAGGGAGTTACGTTTAAGGGTCTTAATTTAGAAGAGAAGGATTCACTAGAGTTTTCGTTTTCAAATGAGGAAGTTTGGTCGGCGCTTAGTTGCATGAGAGGGGATAATGCTCTGGGTTTGGATGGATTCCCTATGGCCTTCTTCCAACATTGTTGGGGTGAGACTAAGGAGAAGTTGATGGCAAATTTTCATTTTTTTTTTAGCACAAGCGATTTGAGTGGAGGCTCAATGCTTCTTTTATTGCTTTGATACCGAAAAGAATTGGAGCGGAGGACCGAGGATGTTAAGGATTTTAGGCCTTTTAGTTTGATTGGAGGGGTCTGTAAGATCATCGGGAAGGTTCTGTCTATTCTGCTGAAGATGTTTTAGGGAAAGTGATTTCGGAGTCCCAACATGCGTTTGTGGGTGGTTGCCAGATTACTGAGGCAGTTCTGATTGTGAATGAGGCAGTGGACTCGAGAATTAGTAGTGAGATGAACGGGTTGCTATGCAAATTGTATATAGAGAAGGCTGACGATCATGTTAATTGGGGATTTTTAGACTATATGATGTCCAGGATGAGGTTTGGGAGGCGCTGGAGGGAGTGGGTTGCGTTCTGTATTTCAATGGTCAAGTTCTCAGTTTTAATTAATGGGGAGCCCGCAGGTTTCTTTGATAGCTCGAGAGAGTTAAGCCAAGGGGATCCACTTTCCCCGTTCCTGTTCATCTTAGTAATGGAAGCATTTAGTAGGATGCTGAATGCCTCGGTTGCAAATGGTTTCATTAGTGGTTTTGACGTGGGTGGAAGCAGAGGGTCGGTGGTGTCATTTTCTTATCTTCTTTTTGCGGATGATACCGTAGTTTTTTGTGAGGCGGAAAAGGAGCAGCTAGAGTATCTTCGTTTAGTGCTGTTGTTCTTTCAAGCTACTTCAGGTCTTCACATTAATATTCACAAAAGTGAATTGATCGTAGTCGGGAAGGTGGGCAACTTAGATTGGTTGGCGGGTTTTTTTGGATGTAAGGTGGGCACTCTTTCGACTTCCTATCTAGGTCTTTCTCTTGGAGTCCTGTCAAACAACAAAGACATTTGGAATCTAGTTATCGAGAGGTTCAAACGGAGATTAGCGGGATGGAAAAAACAATATTTGTCCAAGGGGGGGGGGAGATTGATTCTCATTAAAAGCACCTTAACCAATTTACCTACCTACTACATGTCAGTTTTTGTTATGCCGTTATCTGTGATCAACACATTGGAGAAGTTGGAGAGGGATTTTCTATGGGAAGGCAAGCCTTAGAGCATAAATATCATTTGATGAAATGGGAGGTGGTGTGCTCCAATATAAAGTAAGGGTGGGGGGGGGGGTTAGGGGTGAAAAAGCTTAAGGTTTTTAACACGGCTTTGGGAAAGTGGTTATGGAAATATCTGGAGGATAATGAAAGTTTTATGGAGGAGAGTTGTGGTGGGGAAATATGGTGATGATTAGCATGTGTGGTTTCCAAATGAGGTGTGCACTAGTTTTGGGGTGGGGGTATGGAAAGGCATAAGGAATTGGTGGGATGCTTTCAGTCAATTCATTTCATTTGTAATCGGTAGTGGTTATTCGGTCAAAATCTAGAAAGATAAGTGGTGTGGAGACTCAGAATTGGGGAGAACTTTCCGTACCTTATTTAATATCGCGGTGGATAAGGAGAAAAAGGTTAGCTCTGTTTTGTTTTTCGAAGGAGGTGCTGCCTCATGAAATCGAAACTTTAGAAGAAATTTGCATGATTGGGTGGACTCCTTGGGGAGATTTTTGAGCAGCTAAATAATCATCAATGTTACATGGATTGGGCAGAGTCGGTTGTGTGGGAAGGGGGGAAAATTAGAGTCTTCTCTGTTAAGTTTTTCTACAAGAATTTGATGAATTCTGGGGGATCTTTTCCTTGGAAGTTAGTGTGGAAAATGAAGTCTCCGAGTAGGGGGGTTTCTTTTTGTGGGAAGATGTGAACGAAGCCCTGTTAACAGGGGATAATCTATGGTGTAGGAAGAGAAACTATGCTAACCAGTGGTTCATGTGCAAAAGGGAAGAGGAGAGTGTGAATCATTTACTCCTACATTGCCCTGTAGCGAAGGAGTTATGGTACTTTGTCTATAGGCCTTTCAGGGTGGTTTGGGTCATGCCTAGATCAGTCGAAGAAATGATACTGAGCTGGTCTCTGTATAAAAGGTGGAGGAAGAGCTACCTTTGGGATGTGACTCCAATGGCGTTGTGTTGGTCTATTTGGAGGGAAAGGAGCGGTAGAGCTTTTGATAATACTGAAAGGAGCTTGGAGAGCCTCAAGGATCTGATGATCCAAACTCTGTTCTTCTGGTGTAATGAATCGATTATTCATGGTGCTATTCCTGTTGTAGACTTTGTGGATAATATATCTAGTGGGTAGAGGCCTTTTTGTTTGTTTACATAGGATGCGTCACCTGCATTGACACTTTTCTAATTTACTTATCAAAAATAAAATAAAAAATCCAGTAAACAATCTAATTAACAATTACCCTCATTCATACTTGGGCTTATGTATTTGGCCAATTAAGTTATCCTTTTTGTATTTTGATATTTGGCACACATGACTATGGGTGGGACAATTGGGTTATAAATGTAATGGCTCCAATATTTATCTGCCTTTATTGCTGAGTTTATTCATGACCTTATTCCTCGAACGATGCTAGCCTTTTTGTTTTGCCAGCTTTGAAACATAGGGCACAAGAATATTTCACTTAATTTTATTAATCTCCAATAGTATGAAAAAGTGTGTTGTATATGCTAAAATGTTGTTAGTGAAAATTTGTATGTAGTAGATAAATCTAAACTTCCTTGTCATGGTGCTCAGTTGAGCTGTGCGGCTCATATGATAATACGATGGTATTCTGGTTTTGTTATTATGTCTGATTTTCTGTATGCTTGCGTACAATTTTCGATTCGTTATTAGCTTGGGTTAAACTTACCTATTGGGTGTGCTTCTTTACAATTTTTATGGTAGAGTTCTATGTAGTTGTTCTTTACTAACCCACGACCTTGCCAAACCAGAGCTCTGATACCATGTTAAGTTACCAACTCATCTAAAAGTTTAAGCAATTAGATAGGGACTCAACAATGTATATCAAATTTAACATTCCCCCTCACGTGTGACCCGTCCACATGTGGAGAAATACACAATAACGCCTCACCAAGGGCATCACAAACCAAACACAAAGTGACAACCTGCACTCATAATATTCCGGGTAACAAATGCAAGCGGGATGACTCGAACCAACGACCTTGCCAAACGTGAGCTCTGATACCATGTTAAGTAACCAACTCACCTAAAAGTTTAAGCTGTTAGATAGGGGTTCAACAATATACATCAAACTTAACATAGTACTTCTGTAGTAATGGAGCTTCATTGTTGCTATTTGGAATGCAAATATCATCACCCAATTTGAAGTAACGAGTCCTACTTGGTTCGAGACGCGATTCCTTTCTCATTGCTTTTCCTCCTTTCCTCCCTTTTATGTTGTTTGTTTGAACTCCCTCCCCCCCCCTTGCCTTTTCTTCTCACTTTGTGCTTAGATTCTAATCTTTTGCCCTGAGATTGTGACATTTAGAACTGGTCGCATGCCTGACATTTTTTTTAAAACGACACAAAGAGCTTCTGCAGTATTTTACTATGGTCCCTTTAGCCACTTCAGTTTCCCACCTTTTTTTCCTTCACAGTTTGTCTTAAAAAGAAAAACAATTTCATCAGCATTGGTTGTTGTTGTTGCTGTTGTCTTCTTTCAATTTGAATTTACATTTCTACTTCACATAATTTTTTTCCTGGTGAAGAATGTATTCTTAACCAAAGTATAAAAATACTTTATCTATTTTTTAAATTGTGTTTGGGGGGGGGGAGAGGAGGAAAAACATACAGACATATATATATAGGGAAGCATGGCTCTTCTAGTGTTTCTGTTATCTTGTTGTTGCCTCTTGCTCTTGGTCACCCCTTGTTCTTTGCTTTAAACAAAAAAATGTAATGTCTGTATTGAAAAGTTATAGGTGGCAACATTAGGTTTTTATTTATATATTATTATTTTCTGCTTTTCAATTTAATGCTTGTCATCTCTTGTTTGTTTGGGAGTTGGGCCTGTAAATTTATCCAAAGAAGTCATGAAAATAAAATTTTAAATACAATAATGATATTGGCTTTTGAATAGTTGTTGACTCCTGTTGTGCCATACTCCCTCTGTCCCCCCAAAATGGTCCACTTTCTATATTGGAAAGTCAACCTAAAACAATATCAAATCACTATTTAACATATATTTATCATGTTTTAGGGTTATAAAAGTTCAATAATTGAAACAATATTATGAATACTATCAATAACAGCTTTTAGAATTTTCTAAGGACAAGTAAATATTTACAAATCTTTGGTCAAATTTTAATTTAGTTGACCAGAAGAAGTAAAAATAGGACTATTTTTTTTAGGACGGAGAGAGTATTAAGATCATATTACTTTACATAGCCAGTCCGAAGTTCAATAAAGGAGGACAAGTAGCATTTCTCTTGTGAATATTGATCAATTCCCTCTGTTCCTAGATAAGATCTGCATCTTTTCCCAACAAAAGTTGCATGAGCTTAGACGAGCCAATGTAACTTCTATATATCATATTAAATGATAACATATTGTTAAAACTCATTCTTTGGAGGTCAAAGGATGATTTTCAACTGATAAAATTACTAACATAATATCTTGATATTCTGTCGCTGTGCCTCAAAATATGTTCCACATTTACCTCAAAGAACGTGGGAACCTTTTCTTGAACGGAGGTTTATAATGCTTTAGATTGAGCTGAATGTGAAACTAATTCTTGTTGCTGATTCAAATAGTTTGGACACGGTTCAGTTGAGTCGAGCGAGTGGAATGTTTCACAAAAAATGATCTTGTTGCTGCAGTTTGATCTTGCTCACATTTAACTTCGTAGTAATTACTTGAGAAGTTCAATTTTTGGGAGAATCTGATCCTTATATGTAAAGCCCATTCAACTTGTCTTGGTTAATCATTTTGGAAGCAGAACACCACTGCTTTACAAGTTTTTGGTTACAGAATTGTGAAGTGCTCGTCAATATGTTTCCAAAGATTTATGGCTTCATCAATTTAATATATCTTGCTGATCACTTTGTAGTTTTTCTAATAATGGGTTTCTCAATGTTCTTTTTTGGTTTGATTTTGATTTCTTCATTGTTGTGGCTACTGAGCTATTTCTCCATGGCCTTACTTAGAAATGTACGGGGTTGTTCAGTTTTGCAGGAAAAGAGACTTTAAGATGTCTGGCACTTGCCTTGAAAAGGATGCCCTCTGGTCAACAGAATCTTTCTTTTGCTGATGAGAAAGACCTTACATTTATTGGGTTGGTATGCTTTCTTTTCCATCGTTTCTTTTTTAATTTTCTATTTGGTTACAGAATACTTACCAAAAATTTAGATTGTTTTGCATTGAACTAGCTCTTGTTTGTAAACGGATTCAGATGTCTATTACTAATTCCGCTAACAGTGCCAGGAACTATAATTTGAAGGTCTATTGCACCAAAATGAAACAATAAGGTCAATAGTGTTAGAATGGATTTAACAATCAGTAGGCACTTGCAATGAGCTCGTTATTTACTATGCTCCTTTCTTGTTTGGCGATTGGTTTGTACCGTGATTTCTTGATCTTTTGGTTGACAACATCATCAAAACCCCCAACCAGTATTTGATTAGGTAATGGACATTAGTTTTATATGTATAAAAAAATATTGCAATATCTAAGTGATGCAGTACATTATGATCCTGCCTTGCGGTTGTTTTAAGGGTTTAACATATGCGGCTTTTAGCCCTGCAAAAAAAAAAAGATAGCCCTTCTGATTTGATTCAAATCCCTCTGGCGTTCACACTTTTTGTGCATTGGTCTATCAGCCAACTACTTTCTCATACTTTCTGGTCAGCCACCCCACATCCATGGATTTCTCTTCCTATGGCTGATGCTGACAAGACAGCTGATGTGATATGTCCTTTAGTTGGTAATTTACTCAATAGTCTCTTCTCTTTTTTCTCCTTATTGAAGCTGGAGATTGTTGCTTCTGGAGATAATCTGCAAAAGTGAAGTAATTAATTTGATGGTTCAGTTATCTAATTTCATTTATATTTATGAGATTTCTTATGTTATGTTTTCATTTTCTTTTTTGTTTATTAAACTAGTTGAATCTTTGCTCATGTCAGCCTTTTTCTGTTTCGTTTTTTCAAAACTAAAGGTTGGAATTCTTGATCCGCCAAGGGAGGAAGTAAGAAATGCTATACTTTCGTGCATGACTGCTGGCATACGTGTCATAGTTGTCACCGGTGATAACAAGGTAGTGTGAGCTATCATGTTTTTCTTTATTTCAGGTGATCTTGACTTACACCTTTTTCTATTGTGAAGATTGTCTTTCTAACTGAAAATAACTATTTTAGACTACTGCAGAATCACTGTGCCGAAAGATAGGTGCTTTTGATCACTTGGAAGATTTTTTGGGACACTCGTACACTGCTTCTGAATTTGAAAACCTTCCAGCTTTGCAAAAAACAGTGGCATTGCAACACATGACACTCTTTGCTAGGTATAACCAGATGGTTGTTACTTTCTCTAATAACAAATTATTATAATGCAATCAATAAAAACTAGAGGAGTAAAAAGCTCTAACATACTAGCTTAAGCGTTTTTAACTCAATCCCAGTGGAGAAGGTGAGAAACCAGATTGGTGCGGCAATTGAAATAATAGTGATAATTCTGTGAACGCTGCTGATCTCAAGTTGGGAACACCATTTTAGGCATTAGTGTCTCTTTTTTTCATGCCCCTGAAAGATGCAGTAATGCAATTTCTTTTCTTTAACCATTTGTTTGATTTCTTCCTTCAACAAGTAATCATGCCTCTTACGCAAATTTTTACCTTTCTCAGGGTTGAACCATCTCACAAAAGAATGCTGGTTGAAGCATTACAGCACCAAAATGAAGTGGTATGCCTCTCGTATATCTAATACTTCAATGACTGCAGTGGTGTTTTCAAATGTGATGATTGCTATGGCCCATTGGGTAGCTTCATTGATTGGTTAAGTATATTTGTTGGAACTACTGGTGGAGTTTTGATATGTTCATCCATCTGCTTGCTTCATCAGACTTTTTCCCAAAAGATTGGGTTAGCACGTCCATGCTTCATAGTGTTTCTAGGATTGAAACTTTTCTGCTGTCTTAATAAAGCATGGATGAAGAAAAAATCCGTTGTTCCTTTTCTTCATCTACATGTCAAAAGACGTTAAGCAATATTGTACTGAAACTTCATTCCATTAACATCATATAACATGCCGGATGTTTAGATCACATCTGTGAAGGAAGTAATCTCGGCTCCAAAGGGGATCGGAATACCCATTTGTTTGTAAAAATGAATTCCTGGTCTCAGTTTTCCTATCGGTTGTTCTGTCTCAATTTCTCCCTTTCTTTTATTTCCTTTTGAAAAAAGCTGAAGCAGTGAGAATTGAAATGTTCTTGTTCTTGCCATTCAAGATATGAGGACAATCATAATTATTCTCCTTTTACCCTTTTCCTCTTTCCTCCTGATAAAATAAGCTGATTTTGCATAATTCTGTCTTGTCTTGGCTCAGTTACCTTGCTTCAGGAATGGATTTTGCTCTCCTGACGCATTCAATCTTATAACTTCCTAACTTGGCCTCTTGGCAGCACCACCCGTGTGTTTTGATTTTGGATTATTGACTGTCTTCCTGAAAGAAGTTCAATCTTTCTCGAAGTTCTTTCTTTCACTTCTCTGCTGATTTGGTTTGAACAAATGCACGTAAGGGTGAATGATTCTAGTGCAGAATTGGATCTTTTCTTTTTATCTGTTTTGTATTACAATTTACTTTTTTTACCACGTCCTTCAAATTTATACTTATCTACAAATAATGCTCATTTTTCCTCTGATAGGTTGCAATGACTGGAGATGGGGTGAATGATGCACCTGCACTTAAAAAAGCTGATATAGGAATTGCCATGGGATCAGGAACAGCTGTTGCCAAGGTATTTCCAGTCATGTGGAGGGCTTCATTCCTACTTTACTTGTTATGTACTTAAAGAAGCATAAAAAGTACTTCCAGGACGATGTCTGGCTTACCAACTCATGTAAAAGCTAAAGCTGTTAGAGAGAGGCAACAATGTATAACAAGCTTAACGCTCCCCCTCATGAGTGAACCACCCTTCACACGATGTATTCTTGGTGCACACACTCAGCTGGGTCTCCTCTTAATTCTTTAGCAGCTTTTGTGGATAGTTTTTCTGTTAATAAGGTCTTCTGTTTTTGAAGTATACCCCTAGACTCCAAGTGTAGACGGGGTGCGTCACCTGGTTTGATGCCTCTTAGTTTAATATATCTATTTACTTATCAAAAAAAAAAAAAAGAAAAAAAAGAGTGAACCACCCATATGTGGAGAGATAAAGCTGCCTCATTAAGGGCATCACAAACCAAACACGATATGATCATGTCATTTGTAATACAGGAAACAAGTGCACACAGGATAAATTGAACCCAAGACATTGCCAAATCAGAGCTCTGATACGTTAAGTTACCAACTCTCTTAAAGCTTAAGCTATTAGAGGGGCCAAGAATGTATATCAAGCTTAACATAAATGAACCCTAGTTTTGTAGGCCGTGTAATTTCGTTGAGCAGCTTACTCAACCCCGTCACAATGTTTTGATCATACTTGTGCATATGTACCTTTGGTCAATGATTCATACTTCTTTTATCTCTTCATCTAAATACTATGGTTACTCAACAACAAGATTCCAAGAAATGAATTGATTGTATATTTAATGTTATTTGTTAAGTTACCAATTCATCTAAAAGCTTAAGCTTAACACTCTCTCTCACGTGTGACTCGTCCACATGTGGAGAGATACACAAACATGCCTCACCAAGGGCATCACAAACCATACAGAGTGATCACATGCACTCACAATATTTTCGGGTAGCAAATGCAGGCGGGTGGCTCCAATCCACGACCTTACCAAACCAAAGCTCTTATACCATGTTAAGTTACCAACTCTTCTAAAAGCATAAGCTTAACACTATTAAAGTTATGAAGCTCATATATGTAATTTCTCTTCACATTTTCCTGCGATTCATTGGGCATAATCACCTTTTTCTTGACGAGGGTCTTCTGATTATTTTCTGTATGGTGGGCCAGTTTTTCTATAGCAAACGTCTTGATCTTAGGTGTCATTTGACTTCCATTATTCCACCACCAGGTACCTTTGCATTTTCATTCTTCCCTGTTGGACTCATAGAGTAGAATTTCGACTGGTGCAAGCTGCTATAACACTGATATGTAGTGAGACATATTCTGAGTAGTGGGACATAATCATCAAATCCTCGAGCATATCTTTTCTTTAGAAGAGAAATGCTTCTGTAGCAGTTGGATGAAGATAATAGATATAAATCTTAAGGATTTTCCCTAGTCCCTATTTTCAATTTCCCTCTGAGTGTGGCTTTCAGAAAATGGTCATATCTGTCGTGCTTGTAACTTGCCAAAATGATTAAGTAGGACATGCAAATGTGTAAAAGGGACATGACTTGGACTTCGAGTCTGGCAGACCCCTCACTAGAGTGCTGGGCTATAGAGCAAGAATTAATCATTGTTATACTACCAACCCACATCCTTAGTTCAGATCCTGCAAATATTTGCTATTCTATCTAGGTGTCAGCTGCAATAATGGGAACTTTTTGTAGGAAAGAGTTTTTCATCAGTTGGATTACTGTTGTAAGAATTCATAAAACTGTGGCTCTTATGATTCTGTAAAAAGGGCGACCATCCTAGCATATATCTTTCTTGGTTTTTTCTCTCAAGTTTTAGGGTGCGCCTTTGATTATAAATGCTGCCAATTTGACCTTCTTGATACTTGATCATTTACAGACGTCTTTTCATAAATCTTGCTTGGCTTAGCTTTCGAAGTTGGTGGGCGTTGTAACTCCACTAGGTTTATTCAGTGCTTTATCTGCAGCTATTATCTCCTCTATCTCCTTCAAATTTCAAAACGCTTCAAAGCCTCCGTACCACACATGTTTTTGCGGATGTGTGTGTGTCAAATCACAGCAACTTCCCTACTACTTCAGTAATTACTAAATCCCCCTCTCCCCTCCCCCCCCCCTCTCTCTCATGCATGCTCACACATTAATTTTGTTTTGGCCAAATACTCTTATCATAAATACACTAATCTATCTATATTCAGCAATCATGCCCAACTTCTGAGTTTTTCAGGAGATGTGAATCCTCAGATTGTAGTAAATATTAATGCATGTGCTAAGATATGTTCATCCAATTGTTGAACTTCGCCTTTAGTTGCAGATACACGTTTGGACCGAGTGTATCTTGTTTCATTTTAGTTGACTTTAGGTTATATTTTGGGTTGTAATTAGTGCAACCCTCTGTTTCAATGGCCTGGGGGCCATGATTTTGAAAAGCTACTGTTTTAATTGAGGACACACACACACACATAGGTGTGTGTGTCTTTATGTACATATGACACAATTTCATCTTTCCCAAAGGTCTTAAATTGTTAAGCTTATATCTTATATATCAATTAATCTGAAGACTTTCAGACCACCTTGGGAAAGCTAAAATAGGGCGCCCCTGATAACTCCAAAAGTCCTACATTTACCATTCCATGGTATGTTTGTTTGTTAGTTTCATTTTTGTTTTTCTGTTTATCATAATTCTGCATGTAACCTAAAACCACAAATATGTGCATCTTAATTGGGCCAAGTTAGGCATTTTATAATTGCATACTCATGTTTTTCAGTTTTAAAATTTCTAAAGGAATATTCCTTTAATTGAGGTATTCCCTTTTGTGCTTGTTTTCTCAGAGTGCGTCGGACATGGTTTTGGCTGATGACAATTTTGCTTCAATCGTTGCAGTAAGCTTGACGGTTCCCATTTTCTTGATTACAGATTTTTGTATACAACATATGTTTTTTGGAAATCGTTACTTACTTACTGTTGGAAAGAATATTATCTTGACTCAGCTTTATTATCTCAATCATCTTACTGATGGGTTCTGCTTTGAGCAGGCTGTTGCAGAGGGAAGGGCTATATACAATAACACCAAGCAGTTCATCAGATATATGATATCTTCAAACATTGGTGAAGTAGTTTGTATCTTTGTTGCTGCGGTTCTTGGAATACCTGATACTCTTATCCCTGTGAGTTTAATTGACTTTAAATGATGATTAATGTAAAAATTCTTATTATAACGCTTCTCGTTCTACATTTCTTTTTATTCAGTTGTCACCTCTCAATAGTTCTCTGTTTCAAACCAAAATTGGTGGTATTTAGCGTTATCTGATCAGAAAACTGATAGAGAATATAGTCTAAATGCAAGTGCTTAATCTTTTTGTACGAGCATAACGATTGTTTATGCTCGTTTATTTTATTTCAGCATATCTCCATGCTTAGAGAAAGTATAGAAATCCTATCCATCATAAATTCATAATCCTGTGATGGAATCTGCTTGCAAAATGTTATTTTGATGTGTCTTGCTTTGTAATTGATAAATTGTCAACTCATCTAAAAGCTTAAGCTGTGAAAGGGGCTCAACAATGTATATCAAGCTTAACACTCCCCCTCACGTGTGACGTGTCCACGCGTGGTGAGATAAACCAATATGCCTCACTAGTTACTAGGGGCATCATAAACCGAATAGGGTGCCAACATGTGCACTTGCCAAGGGAGATGACTCGAACCTTAGACATTGCCAAACTAGGGGCTCTATACCATGTTAAGTTGCAAACTCATCTAAAAGCATAAGGGTCTTAAGTAAAGATCGTAGCAAACCATTAAATAAGTTTGAAGATGCAGAAGCTGCTAACATATAGAATATATATATGAAAAAGCTGCTAAATGAAACATGACTTTATACTAGAACTTGATGTGATGCCGGACCATTAGTTTTTGCTGCAAATTCAGCTTTAAATCCTTGTAGTTGTAATCAAGTTTATCAACTAAAACCCCATTCTCTTCCAGGTCCAGCTTCTCTGGGTAAATTTAGTTACTGATGGGCTGCCTGCCACTGCTATTGGTTTCAATAAGCAAGACTCAGATGTAATGAAGGCTAAACCTCGAAAGGTATTACTTTTATAGCTTGTCTGAATTGTCTTTCAGCTGTTTTTATTTTTTTATTTGCAGCTTTTCTCACTGCACCGTTGTTGCAATTTTTCTTAAATGAAGTTACCTTTGAAGTTAAAATAGATTTTCCAAGTTTTATTCTCTTTAATTCTTCTCTGGTAGCTGAACTAAAGGTGTGTTTGGTGTGGTCTACATTTTTCATCCTCTGAATTGAAACTCTTCGAGAGAGAGGGCAAGATTTTAGAGCAAGGAGTCTTGTCAGAGACTTCTATAAAAGTATTAAATAAATTTTGTAGTCTGGTTTGATATTACGAAGCAGAGTATTTATAGCTGAGTTGGAGAATATCTGTTATTATGGAGCATGTAACTTCTACTAGGGAGTTTGCAGAGTGCTGTTGGCGACGCATGGCATGGACTAGGAGCTCGTCTCTTTCTTTCTTCCTTGATCAGGTTCCCCTGTGTACCTTGCAGGGATGTGGAAATAACGGTTGCCTTTAGCCACCAATACAAAACCCTTGGCGTTCCTAATTCTAGTGCTGTGTTTCACTCAAGCAACTTGTATATGCCTTACTCGAGTCACATTGAAATGCGGAATGGAGTCCTCACATCATGGGAACACTTCCCGCTATGATGGAAGTTGCAGCTAGCGGCACATGAAGACAGAACAGATCATACACTGCATAGAGTGAATAATTGTGTAGAGCTAGAGCCATTCATAGTGGAGACGTTGGAGGGTGACTTGGTAAGATGTTACCATTCTGTGGTGGACATTTTTGGAGTGGAGGATCCTGGTGTGCAAATCTAATGAGATGGCTAAGTTCTTGAAGAAGAGATTCTGCGTGAAGACCTTTGGGAAAATACCATCGGGACTGGGGAGATACCGCGGTGAAAACTTGTGGTAAAGGAAATACCAAAATGTAGAGATCCAAGGGTACTGAAGACCACTGCGATGGGTTTCCAAGCTGGATATATGAGGTGGTCTCTCAGTCAAACAAGTTAAGCGTTTAATTGAGTTGGTTACTTAACATGGTATCCAGTTCGGAAAGTTCATTGGTTCGAGTCTTGCAACTTGCTTTTGTATCCCCAGTACTCATTGTACAAGTTGGGACGCTGTTTGGTTGGAGATGCACCTGTTTGATGTTTATCTCTCCACTTGCGAGTGGGGGTAGTAGGTGTGACAGATATGAATGATCTATCTACAATTTTGGGCCTCCCTCCCTCTCTCTCTCTCTCTCTCTCTCTCTCTCTCAAATAGCTTAAGTTTTTATATGTGTTGGCAACTTACTAATGAGCAAGTACCATGTGGTGAAGTCCCAATGTGAAAACCGCCGAGATGAGCAAATACCGATAGGAGAGATCATAGAGTGAGGACAACTGGGATAAAGAAATATCAGCATGAGAGCTTCCCTGATTCCAGTTACTGGAATGGAGGGCTGGGTTGCCCCTTTGTAGTGGCATGTAGCACTTGCCTTCCCGTGGCTCTTACAACTTAGCTGCACTTTGTCACCTTGCCCCTTGTACTGGCACCAAAGCTGGACCATTAGGTAAGGTCACTGTGGAAGGGGATCAGTATGATGGATTCCAAATGATAGGGAGTAAATTTAGGGAGTTAAGTCCCTAAACACTAGGTGAAAAAGGAGCCAGTGTTAATCCTTGCATCTTACCTTGGCATCCATGGAGATCCATGCGGAGAGCTGGTCCCCGAACAATGGGCCTAAATGTGTTTCGTTGGATATTGGTTCCTACCAGTTGGGGATGGATGTATGAGAGATTGATTGGAGCTTACACTCATCATTTTTGTGTGTATTTCTGATACGCGCTGGGGGGGGGATACTAATCTGGCGATCAGAGATGTATTTCCTGTTACAGAGTTCTCTGGTGGATTAGAGTGCAATTGTCTCAGCGTGATTGGGGTTGATGGCATGGGTATGACTTGAAGTTGAAAACCTTGGGATTCAGAGACCAAATTCATTTGGTATGAAAAAATCTGTAACATTTTAAACTTATACAAAGTGGAATTACCGACGAATCTCATTTTCATTGTTGTTATATATTTTGTTAGTCGCAATTCTCAGCTTTCGTTAAGAAAATTGATGTTTATGTATCTCATTTATTCTATCTATTATTGTTTATTCATTTATGGTTTTGCTTGAAAATAACCACTAATAATATTTTATGTTGACCTTTCTCTCTGTTGGAGTTGCAGGTCAATGAAGCTGTTGTTACCGGGTGGCTGTTCTTTCGTTACTTAGTCATTGGAGGTAAACGGGTGCTCTAATTTATTACTTGTAATTGTATATACATTTTGATCATTGGTACATTTTCCAAATTCGAAAATACTTGTCGATTTGACACAGACCCTATAATGGTCTTTTGGTATCAGATTGGATGGAATTCTTCAATTACAGATTTTTTTTTTTTGGGGGGGGGGGTATTTGTCTTCCTCTTACTTTCCTTTATTTCTTGCTGAATTGATGGCTTAATATACAGCATGGCTAGTTATCACACTGTAACGAGGATAGGAAAGAACTCAACCGTCTGAAAATTTTCTTCTTATGCCCAATTTATTTCACCTCTGGGACACGCTCATGACTTGTTCTATTTATGGATCATGTGTGAACATTTCACATTTACTAAGAAACTGATAGTACAGTGCTGAATGTGGCTTTGGATATTTTAGCCTTAATTTTCTTGGAAAGTTGTTTTAAGCGTGAAGTTACCCCATGATTCATTGATGTGATTTGCTCCAACATGAATTTATTGTTTTACTGTCCATCTTGTTTTAAAATGTTATAATTACGAGTTTGACTACACACGGTCTATCTGTCATTCAAGGATTCAAGTGGTTTTAATGGTCAGTGTCTAAGGTGCTAAGGTGCTGATTTGGTACACAGTTGTGGTGTCTTGTGAACTTGTGTAGTGTGTACATTACAGTTAAGGTTTGTGACAACTTTATTTCGTTGGTACAGCTTATGTTGGACTTGCAACTGTTGCGGGGTTCATATGGTGGTTTATTTATTCAGATACTGGGCCAAAGCTACCATATAGTGAACTGGTAATCTCTATGTTTTATTGGATGTTTCTTGTATTTTCTTCAGATTGACTAAAGTCTCTTGTCATGGTATATGATATGTTATCGAAGAAGAAAGCCAATACAATTCTGATGAAGCCGATAACTGTAAACCAGTTCGGCAAACCAATATATGTGTATGTACAAGTTACATCAAGGTCCCTACAAATATAATGATATACAATATAACCCTAAATATACATATAACTATATTCTAACACTCCCCCTCAAGCTAGAGCATAAATATCATGCATGCCCAGCTTGTTACAAATATAACCAATTCTATTCCCATTCAATGACTTGGTAAACACATCCGCGAGTTGATCCTCGGTTCTAACATAACTCGTGACAGCCACCTTTTCTTGAAGTTTCTCTCGAACAAAATGACAATAAATCTCTGTGTTTCGTTCTTTCATGGAACACTGAATTTGATGCAATATGAATGGCAGCCTGGTTATCACACCATAACTGCATAGGTAATGAGTTACCAATACCAATCTCAACCCCACACAAGTTCACACGTGGCATTAACCATAGCCCTATATTCAGACTCCGCACTAGATCTTGACACCACTGGTTGTTTCATACTCTTCCAAGATACCAAATTACCCCCAACAAATACACAGTATCCTGAAGTAGACCTCTTATCTGGAGAACCTACCCAATCAACATCGGCAAATCCTTCAATTCTCATATGTCCATGATCACGATATAGTACACCTTTCCCCGGAGCCTGTTTAAGATATCTTAGAATCCTGACAGCAACATCTCAATGAGTAGTTTGTGGTGAGGAAATCAACTGACTTACAACACTAACTGCAAAAGCAATGTCTGGCTGTACAAATTCTTCACCATCTTCAATCCTAAGTTTTAGACTCGGCTCCATAGGACTGACCGAAGGTTTTACTCCTAACATTCCTGTCTCACACAACAAATCAAGCACATACTTCCTTTGAGACAAGAAGATACCTTGCTTGTAACGAGCAACCTCAATACCCAAGAAATATTTCAAACTACCTAAATCCTTAGTTTGAAATTTCGTTTGAAGAAACTCCTTAAGTGTATTATTGCCTGCGTTGTCACTACCGGTAATAACAATTTCATCCACATACACAACTAATAAAACAATACCTGCTCTGCTTTGTCAATAACATACCAAGTGATCACTGCGACACCTTGTAAGACCAAACTCTATCACCACATCACTGAATCTGCCAAACCATACACGTGGAGACTGTTTCAAACCATACAACGACCGCTTTAACTTGCAAACCATACCAGATAACTCCCCCTGAGCAACAAACCCGGGTGGTTGCTCCATATACTCCTCTTCTTGTAAATCACCATGAAGAAAAACATTCTTCACATCAAGCTGATGAAGTGGCCAATGATAAGACGCAGCATGTGATATAAGTAAGCGAATAGAAGCAAGTTTAGCAACCAGAGAAAATGTATCAGAATTATCTACACCATATGTTTGAGCATATCCTTTAGCAACAAGACAAGCCTTAAGACGAGCCAAGGTGCCATCTGGATTTACCTTAACTGTGTACACCCATTTACACCCAATAACATGTTTACCGGTAAGTAGAAACCAAATCCCAAGTCTGATTATGCGTAAGAGCACTCATCTCTTCTTCCATAGCTACCCGCCGGGATGACCTGTGTCTTCGGAATAGAATAAGACTCAAGAAGATCAACAAACGAACAATGCTCAGGAGATAACCCATTATATTTAACAAAGTCAGAAATAGAATATAAAGTACAACTACAACTGCATTTACCTTTGCGGTGAGCAATAGGAACATAAAGATCCGAAGAAGAATCAACCATGGTAGGATCAAGCGACGAATGAATCAGGAGGCAAATTCTTTGGAGTGCACGTGCGCCGAGAATAAACTTGATGAATAGGAGGCTTATCCATCGACAGAATAGGAGCAGGAGAAGAATTGGACCGCACTACTCGATAAATAAGGAAATCATCTTCAGACAAGGAATCAACATCAACAGAAGACACAACAGAGGTAAGATAAAACCGTGTAGACTCATGAAATGTAACATCAGCACAAACAAAGTACCGGTTCAAGTTTGGAGAAAAACACCGATACCCTTTCTGACTACGAGAAAAACCCACAAATATGCATTTAAGTGCCTTAGGATCTAATTTAGTAAGACTTGGACGGTGATCACGAACAAAACAAACAGACCCAAATATCTGTGGAGGAATAGAATAAAGTGAAGGGAACAAGAATTTCGCCCTGAAGAACAGAAGAAGGCATCATATTAATGAGATGACAGGCAGTAAAGACAGCATCAACCCAAAAGTGTTTAGGTACATGCATTTGTAAGGAGAGAGCATAGGCAACTTAAAGTAAATGACGATTTTTACGCTCAGCCACCCCATTTTACCGAGGTGTATCAATACACAAGGACGGATGAAGCATACCACGACCAACCATGAACTGAGAATAGACATTAGAAAAGTACTCTTGAGCATTATCACTACGAAGGAGTTTAATTGGCACGCTAAATTGAGTTTCAATTTCAGCACAAAAATCTAAAAAAATATTAAATACTTCAAGACAATATTTCATTAAATAAATCCAAGTTACACATGAATAATCATCCACAAAGGTGACAATACCGATATCCCAATTTAGAAACAACGGGACTAGGGCCCCAAACATTAGAGTGTACAACATCAAATGGGGCATTTACCCGCTTATTAACCCTAAGAAAGTAAGAAATACGATGATGCTTTGCAAATTGACAGACATCACATGCAAGATTAGACAAAAAAGATAAATCTGGACACAACTTCTTTAGACTGGACAGAGAAAGATGACCCAATCGGCAATGAATCTGGAAAGGAAAAACTGAAGAACTGGAACATGCAGTCGACGACACAGGCTCAAAGAAGTATAGTCCACCAGATTCTTGCCCTTTACCAATGATCCTTTTCGTCGCAAAATACACAATGGGTAGGAAAAAATGAGACCTCACAATTATGATCATGTGCAAAATTGACTAATAGACAAGAGGTTAAATGAAAAACCCGAAAAATAAAAAACCGAGGACAATTGAAGAGACGACGTGAGACATATATTACCACGCCCTTGAATAGGAGCAACCGAACCATCTGCTAGTGTTACACTAGGATTACCCAACGCACTAGTAAACGAAGAAAAGAGACCACGATTGCCGGTCATATGATCAGAGGCACCGGAATCAAGAACCCATTGATAGCCAGACGAAGAAAAGGATGCAGTAGGATTACCTAATTGAACAAAAGTAGCGGAAGAAGATGAGGTCTGAAACTCTGTGTAGGGGGCAAACTCATCATCGGACATCATCACCATTTTACTCTCACTTGGCCTGATTTGGCTGACAAGGCACCGGCCGGCAGAAAAACTGTTACAGAACTGGTCGCCTACACTAGACGACTACACAGAGCAAGTTGCGTGGCCTAAATCAATTCCAACACTTAAATATGAAAATACGCCTTGATACCGTCACTGTGACCCTTAGTCCAACGCAAAATGAAGAACCCATACCACGCTAGGGTTGATGCAACCTTCCACCAGAGTCGCACGATCACGAAGACCTAAATCCTTTGCTTCTGATACCATGTTATCGAAGAAGAAAGCCAATACAATTCTGAAGCCGATAACTGTAAACCAGTTCGGCAAACCAATATATGTGTATGTACAAGTTACATCAAGGTCCTTACAAATATAATGATATACAATATAACCCTAAATATACATATAACTATATTCTAACATGATATATATACAGTTTGCATGCTTTGTCCTCCATTTTTTCTTATCAAACTGAATTGCATAGTGGAGGCCTTGTGCAAGGGCAAGGTTGGTTTGTCAATTGTGAATTATGTGCTGTGGTTTTAATCTGTGAAAACAGCTTTATCATGTGCAAGTAAGACTGCAGACTTTTCCAAAACCCCTAAATGGTAGGAACCTTGTGCACTAGGGGTGCCTTTCCTTGTTTAGGTTCTTGCATATCGAAGCCTTTTGTGTTTGTATTTGGTCTGTGTAGACATGTGACACAAGCTTTCTTTAGAAGCTCGCTAGTGAATATATCTGATTGCCACTTTTGGACACTAACTCTTCATGCCTCTCTATTGCAGACGAACTTCGATAGTTGTTTAAAACGGGAAACTACATATCCTTGCAGTATATTTAGTGATCGTCATCCATCAACTGTGTCAATGACAGTGCTTGTCGTTGTGGAGATGTTCAATGCATTGAATAATCTCAGCGAAAATCAGTCCCTTCTGTAAGTATACATTCATATCTGCTACCTGTTCCATTGATATTTCTATCTCTGCCAAAGATCATATAATCTTAGTTGTGATTACTCTTTCCAAGTGTTGAAACATGGTAAGATCTTGTTTGATGAACTTGTGTGCTCCTGTCGCTTGAGTTGATGTGCTATGTATAGAAAACTTGAGGATGACCAATATTAGTGAAGACTTTTGACGATAGATAAATTTGAGCGTTATGAATCTGTACTCTGAGTAGTACTCGAATTTTATGTACTTTTTTTGGCTTCCTGAAATTGGATGATGGTTTGGAGATGCGTGATGTTAAGGCATAATTCGTTACCAAGTCAAACTGCACGTTAATTTCTTGGATCTTGAAGTACCAAAAGAACTCCTTCAAGGATGGTTTGCCTTTGTGAAATTGCAAACAAGTGGCAGTTTTGATGAGTTTTTCATATTTGGGAAACAATATCTTTCATTTTTTATTTACTTTTGAAAAACTTGTCCGTTAACTTTGCTGCACATGATTGTCTTCTTGAGATTTTGGCACCATCCTTCATGTATTGCATAAGGTTTAGCATACAAATCCCTTGGCAAGATGATATTGGGCATAAAGTCACGACTTGAAGGTGAAGCTGCAAAACATCGGTCCACTGTACCAGCCTGTCTAGCTCTCAACTACTTGTTTAATGTTCATTAACTTGTTTTCTTTTTGTTGGTGCTTTTATACGAGTGTGGTATACACTGATGGATTGGCACTTTGGATCTGCTCTCAAGCTTCCGAACAATATTCCGCGCTAAATACAACTCATTCATGGACTGTGCCCTAGTATCCTAGTTTATAACATTTGGAGAATTAGTGTATTAGTGCGGTTTTAAAGTGTTTTTCTTCAAATATATATGCATCTCTCTGCCATGTTTAAATTTGTAAATACACTACGAAGTCTGAATTCTATACTTATGTTTACAGTGAATCTTCGTTTGAAGCCATCATAATTGCTATGATTTGTGACACGGTAAATTATGTAAAACTAAAAGTAGCCATGTTAGACACGTGTCCTAGGAATTTGAGTTCATCACCTGTGGCACACGAAATCAGGGTTTGTTGAAAGGCAGTAGGATTTTTCTTCATGGAATTCCAACTAATTTACCAAATACCTTAACAATTTGGCTATGAAATTACTTACGGAGCATTTGTAAGTACTTATATTCATCTATGTTTCGTATATCTATTAGATATGGGCCATGTCCTCGTGTCTTGCATTTTGAAGGTCCCCGTGTCCGTTGCCAGATATCTATGTGGACACTCGCCACTCATGTCCGTTTCCACAAATCAAAGCAAATGTCCTCCAAGTCACTAACGTGAACACCAAAAGTTCCTTCATTTAGATTGGGGAACATGAAGGTGCAGTAACATCGTTGTCTCCAATATAGTAAGTTCAGAGCATTTGTTTTCTGGCTTTTGGACTTTTGATGCACCCTAAACCGTTTGTCCAAATATTAGTGGTAGGATTCTCTCGACTCATATTTCGTTTCACCATTTGTGATCTATTCATTAATCAGCCACGGGATTTTTTGTGCCTAGGTTTAGCTGTGTTTGATATCTCAGTCTGATTTTATCAGTAATATTTATATCCTCCTTTCTTTTATACATGATTTGCTTTGTATATTTATATCTGGTTCTGTGTGTGTGTGGTGGATGATTAACAAATTTTACTTAATTTAATTTTCAGCGTTATCCGTCCCTGGAGTAATTTGTGGCTTCTTGCTTCTATCGGTGTAACTATGCTCCTTCACTTTCTCATTTTGTATGTACAACCACTTTCGATCCTGTTCTCTGTAAGTATACTTTGGCCGGAGCCTATTTGCTCATATTTTACTGGATGATGATATTTTCTTCTCTTTTATTGGAATTTTATATGGATTTTTGGATTTGCCATGGCAGGTAACACCATTAACTTGGGCTGAGTGGACTGTTGTCTTGTATCTTTCATTTCCGGTGAGTTGTTTGATCTCATAACTGTTGCTGATTTTTATATCTTGTTTTAAATATTTGGCTCCGTTTGTTTTACGGAAAATTCATTCCAGAAAATAGTTTCTTCATTTTCCAGTCTTCCGTGTTTGGTCGTGTTAGGAGAATATAGTCAACGCAAAATACTTTGCGAGTCCAAAATGAGACTCTTTCCCATACAACAACTTACTAACCTCCCCTCCTTGAGTCATTTTCTGAAGGAGAGGCATGACAATTGTGCTCCTGCAGTAATAAGGCATGGCATTTAAATGGCTCAGTGGTAGCATGTCTTGCAAGCTCAAACAGTTCTTTCTTTTGATATGTTTAATATATTCCTTCAATCCGTCTAACATTCTTCATTCCAGTATCTATCTCTTTCTTTTTGTTCAACCACTATCCTCACCACCTTGATATTTCACCCAATACAGCACTTCTATCATTTATTTGGATTTGAGGTAGTTGTAAACTTATTGATAAATGATGTAATCAAGCTCTGTTTTGGAATCCTTTTCCATTAGGTACTCAGTAATTGTATTGATAAAGGAAAACAGCAATTGTAGATACAGAAAACTGCTCAGAACATGCTTGATTTTAGGGATAAGTGCACCAGTAATCCCTATACTTGACCATTTTCTGTCACTCATCGCTATACTTGGACTTTGCACGTGGTTGGTCGAAGTACGACATTTTTGGAGGCTGGTGGTCCTTGAGATGGGATGCCATTAGATGCTTAGCCTTTAAGTATTTTTTTGGAGGGTAAAAATCTAAAAACACTTACTTTAGTCCTCAAACTTCTTACTTCAAAACACAAGGATTCAGATTGTCATTTTTAAATTTAAATATCGAAACTCATTTAATTTTTATTTCTAATCTAAATGAAACAAAACTCAGTTCAAGCACTGGTTCATTGTGAGTAGGCATACATACATAGATACATACATACATTATACATAGATACATACATACTGATGCGCGGCAGCAGAAGCAAGCAAACAACTAGCAAAGATAACATGAATAGAATTGAAAGAGAAGTTGTTTTGGGGTAAAGGACGGTGCTCTATATTATTCCACTGAACAGTTGTGCATGTTTTACTCTTCTCCCAGTTGATTTTTGGTATGGGAAATAAACAGTGGAAAATGTTCTAGGACATAAGCTTAACCCAAATACATTACTTAGAATATTTTCATTTTCCAGATGTTATCTTTCTGAAATCATTTCCCAATATCATTTTTGTTGAAACAAAGGAAGCATTAGCTGACAAATCTTCAATGTGGACCTCTTTACCTCGGTATATGTTATGAATCATCTGTTCTTACTCTATAAGATGGTAACGTCAAACAGTAGTGCTTTTGCTGTCCTACTGTCATATGGGGATCTACCTTACTTTGTCCTTTGCTTTGTTTCCTTAACATTAAGAGCAGTTGCTTTCAGCTATCTTTTCTTCCTCGAAAATCTGTGCCTACTTAGAAATTTTAGTCAACTTTACACTTCTTTCACTTGTGTTATTTCATGCTTTGAGAACTGTTATTGTTTATATATGACAACTTTGTAACGTTTGTGGATTTTGTTGTGGTTATATTTTTCTATAACTCTAGTCATGACAATGACCCTAAACAATTTTGTTTTTTTGACTTTATTCTGTTTTCAGAATGAAAATTGGACAGTTTTCAAATAATATTGTTGAATGTTTTGAACAGCGTTGCAATTGGATGCACACATCTCTTTTACTAATATTCAATTTAGTTGGAGAAAGTTGATTCTATTGATGTTTCAATAAACAATATTATGTCCCTTGCATGAATAACTGATACTCATGTCTTTTGAATCTTTTTTTTTTTGAAGATTTATTAGTATGATTTATTAGTATACTGTCTATTGTAAGTGCATCACATATCTGAGATTCAGCCTATCTCACAATACTCATGACGTTCTTCTGTAGGTAATATTAATTGACGAGATACTGAAGTTCCTGTCCAGAAACTCTGGTAATGTTCATTTTAAAGTCCCCTTTTCAAAGATATCTGATTATGTGTATGGTCTTTTTGGCTTTAGGAGAATGCTTGACAAAAGAAAATTGAAAAAAAGCAATTTTTTTTAGAGAAGTTTAAGAGCTTTGGCAATAGTTTATCATACTCTATACTATTCTTCTACTTGATAATGTTTACATTGAAGTGCGAATTGATAGATTTCTATTCATAGTGAGGCTTTTATGGTTATCTTCATTCACCTAACAGAGCATTACCATGGACTATCAAATTTGCATTAATCTGACAGTTTCTGTTTCATAAATCTAGGCTTGAGACCCAAATTCAGATTCAGGAGATCTGATTTACTTCCAAAAAGAGAAATACGTGATAAGTGAGAGAGGCAAACAGAAGCTTGCATCATTTTTGTTCCAACTGCATCATCCCTAGTACACCGTCCGGAATGGAATATAGATGACGTAACCGAGTTGCCATGTTTTCCATATCTACAACTGAAGCAAGGGCAGATCAGAAGGCTTCTATCTTGAGATAAATTTACTCCGAATTTCATATCCAGAAAAAGACAGGAACTTACAATTGTTGTAACAAATGTAGAGAAAGATAGAGCCCTTGTGATGTATCGAGGATTTTTCACACATCAGTACTGTACACTTGCTTACTACAGTATAATATAGGACATTAAAAGAGCTGTTGTTGTAACTGATTGAGCAAATTCCACTTCTCCTCAGCTGGAAAAGTGTTATGTTGTCTAGTTAGTGAATCAAATTTCCTCTATATCAAGTAGCTGTACTCAATTTTTGTTTTTGGTAAAAAAGAAGTTGGATATTGGTTAGTTGGGTTGATGTCGTAATCCAAACCATCCAAAAGAAGCTTTTTCATTTGTACTCCCTTCGTCTCTAAATTATCGTCTTGGTGGATTAGATCATGGTGCACGGTTTAAGAAAACACAGACTAGATTATTAGTATTAGTTTGATGTGTAGTTTACTTTAAAGCTCATGTGTATATGGTCCATAATTAAAGTATGCTGAAAAAGTAAGGGTAGAGTGGTGAAAGTGTTGTCTTAAAAAGGAAAGTTTCAAAGATAATTATTATTTTGACCATTGTACTATTGTCAACTATCTGATTTGACTTGAATTGATCACATTTTATAACTCTTAAATTGACCATTGTAGTAAATAAATTGGTAGGTTTTGATCCATGTTGTTAACGAGGCATCCAATTTTTAACGGGCATGTTGGGTTGGACTAACTAAGGTTATGTTTGCTTGTGTGGACCTTTTTTTTTTTTTTAAACTGTAATATCCATCGTGGAACATATAATATGGGATTTGGTGGTAAAATTTATTTCCCTCAACAGACAATCAACCTCATACGCGAAGGAAGAAATAATGGTTCTTCCCACGTCCAATTCACAGTCCCTGATTCGTGAAGTGAACTGAAGATTTGTGTGTTTACTTGAAGATTACTGAATCATGTATATTTCTTTTAGTTTTCTTTGTTCGGAAAAGTTAGGGTTCTTCACTCGTTGGAATTTTGCCCTTTTCTGATGTATGATTTAGATTCGTTTACACATTCTAATTTAGGGCTTTCTAAAATTAGGGCGTGGGGTTTGAAATAGGTTTTGAAATTAAGGTCTTGTATGTGCTATGTATTTGTGATGTCTTTGAAATTAGTGTTCATGGTCCCCCCCCCCCACTTTAACTTTCTATAAAGCTTTGTCTGTGTTTGTCTCCCTATCACCAATTTTTATATTGTAGTTTTTAGACTTTTGCAAAAACTGGAACACTTGTGTCAATTAGGCATGTGTAATGTCTCCCTTTTCCCAATTGTTTATTGTAGTAGTCATTTGTTTGGTTTGTTTCCTTCCATGCAGAATGACTGAAACTATGGCTTTGTGCATTCACCTTTATGGGATAATTAGGACTACTCCAATTAGACATTATGATATGGGTGATTTGGCAAGGTATGGAGATATATGTTGTGAGACCTTAACATTTTCTGGGTTGAAAAGATTGATTAAATCACATTGCAAAAAAACAATTGAGAAAATACACTACAATATACCAGACTGTAGCATGGATGATGGGCTTAGGCTTGTGTGGTGTGATGAAAGCATTAAGGATTTAGTAGATGTTGGTAGTAGAGGTATCCATCAATATATTGACTTATATGTTGAGCATGACAATTCTAAGGAGGCCAATGATACTGATGCTGATTCTGAGGATCCTGATTATAATGGTAGTGAAGATGATGTGGCTAGCTTGGATCATATAAGTGAAGATGAAGAAGAGGTTTATTTTAGAGAGAAATTAACAAGAGGAAAAAAGCAGTTGATGTGACCTAACCTACAAAAAATGTGACTCCCCCTATATTTAATTTTGAAGAGGAAAGTTTGACCCCCCCTAGTGATGGACCAATACATGCTGAACCTACCGGTCCAAATACAGCCAGTTATCATATCCCAACAATATATAATGATGCCTACATGGAACACATTAGGAATTTTGGAGGTGGTGTGGATACTAGTGGGTACCATAGTGATTATGTTGGCTTTACTGACTATGGTTCCCCCTAATTTGATAGTGATGATGAAAAGGATAATGAGCTGGATGTTTTGACACACTACCTTGTGTTTGACCCTACAACTAAATGGGACCACATGATGCCAACCCTTTGAATGAGGTTTTCCAGCACTGTCCAACTGAAGCATTGTCTGACCTGTTATGCAACTAATAATGGTTATGATATAAAATGGGCAAAAAATGAAAAGATAAAATTGTTAGCTGTGTTGGCAACCTCAATGCAACTGGAGGCTTTATGATAGCATGATGCAGAAAGAAAGCTCAATCCAGATCAAATCTTTTAGAGATATCCACAAGTGTGTGAGGAGGTTTAAGCTGAAAATTGCTGGTGCAGCTTGGATAGCAATGATGTGTGTAATTGAGATAAGGAATTGTCCTAGGTGGAAGTTGAAAGAAATGAAAGCTTACATATTGAAGCAGTACAAGGTGGATTTGACTATCAAACAATGTGGACGGGCTAGAAGACTTGCATTGAATGAGGTGAAAGTAGCTTTTGAAAGAACATTACAGTAAGTTGTATGACTATGCATATGAATTGAAAAAACAATACTGGGAGCACAATAGTTTTTGAAACTCAAAGTGTTTGTCATCAGGGGAGTTGATGTTTGATAGGTTTTATGTGTGTTTTGCTGCAATAAAAATGGGACGGACTGCAGGTTGCAGGCCTATGATTGGTCTTGATGGTTGTTTCTTGAAGGGGTTTTACAAACGTCAATTACTTTGTGCTGTGGGTAGGGATGGAAACAACAATTTCTTCCCTATAACAAGGGATGTAGTGAACACATAGAACATAAGTACTTGGACTTGGTTCCTTCAACTACTCAGTAATGACATATGGAATAATAATGGTAATGGCTTGACTCTTATAACAGATCAACAAAAGGTATGGCTTTATGTAAGAAGTGCAATAATTTCTTCCTGCATATATTAATATCTTACAGATGTAATTGTGGTCTTTACATTTTTATTGAATCAGGGACTTCTAAATGCAATGGAGTCCATATTTCCTGAAGCAGAAGTCAGAAATTGTGCCAGACATGTATATGCCAACTTTAGGAAGCACTACACTAGGGTACAACTTATGAATTTATAATGGAAAGTAGCAAAATCTGGGACAGTAGAGGAGGCTCATAACTTCATGGCAGAGATCAAAGAGATAAGTTCAGCAGCTTGGCAACATTTGATTTCAAAGGAACCTAGTAAGTGGTGTAAGACATACTTTTCATGTAATAGTAATTGCGATAGTGTAGAACACAATATGACTGAGTCATTTAACTCATACCTTTTAGAAGCTAGGAGTAAACCAATTATTAGTATGCTAGAAGACATAGGGGTGGTTGTGATGTGTAGGTTAGCTGAGAAACATCAATTGTTTATGAGGCTAGAAGACAAGGTTTGTCTTGGAATAAGAAAGAAGATGGAAATTTTGAAAGATGGATATAGAGAATGGAGTACTGAGGTCTGAGCATAATGGTCACAACCAATTTGAAGTCAAGAAGGGCTTGAATGGGTACACTATTGACTTGGTTGAAAAGGTATGCACATATTCAATATGTGTAATTTACTTCATTGGGGATGATCCTGATAAATATGTAAATTATTGGTTCCTAAAAGACAACCAGTTTAAGGCTTACCAATTTCCATTGCAACCTATTAATGGAGTCAATCAGTGGAAGAAGTTTACAAACGAGAAACTCTCACCTCAAATCCTCACAAGAATGCCTGGAAGGCCAAAGTATAATATTTTTTTAAAACTTTTTTTTCCTCCTAAGGGGGGCATGGAAAGGGATCGAACCTGAGACCTCACACTTTGTGAAGCCCTATGTCTACCACTAGGCCACCCCTTTAGGGGCGACCAAAGTATAATAGAAGAAGAGAAGAAGGGGAAAAAACCTCAACCCAAAAAGAACCCCAATAAAATTTCAAGAAAAGGAAGGAAGATGAGATGCACTAATTGCAATGGAGATGATCACAATGCAAGAACTTGCAAGAATGCAAAAGTGGAAGATGATCCTGCACTACAGTTGAGAAGAAAAAAACAAAGTTAAAGCAAACAAAAAGTAAGGTAAGCAATCTACGAGCAATTATCTTTGATGCAATAATTTATTAACCTTCAATTTACTAACAAACTACTGTGAGTGCCCCGTTTTTATCTGGATCCGCGCCACATGAAAGGCGGGGTGGTTTCAAAACCTTTTAAAGAGCGTGGAATACGTTTGACCTCAATTATGGACTCAAAATATAAACAATAGAGCCGTTATCTTTATTTTAAAGATAAACAAAGAAAAACCAAAAATACCCGATTTGCAAAAAGAGTTCGGAGGCTAAGTTACGAGTTGGGAAGGGGTTAGGCACACATCTCACCCTTTCGATCTCATAATAGGTTTTTCAGATAAATATGTTCTTTTTATAACATTAACATTTTAAATAAAACATTTTAAATATATAATAATAATAATAATAATAATAATAATAATAATAATAATAATAATAATAATAATAATAATAATAATAATAATAAGAAAACTTACAGCAGCCTCATTTTAGAGTTGCAAATATATTTTATAAAATTTCGTCATAATAACGGCTTCTTTTAGTGTTATTTGTTATATAATTTTGGGTAGCGTAACTGCTTATTTCGTGATATATTACTATTTTAAATAGCACTTTTAAAAGATAAAATAAATAAAACTTTAAGATACCTACCTCTTGAAGCGTGTGAGTTTTATCCCGGACCAAACTTCTTTCTGGTAGGCTTTAGGGTGTGTTCACTATGTCCTTCAGGGAGATTGAGTCTTTTTGCTTTTGCGGGGTTTCGGGTAGTGCAACTGCTCTTTTTTGTTGTTTTCGCCTTGGGATCCAAGTGGCACAACTGCTTGCTTTTGCGTGCTTTTTGCTGCTTGCTACTGCTTCATGAGTCTGAAATCGGGCAGAGCAACTGTTTGCTTTGCCTGGATTTGACGTTTGAATTCGGACAGGGCAACTGCTCTTTTTGGGATTTTGGAACCGGTGAAATAGGGCGGAAACCTAGTTGGGCAGCTAGGGTTCACTTTGGCCGGAGAGTTTTAGTGTTTAGGGGAAGATTTGACAGCCTAGCGGAGCTTCGGGATTGGATGGGAAACAACTGCACAAGTTCACAGCGCTCTCTCTCCGCAAACTGTTTGCGAGTTCTTCTCTCAAACTGTTTGTGAGTCCCTCTTTTTTTCACTGCCGAAAGCCTCTATTTATAGGCTGAAATCTGACTTTCCTTCGTGGTTAAGGATCATCATATATTTTCTTCTTTTATAGATCCATATAACACAAACAGTGTCAATTTTTTTTGAATAATTCAGTATGGCCCCTTGGTTAGTGGATTTGTACCAAAGACCTCAATTTCTTATTGTCTTTGCCTTGGGGTACAAACATGACCAACTTTAGCCTACAGTTATTCATTGTATAAGTACAAAGAGTGCTAAAGATCAAAGTTTTCGTAAAGACCTCAATGTCTTATTGTCTTTGCCTTGGGGTACAAACACAACCAACTTTAGCCTACAGTTATTCATTGTATAAGTACAAAGAGTGCTAAATATCTAAGTTTTCGTAATGATAATGAAGCGATGGAAACATTTGAATAAAAATGAGTTATGAGTTATGAGGCAGGTGTGTTGTGACCAAATATGAATGTGGGCAAGTTTATAATGGCTAGATAACACCATTTTGATACTTGCATAAAAATGAAAGAATCGGTAAAGATTATGCAGAGGTACCTGATTGAAAGAATCAGTAAAGAATAAAAGTTTTCCTAAAAATGAACGAATCAGTAAAGATTATGCAGAGGTACCTGATTGAAAATCAGTAAAATGAAATCTTTACAAACCCCTTTACACATACTATGGCACCATCAGATCTAGTTTTTACAGAAAGTAGCAGCAACCTTATGCATAAGAGTAGCAGTGAACTAACCATATTTCATGTGCATCTTCTATCCACTACTTAGTTTGCCTTAAATTGTTTAAGCCAAAATGAGAATGATAAAAGTAGTGTCTCACATATGGTTTCTTTTTATTCACATACATGTGTGCATCGAGCCAGTACTGTCTATTTCCGATTTCCTGTATAATGCCCTAAAAATGCCAAGCTTAAAACATTGCTGTCATTTTAGGAAATTCTAGCGTGGGTATATTCTATTCATGCTTAAGTTGTAAACTTTGTAGTTACCTTATATTGGTGTAGTAATTATGAAAGGTTTTAGAAATTACTTACTGCCCAATATGCAATGAAGGTCATTGGTTTCAAGTAATCGGTCTTTGTATCCCAAATAAGTGTTTTGTTCTGTTCATAAACCTTAAGTTGCAGGAAGCATCAATCAAATATAGAATATTGAAAGCTTTAACGAAGTAAAACTTACAGATTTTGGCGGAGAGGGGGGTATACGGCGGGGACGGTACACTCGAGAAGGAAGAAGAAAAATAGAAGAAGATCAACTCAAGGAAGCTGATGTGCCAAAAAAAAAAGGAACTTAACAGATAATGCAACAGGATCATCATTTTGTAGTTCTTTAAGATTTAAAATGGTTGAGGCTGCCTTAGAGAATCTCACAAAACAAACTTTTTGTGAAAAAAGCAGAATGTGTCTTAGGTAAAAAAGTTACAACTATGGTTTGGACTCTTAAGGAATTTGTGCAGTCGATATAGATTTTTAAAATGCCTTGCCTAACAAAGTGATAGAGGTGGCAATAGAATTCATGGCCTGTCCAGAGTCACGGAGTCAATAGGCATGCATATAAAGTGGCTTACAGGGGAGAGGACGACTTACGACGGAGATGATTCAAACAGATTTACAAAAATGCAATTGAACATTGAATGGCATGAGGATAAATCACAGTTGCTCTCTAAATGTGTCCATTAAAATTGTTATTATTTGTCTGCTTTAGTTTGTTGCATTTCCCAACATGGCAAGAGGATCAATTACTCACACAGCCACACACACATGTAAAACAAACTGAATTAAAATGAACAACTAAAAATCATAAAGTCATATAAACCAAAATCACAAACAAATAAATTCATAAACCAAAATCAGAAACAAATTCATTTTAATCCAGATGAGAAGAAGAAAGAGAAACTTACAATTTGGCGGCGGGAGACCCAGATGAGAGGGAAAGGCAGGCGACTACACAGATGAAGGGGAATCGAGCAGATAATAAACCAAACCTGCACATAATTCTGGTCAAAAAGAGAAATTCTCTGTTGAAATTACGGAGAGGAAAACAAACAACCAAAGAGAAGAAGAAAGACAAACTTACGGGACGATTCCAGTGGAGAGGAAAAGGAAACCCAACGACGGTGAGCACCTCAAACTCAAACCCAAAAGACGGGGAGCAGCTCTCTGTAAAGGGGGAAGGGCAGTGGGTTTGGTAAAGGGGGAAAGTTAGGCCGGATGGAGGGGTTGAGGAATGGGAGAAGGCAATTGGAGCAGCGACGGGGTCGAATTGGAGCAGCGGCGAGGGCGAATTGGAGCAGCGGCTGGGGCGAAGGGAAAGCTGGTACAAAAAACGAAGCTTGAACTGGCGCTGTAATAAAAGGTGGAGAAACACATTGGAAGACGTAACAAACACCGCGAACTGCCGGAGAAAGACCCTGAAAGATAAGGAAAGCGATAAAGGAAGGGAATGAGTAGGGGAGTTGGAATCGTAGAGGGAGAGGGGGACGCAGAGGGAGAAGGGTTGTGCAGGGGCACCGCGAACTGTTGTTCACACATGCGACATGGAGAAGAAATTACGGCCGTAAGATTAAAGTAAAACAATAAATCTTAACCGTTATTTATCCCAAGTCAATTGCACATGTATAAACTGACTCATATTGTATTATACATAGTTACTTAGTTAGTTAGATTGCATTGGCACCAAGTCTTGATCCAAATTTGAAAAAAAAAAATTATACTGGTAGTTAAATGTTTACCATTAGAGATGAGGTGAGTGATTATTGGATTAAAAATTCCAGAATAAGAATCTCCTCCGACGTAGAACGAATTTGAAAAGAACTTAGAATGAGTTGACAGCCACTGCAAAATGCTTAATGAAAATTCTATAGAAATATTTGCTCAATATGTAAGCTTATTTATTCATATTAGCGATAACGATTAACGGAGCAAAGCCAAAAAAACTATATTTAATTAATTATTAGATTTTTCAAATATATTTAAGAAAGAGGTTATTTTATCATTCTAATGAATTCATAGGCATGGGTAGAGAATTGGAGTTGGTTGTAAGAGCATCCCCAACGTGAGATTTTTGGCTTCTTAGAGCTTGGAGAAGTGTGCATTGGTGGCCACTTTGGAAAGAGAAATGTCCACCTATGAGAGAGAAAAGGAGATAACTTCCTAATTAGGAAGTTACTATTTGGCAGGGAGGTGGGCGGTTGGTCAGGGGGTTGTGGTGGGGGGGGAAGGGGGAGGGTTTTTTATTTTATTTGGATTGTGTTAAATTTAATATTTTTTGTGTAAAAAGTCGTGTTAGAATAGTATACAATGTGAAGATTTATTCTTAAGTGTGTAAGAAGAGAAAAGTGTGTAGGTGACAGTGGATCTCAGTTAAAAAGTTGTATTAAGAATATACACATTGAGATGCTCTAACAACAAGCATGGGAAGTCTTTGGATAGGTGGACCCAGTACCAATTGGCAAATCTACAAAATTTATGCTCGCCATCTATAGTAAATTGCACACCATTGGCTACAGCAAGAATTATCGCTCATTAATCATTACCTATATACGATGAATCATTATATACTTCCAAATTATTTATCTCACTTCCAACTTTCTTCAAAACAAACTTTTTTTTTATCGAACTTGCTTGCAAAGTAGTATTGAACCGTGATGTAAAAATTAATGTAATAAAATTGAAAAATTGTGATTCAATTTGTTTAACATAATGGTGATGACAATGCACATGTGAATAATATACAGAGATGGTATATCAAGGGGGATTTGCAGAAGCTGTTAAAGGCAGTTCAAGTGCCCACTGTGGAGGTTTTGAAATAAATCCACGAATCTTGTTAGCTTGTTAGTTGCTAAGGGCAGTATTGTATTTTGTGGGAATCTTTCTTGCCAGTTAGTTTGTTAGCTTTCTATTAGTATGTTAGCTTTCTGTTAGTATGTTAGCTATATTTTTCTGAGTGTATAAATAGGCATCCCCTGAACAGTTGGTTGTAACACAGAAAACATTTTCAGAAATGGGAATCAGAATTGGCTCCCAAATTTCTTCCTTCTTCTGCTATGAATGATCCCTGATTTCTTTTAATTCTGATACAATAATTAATGTATCGTAATTTATTTATGTAGCATGTTTTATGCTCATTAAAGGCGTCATAATTTTTTTAATCTCAAAAATATTATTTTTCAATTTGAAAAAAAAAAACATAAGAGTTAAGACCATAACGATTAAAAATTTTAAAAAGTAACCAGCAATTTTTCCGAAGTTATAATTACCTTGGTCGATGAGTTGGGATTGGACAGTAGAGTTGGCAACTGGCAAGCTACCATTGTACTCCACTATCTCGAACATAATTGAACCGATTCGATGAAACCAATAAGGTCAAGAGACTGAATAAAATGTGTCAACTTTGAATTGTAAAAGTTAGTAGATATAACAATTGTTTATTTTTATACATTGTTAATTTAAAAAATTAAGCAAGCACATAAAAAATCTACAATGTTAAATTAAATAATAATAAACTCGGTCAAAAATCAAAATCTATAATGACTCATTATAATTATAGTAACTAAATTTTTTATTTTATAGTTAAAAATGTATATTAATATTTTATAAACCTACTTTGTCTATAGGTCTGTCAAACAATTTGAAATAAAAACTCCACCAATTGTGCATCAATACTCAGATTTCTTTTTAGTAAGTTTAAAATTGAAATATTGTGTTAAGGAAACAATATGTACGTCATTTTAAAGTGATTGATTTTATGTCAGTCATCTAAAAGAAATTACACATGAGATTAGTACATTACAACTTATCAAAATTACTTTATGGTTTCAAAAAAGGGTTTATGTTGTTATCCATAACAACATTCAATTTGGAAATTTTAATAACAATTTCACAGTATAACATTTCCTTTCCTTTAATTGATATCAATTATGGTATATCTCAATAATACACAGTTTCCTTTATCAACACTACTACAATTCTTATCGATGAAAAGACAATAGTTATTGAGTTGACCCATTTTCTAAATTAACATATGTGTCATGGACATTTGCTTTATGTAAGGTTTCAGAAAACATAAAAATCTAAAAACAAAAATAACACAAAAACAAGTGAGATTTTTACTTATTTCTTTTAAAAAATCTTACAAGTATAGAACATAGAGAGGCTAATATATAAAGAAATATAAATAAATATCAAGATCGCAATGCTCAACTTATGCTAAGTAAATGAAAAAAAAACAATTTAGCAATCTTGCCATGTGCACAACAGATCAATTTGAAGTTTGAAACTCAAGAGAAACGAAAAAAAAATTCCAATGCCTAAAATGTTTTCTTAAATAGGTGATAAGATTAAACAATACTTATTATTTTTGTGGAAGTACACAACCAATGCTTCTCGGACTCTTGATGTATTAATTTCAAAACATGCTTCAACCAAAGTGTACACACGCTTCTCTTAAATTAATCCAAGCATTGTCAACTGCAAGCATGGTTTTTTGGCGATGAGAAAACGTGTGTCTAGATAAAGACAAAAGAAATAGTATCTGTTCCTACATGAACTTAGGCTCCGTTTGTTTCACGGAAAATCATTTCTAGAAAATGATTTCCGGAAAATCAAAAGATTTCATTTTCAGGTGTTTGGTAAATCTTTTGAAAATATGTCAGAAAACATTTACGGGTGTTTGGCAAATACACGAAAAATGTCACGGAAAACAATATATGAATAAATACAAAAATAAAAATATAAAATAAACAATGTTTAGGATGTCCCTAGAAAATCAGTAAAGATCATCTTTTTTTAATAAGGTTAATATTTTTTTAATCTCACAATTACAAATAATTTTTTTGATAATTGATATGAAAAAAAAAACATTTTTAAAATAGAAAATAGACAATGTTTAGGATGTCCCTAGAAAATGTTACGGAAAACTATATATGAATAAATACAAAAAAATTATAATATTAATACACATATTGAATATAAAATAGTGTTGAATTTTAAGTAATTTTTCTTTAGTAACCCTCAATTTTATCATTAGTGGTGTCAAATCAATGTCTATCATTTTTCAATCTCACAATTACTAATAAATTTTTTTTAGGATGTTCCTAAATAATATAGGTGACACTAATTTTAGAACGTAGTAAACATTTATTAAAATTAAAATTTATAAATAGTATGCACAAACGTTATTCATATTTCTAAACAATTTATTTATTGAGTGAAATATTGTGTGTGTAAGTAAATATGTGCAATTGTGAAAGGGAGCGGAGGGTGCCCGAACATTTGGAAAATGACTTACGGAAAATGAATCCGTAAGTCATTTTCCGGAAAAGAAGTCTTCATTTTCCGTTGACTCGGAAAACCTTTTACGTTGACTGTATTTTCCTAAGATTGGTTACCAAACACCGAAAAATGAGGAAAACATTTTCCAAAAGTCATTTTCCGTGAAACAAACGGAGCCTTAGTGTAAAAAATCTTCTTGAAACTTGCAAATTGGAGGAGTTAAAAACATCATTTTTCATAATCAGAAAAATGTTGCGTTTTAAGTGTAAATGGTTGAGACACAATGATATTAAATGATAAAGTTACTATCATACAAGTAAACATGAGTTGTCTCAATACAAAATGAAATGTCTAAATAAGTAATATAGAAAACAACAAAATTAAATATAAACAAAATTTTTAGTTTTGTTTAAAACGTTCACCTCTGGCCCCTTGCTCGAATCAATCACATATAGAAGTAAATGAACATTACTGTTTTCAATATACTAGTCATTTAATTAGTGTTCTACATTCTTTAAAAATAATAGTAAAATTTAGTGTATCTATCTATATTACAAAAAAGCTAGGTAATTGACTAGGGCTATTCAGAGGTCAGAATTTTATTTTTTTAACTATCATCCTACAGTTGTCATTTATTTAAATAACCTCCTATTTTAGGCTTCCTTATACTGTTAGAATTAGGTTTGGATCCCCCTTTATTATCAAACATTTTTTCCTATCATTCTACGGCTGTCATTTATTTGGGTAATCTCCTCTTTTGGGTTTCCTTATAATATTAGAATTATCAAACACAATTACTGACCAGGATTTAATTTCACAATCTTAATCGTTTTTATCATGTTATTTTCCATCCCTATTTTATCTCCACAATCTTTTTATCTCTCACTCCTTCTCTTATCTCTTTATCTCTCCTCCTCCCTGCCTATTCATCGGTTTTTATGAGACTTACTCTTTTACTGCGAAAATTAGATATTACAGTTTTACAGTTAATATTTTAAGGTTTTACAGTTTTATGGTTGCGAAAATTTGTATTTGTATTTTTTTCTTTTTAATTATTATGATAATTAACTTAATCAATTTAATTTTTTTTCGACCCGTAATTTCGTATACAAATAAATTTTTTTTAAAAAAATCGTAAGTTTTGTAATTTGAAATATTTTTTTCTTTTTAATTGTTATCGTAGTTAACTTAATCAGTTTAATTTTTGTTAGGCCCGTTTTTCTGGCCCGCAATTTCGTTTACAAATTATTAATTAATTCCTCTATTCCGGGCAAAGAGGCTCCGTTTGAAAGTCAATTTTTTTAAAAAATAATATTTTTAGTAGTTCATTAATAATAAAATGACATTTACGGTTTTACAAATATTTAGTTGTAGTTTCTTAATTGATTGCTATCGTAATCAACTAAATCTCAATTTAATTTATGTCTGGCATAGATTTATTTTTTTCATAAAAAAAATTGTTCGTAAAATTTGTAATTAATTTTTGTAATTTTAAATATTTGTATTTTATTTTTTTATTGTTATCGTAATTAACTGAATCAGTTTAATTTTTATCTGAAAAAAATTTGTTTCTAAGTTTGGTAATCAACTTTTTAAAGTTTGAATATTTGTATTTAAATTTCTTTATTTTCTTAAAAGTTGTGTTTAATTTCCCTTATTGGTCTGAAATCTTTGTGATTTCGATTTCAAAATAGTATTTGTTAGTTCACTCTGTCTTATTCAATTTATTTTTTGGTTTTTGTTTGCGGAGATTTTCATTTTTAAGTTTATTTCAATTAACATGTGTTGGGTTGGTGTGTGTGAGAGAGAGAGAGAGAATACTTTTTGATGCTTAATTATACTCTTTTAAGATAAGTTATACATTTGTTTAAAAGATGAGTTATAAACTTTTACGACCAATAAAATATGTTATTTCTTTAATTTTCGGGATGTTGGTGTGTAATTTACATTAAGGATATATTAATTTATTTTTATCATGTTCGGTTCATACATTGATCATGCTCATACTGGCACCGTGCCATCGGCACGGGCACAAGTTTATTTTTATAGAATACTACATATCTTCTCATTGTTGTGGTTTCGTTTGTTTGGGCATATGTATTGGTTTTTAATGATATAATTTCCAAATTTTTTTAGCGTTTAGGATTGATTAATTTTGATCAAAATGCATCTTCGTTCGCCTGTTAGATTTTATATGATAATATGTGGGAGGATTCGAGTTTTGCAAATGATGCAGAAAATTTGGTTAAATGAATGTGTTTAAATTCTCTTTGTGTCATGCGTATGTAGAAATAATGGACAAAATTATTGCATCTCATGTTTCCAATCTAACCATTGTTGTTAAGCAAGAACCCTAGAAGAAGAAGACTGAGTTTTCGTTATTAAGAAAACAATAAAATTTTCTTTTCGTATTTTAACGGTAGTTACAATTAAAATATTTATTTATTGGTTTTCTTATGAAATAAATATCGAAGTAAAATATTTTATTTTGTTAGGTATTTGAGTTTTCTCCCCTTTTCATTGTGTAGTGTACATATATCACACACATACAAATTATAAGTAAATATTAATTCATTTCCACAATATCTGCTTCATTTATTGATAAATTTCCAAATTGGCGCCGTGCCATCGGCACGGGCAAGAGTACTAGTACATATATAAAAAGAGAGGAGCAAGTTTTGGAAAGTTTCCGCCAAAAGTGATTTTTCAAATTTAGAAACACTTATAATTTGTATATAAACCACTTTTTGCATTGGAAATTGAAAATATAAAATATCATTATTATGGTTGATTGGATAAATGATTCCAAAAACTCTTCACATTCTTATTTAGTATATTAAGAAAAATATACACAGTAGAAACATGAGAGATAACAAAACCAAGTTTTTTTTTCTCAATTTCTTTGCATGAATATCCCGGCTAGGAAAAATAAAGATTGAATAAAACAACGATTTTGAAACTAAACCATATACACACACTTTTGAAACTAAATAATACCAAGATCTAATAATTTTTTCTCTATTTCATCATAACCAAAGTTATTATTGTAAAAAAAATCTATAAATCGATATAGGACCAATTTTTTGAGACATCTAGCTACATGTAAAAAAAATAGAAACCCAATAATTTCTAATTTTTTAGTACTTATACATGTTAAAAAATTCAGATATAAAAAAAGTACTAATGATGAAATTAATCAACATTCATATCGAATTTGTTTGTTAGTTAAACTAAGTCACAAATTAAAATTAATAAACGAGTTTTGAAGTTAAACAGAGTTTTTGAAATGTTTTGGAAACATGAACATACCAACAAGTTTTCGGTAAGTCGGTGGTCATAGCTTCCGTTGCCGGACTTTCTTTAGGTGGTAACCTCAGGGTTGGCCATCGCTGCAAAAAATGCGTAAAAAAAAATTACAATGTGTGGTAAAACTAGGATAAAAGTGTTTTCTTTTCGTTTATATACATCAACTAAAACAACGTGGTTTTATGAGTGTTTACCAGGTCGCGGCCCAAAAATTATCCATATCACGGTTTAAACCAAATTTTCTGATGTATATCCATCGATCGTTTGAATTTTTGGTTCATTTTCCTTGACCCATCTCCTACATTTTATTCTCCTTGGTTATATACAATTTTAACTATTTTTTCTTTATGTCTGGTTTTTAAATTGAACCATAATACTTGAATTATTTTGTAAAAATTACCAATTTTGAAAAGTGTAGTTTTTTATGTTTTATGACAAAACATGTTAGCATATCGCAAACAATTTGCCCTTTGTTTGATAATATATGCGCTATCAAATTTTTTAACATTAATGTAACTTTTATTTATATATATTTATTTGTATATATTTTAATATTATTTTTTAATACGAGAAACACATCAGTGAATTTAAATTTTGTTGAGACTCCAGAGTAGAGAATAAAAGAAAGTGAACTTCAATTCCATTGTTTAGAATTGGAATTGTGGGCTTCAATGTAAATTTTATTGTTTATATCTAGAAAAAATATTAGAATTGGAATTGAACTAAAATTCTTAATATTTTTATTCTATAAATTGATTTTTTTCTCCAAAGGTAAATTTTTTTTAAACCTAAAGACTCTTGATTTTCTTTTTTTTATTTCTATTAATTTTCTTATACGTTTAACTCTATATGAGAGACAAACAAAATAATCTTAATTTTAATGTTACAAAATTATGATATTCAATTCTACACATCGAACTCATAATCTTAATGTTGCATTAATCATTTGTGTATTTTATTATCACTAAAATTTTAACTATTGTATTGATATGAATATAGGCTTCGTGCATCGCACAAGTGCTTTAATTATAATTTTCTACGAATAACTTCAATTTTTACTGTACAAAGTAAACTGTTTTGGTTAAGGACATGTCACTACGATATCAATTTAAAGATATGTTAAAAAAGTTATTGTTTAATTTTATTATCATAATTTTCTATAATTTGTTTTATATGCATATTTAACTCGTGATTGTTCATATAATTACTCGATTATATGGTTATCATTGAAATTTTATATTGTTTTATTTATATTAATATTGAACTGTCCATTACACGGTTGTCTTGTAGTATATATAAAAACAGAAGTGCATAATTTTTATAAATTTCCGCCAAAACTCATTTTTCAAAAATGAAATCACTTATGTTTTGTTTTTATCAAAATATAAATTTGAAATTGAATTTCAGAAATATCATTTCATGATGTTGACAGAAACTATTCCAATTGAGTTTACTTTTTTTATTTGGAGAATTAAATTCGAAAATGACATATAACTAATTACATACCAAATTCATATAACTATTAAATATTACACAAAAATAAAGTAGAAATCAAATTTCTAGACAAGTTATTCATAAGTCAGACAGAGTCCATGTGCATATAACTAATTACAAACAAAATCAATATATAAAATAATTCATAAAAATGGTATTTATTCAAAAATATTGAATAGCTTAGTATTATTATAAATAAAAAATATGTAAATAAAAATACTTACGATTGTTTTAATAGATCTTGAAATACAACTTTATAATATTAAAAACAAAAAACAAATAAAAAATATTCATGGGTCTAACTTTGTTTGTTTTTTTTAGTTTGAGTTTGTCTTAGTTTAAATTATCACTAGATTTTGTGTCTGTGCTTATGGTACGGTGTCAGTATGAAACTTATTTAATGTATGAAACAAACAGTATGTAAATGAATTGATATATGCTAGAGATTTTGTAAATATCAGATGAATGCACACTACACAACTGAAAAGAAGACAAAACTCAATAAACTAAACAAAAAAAAATTATGATTGTCCATTACAAATAAATAAGAATATCGAGAACTTTGTCATGTTCAAATTATAGTTACATTTTCTCTTTTTTTGTTAATTATTTATGTAATTGAAAATTGAAATGTGATATATAAATTATGTTGTTGAAAGAGATACATGTTTTTTTTTGTGTGGTTTCAATTAAATAGTCATATAAAAATTAAGATGCAATTTTTTTTAATTACATCACATCAATGAACAATATATATTCTGAAATCTCAAATTGTGAGTTAAATTTGAACGATACATACTCGTGAATATTTCAATTGAATTACATATTCTGAAATCTCAAACTGTAAGTTAAATTTGAAGTTTGAAACTCAAATAATGTTGTTTCGTAACATAGTCTATTCACTTGAGTTATGCAATAATACGAGATTAATTGTTATAAGACTGAGAAATTATGTTTTAGAAGGTTAAGTTCTTTCAAAGGGTAATTCTGGTGGTACTCTTTTGATTCCAAGAATGTCACTGATACTATTTGATCATAGAATTTCTTTCAAATTATAGATAAAACATTTTTTGTTGATTATGTCTTACGCAATGTCTACAAATAAAAACCATGGTAAGTCATTGTTTAAATATAAGATTCAATTTGAAAACATATTTTTGGTTATCATTAGTTGTATGTAGCTTTGTCTAGAGTAATTATGTGATATTTATAGTTGCAATAGTCATACATGTTGAACGGAAATCACTATATATATAAAGTATTCTAAAATTTATATTATTTTTTTCAAATTTATAGGATTTTCTATATTTAATTTTACTGTTTATTATTTTTTGTTTATTTTGTTCATATTAAAAAAAATAATTACATATTATTCAACTTTACTTTAGTATATAATTTTATACACATATATAATTCGTGCAGCACACAGGTGCATCACTAGTGTGGATAACAACGCATCCACAAGGAAAACAAATACTAAAAATTACTTCAAACAATTTTATTTTTATTTTTGTCCAAAATAAAGTCTTAACACATCGAAGCAGAATATAGTCATACCAAGTAGTTTGATTGACATCAAAACGGATATATCATATTGTAACTTTTGTAAGCTTTCTTCATTATTTATCTCCTTATATATATATATATATATATATGGATGGAGTTTGATGAAATGTGTTCTTCTACAAAGAAACAAAAAAAAACACAGGAAAAAATGGTTTCATTTTACAAATAGATATTTAAGAAAAGAGTTTTATAACTTGCATATTTATTAGTAATACATTTCAATTGAACCCAAAAAAATTCCAAAAAAAATAAGGATACGTAAATATTTATCGCTAGCTTCAAAATTCATTAGTTGGATAACAAATGAATTTCAAGGAAACCGGAAACCTTCAAGCATCACATTCGGGCACTTCCCCTAGTTTGAATATAAGAGGCAAATTGCTTCTTTTTTTTTTTTTCCATTCGTAATGTTAGTTCCTGGTAATGTTTAGGGATATACTCAAGTCATTTCACCTATAAAATCTACGTTTGAAAAATCTAATAATTAAATGATATGTTCATGTCATTGGAGTTATATATTTACAAAGAGATGTATGATATTACAAGATAAAGCTTGTGGTATTATTACAAGCTTTAGTATTAGTACCGTTTGATCAAATCTATTTAGATCTTTACACTGTTAGATCAAATATACTTTTTTTAAGTAATGATTCGAACTTTCCAAATCATCACCAACTTAATCATCTAGCGACTCTAACGCTAAAGCTTGCAATAATATTACAAGCTCTAGCTCATAATATCATTTGTCTTACAAAAATAGTTAAACATAAGCAATATGCTGACAACACAAAAATAAATATAAATGTTTTGAAAATTATAAGCATAATTTTTGGAAATGAACTCTACAAATTAATTTTTTGAAAAATAGATTGCTAAGAATGGAAGAGTACATGTCAACCTTGGAAGTTCAAAGGGGTTTTACAGTAATTTAAAACCTAAAAAAAAAAAGTAAGGGTGGAGATAACAACACCCCAAAAAAGTGAAAAACTATCTCTACACCCCACTTGAAATAATTACACAAATGTCATTGAGTGAAATGACCTAAAAGGCTCCTTTAAACATTACACCTCATTAATTAATCTCTACACCCCATTGAAATAACTATAATACCCTTATACTAAAAAACAAATAATACTCCCTATATCCAATTGTTTTATATTTACACCCCAAATTTTGAAAATCACAAATACTATACTAAAAACAAATAATACTCCTTACACCCCAGTATTTTATATCTACACCCCAAATCTCAAAACCACTAATACATGTTTTACGGGACCTCATTGTGTATTCTTCTCTCAATTTTTTTTTCAAAAAACTCTCTCAAAACCAACACCAAACATAATCACATTGTCAAAAATAACATTATAAGGAGCTTAAAGAAGTTATGGGGTCGGGTAATGTAAGTATTTCTTTCACTTTCTTCCATTAAAATTTGATTTTTTGCCCAAAAATGCGAGCTGGGTTTTACGTCTGTTCGGCTCTGGTGTGATGAACATCCTTAAGGATGTTCGACCAGCACTGGCCGAACAGTCTTAAGGGTTTTCATCACACTCTGGTCGAACACCAAAAGTTGTGTTCATCTCAGCCTGGCCGAACACTCTCACTGCTGTTCATCTTAGCCTGACCGAACACCCTCTCTTCTGTTCATCTCATCCTGGACGAACAGTATATGAACAGTGCAGAATCATGAATTTTTAACATGTTTTTTTTGCTTAATTTTCAGGAAGCAAACACGTATCCTTCTGAGCACAGTGTCGTTGGTCCTGTAGATGATGCGATCATTCCTCTTCAACAACAGATTGTTATAGATTACAGCAATGTGTTTGTAAATCACACATATTTTTCATCCCGGGATGACTTATTTGATTGGGTTCGCAAATGCGGCCGGAAGGGAGAATGGACTTGTGATAGTAATTACTAGGTCTGATAGTGGTACGGCAAATAGAGGACCTCGGTTGACTTTAGGTTGTGAACGTGGTGGGCAACCTCGTCAAAAAAAAGGGGATGATTCGAGTAAAGTAACAAAGAATAGCAAGAGAGAACGTGGATCGAAAAAATGTGGGTGTCCATTTCGTTTGAAGGGTATACAATTATGTGAAGGAGTATGGGAACTTCAGGTTGAATGTGGGTTGCATAACCATGCCGAGGCCCCTCACATGCATGGCCACTCATTTGTTGGTTGATTATCAGAGCCGGAGAAGGCTTATGTTCTTGACATGTCGCATGCCAATTCGAGGCCTAAGGACGTTTCAAAGTAATAAGTCTTCAATACGGACTATTTACAATGCTCGTAGCAAGAATAAAATTATCGAGCGTGATGGTCGATCGCAAATGCAGCAGCTTGTAGCAAAATTGATAGAGCATGGATATTACTACCATCATAGGAGATGTGAGAAAACCAACACTGTCCAATATTTGTTCTTGGTTCATCCAATGAGCGTTGAGCTATTACGTTCTTTTCCCAAGGTTCTCTTCATGGATTGCACTTACAAGACAAACAGATATAAGTTACCCTTGTTGGAGATTGTTGGTGTGACGTCGACAAATATGACATTTTTGGTTGGAGCTGCATATATGGGGTCGGAGTTGCAAGATAACTACATTTGGGCGCTTGGTATCTTGAAAGCTTTGATGAATCAATCCTCCTTGCCAATTGTGATAATAACTGACAGAGATCATGCGTTAATGAATGCAATCGAGGTAACTTTTCCTACCTCCCAACATTTACTTTGTCGATGGCATATCAACAAAAACATCCTTGCGAATTGTAAGAAATACTTTCGCACAAAAGTGCAATGGGATCAATTTACCATCTGTTAGAATTTGTTGGTGGATGCAAAAAATGAGCACATATATGAAGAATACCTGAAGAGATTTCAGATGGATTTTATTGATTATCCTGCTGCGGTTGAGTACGCCATGAAGCAATGGATACGACCGTACAAGGAAAGGTTTGTGTCGGTTTGGACGAATAATGTAATGCACTTCGACAACAACACAACAAGCATGTATTTAAATGTTTTCAACATTTCATTGTTTTCCATAAATTTTGTCATGTAATAGAAATATTAATTGTATCTTATTTTAGGGTGGAGAGTCAACATGCAGCTTTAAAAAGACAGTTGAAATCAAGTCAAGGTGACTTTGAGACATGTTGGAGACAGTTGCACACCCTGATTGAGACATCTCACATTGCAATCAAGGTGTCATTCACGAAAAGCCTTACAGTCGTTCTTCCGAAATACAAATCAGTTATATTTCAACAACTTTGAGGTTTGGTGTCTACTCATGCATTGAGTCTGATATACAATGAGATGACTAATATACCTGAAGATGGTTATATAGACCCGTTGTTGTGTGGTTGTGTACTTCGAAAAACATGCGGGCTGCCTTGTCGTCATGAGATTGCTGAGTATATAAGAAATGACTGTCCAATTCCCCTTGATCAGGTTGATTCATTTTGGAGGAAATTAGATATGTTACCTACTCATGAGAATGTTGAAGTTTCAGTGAAGCTGGATATGGACAATCGATTCAATAGCACGTATGATGAGATTCGTGAATATTATGAGAACGCTCATGAGACTGAAAAGTTGTTAATCATTAAAAGAATGATGGAGGTGAAAGACGCGAGAACAAACTCCTTGATTGTTCCACAGGATGAATTGCGCACTCGTGGTCGTCAGAAACTGCGAAGGTAAAAAGATAAATCAACCAAGCGTGATCCGAGTTTGTTTGAGCATGTGGAGTCGATGATAGATAGCTGCTCCCCTTGTGATCAAGGATTGTTATACGAGGTTGGTCCATCGCAGCAACCTCCCACGTTCACTACAGTTGCCCAGCTTAACGAAAAGATTCGGTATTAATCTTCTTATATTTCAAGGATTGCTATATAAGGTTTGCTATATATATATATATATATATATATATATATATATGAATTTAATCTGTTTTAACTTTCAATAGGTTGTGCGACCACGTACGAGGGCCGGGAAAGCTAGTGGTAATTACGTTCAACAATTCCCGAAGGAATTTCGGCCTTTCATATTGGGCACAGCGAATATCATTGGTGACGGTCATTGTGGTTTTCGTGCCGTAGCTGGGTTTATGTATAGAAATGAAGAGTCATGGAGCAGGGTTCGAGCGGACTTGTCGATGGAGTTGATGTCAAACCAGGAATTATACACACGTATCTTAATTGAGCGTAATCGTGTGACTAAAGTGAGCGAGTCTACAATATAACGACATTAGTGCTCCCAAGGCATATTGGTTTGATGCAAATGATATGGGACATTTGGTGGCATCATATTACAACATTGCTTTCATGGTATTAGATAGAAAACAACGCTTCACTTACTTACCATTGAGGACCGCACCCCCAAATGATCCACATATTATTTGTATCGGAAGAGTAAACGGTGATCACTTTATTCAGGTTTGATCACTTTCGATTGCTTTACTTCACTTATTTACAATTGGTTGACATATTATTTGGTTTAAATTATTTATTGACAACATCTCAATTTATTTGTAGGTTTTTTTACGTGATGGTTACCCTTTAGCACCTGTGCCATGGGTTTGGGACCAGAATTGCTCGTCGTCTGCTAATGCGTGGAAATTACTATATATTAATCGACAACTTTCGTATAGTGAATCTGTAGGCTCAGCTAGAGTTGTTGGTAGTAGTTCTGATAGTATACATTTGGAGTAGTTCTGATTGTATTATATTAAAAACATGTATTTGAGCGTGCCATTTAAATTATGTATGATATTAGGTAGATGCGCTAATGCTTCTTTTATGTTGCTATGAAATGTCCTATGTTATACAAAGTATGCAATAAGAAAATAACATGAAAACCAAGCCACACAAAAACATAATGCGCTATACAAAGTTTGCTAAAAATTTCATTACCACAAAAATACTAAAAGCGTTTTACAATTCATAACATTAAAAAAACATAAACATAGTCCACATCACTATTGCCTCTATGAGGCGGTCCGTGTCATCAATTTGGACCGTTGATAGCGTGTGCACTCTATCAAGCAATGAGCCCAAGTCCACATATGGTATAGATCGGTCACGGATCTCAGTGCTGCTTGTGGGATCAATCATAGTCCTCATGACTCCCGATATCTGTCATCGAGTCGGTGCGGCGGCATCGGTCGTAGTGGTGTTAACGTATGCGGATCGTCTACCACGGGGCTGCGACTACATGTGAGCGCTCCGGTACCGATCTAAATAACCGGGATCACAATCCCAAGCACGTAGAGGCACGCTGCCGGCCGTTCTTGAGATAGGAGATGGCTATCGGCGTCGGCCAGTACCAGCAAAACCTAGCCACGGATGCAAGGCCTTGAGTTATCTCGAGGGCGCGGTTGAGCAATAGCTTGTCCTCGGAATCGTTTGCACATGCATGCCGAGCTGTCGAAGGACTCTGCGGATGGTATGGCTCGACAACATAGCCCATGTATGCATCCTAGATGCGTGGCAATCGATGCCATGGAAGCAGGTCCACGACCTTCTTGTCGTAAGGAAGCCGGTCAACCTAAAACAATAGACCAACAAAAAGTCAAAAACTTTCAATCGAAACCTAATATTAAAAGTTGTTGAAATTGATAGAAAAATACGTATACTCACGTCACGGCTCGTCGGTCTATCTAATTGCTCACGTGATGCTAATAAGCGATCGTAGCGTCGTCCACGATTCCCTTGCGGGATCCACCTACGTGCAAGCGGGTATCTAGACTTGTAATCAACATTATGTGGTGGCCTCGGATATGGAAACCGCAAGTAGATCACGCCTAAAAGCAATAAAACATACATACATTTTAAAGATTCAAGTATCAAATAAAACATTTTAACTTTAATAGTAAATACACAACATAAAACTATAGAATAATTATAATTATTACCTCAAGTAATGCCATGGAACCAACTATACGCTTCGTGTTATACCTAGATGCTTGTCTAGCTATCTATATAAATATGCAAGGGTGGCGGTTCCCCACGCATAAGTATCTAGATTTTGAAGATCCTCAAGCCACTCTAAGTATGCAATAGGTACACGGGTCCCTTCTTATCGGCAAATATCGTGCAACCCAAGATCAATAAGAGTATGCCCTCACAGCACACCTGACCCACCTAAACTCATCCTCGGCGTGACGTGATCATCATTAAACCTCACCGTAGCCAGCCACTCAATGTCACGAAGCCCCTCTTATTTCCCATGCCCTCAAAAACTCTTCAAGTGACACTCCAACATCTCACTCATATGAGGCGTCAACATCCCTAGCACAAGCTAATGGATCACCCACAATAGGAAGACCGAGCGAGACAAAACACATCGTCTAAACTAATGGTCATCTCCCGAAAGGCATATGGAAAGTGTTAGTCTCACGGATGCCATCGTTCCTGGCGAGAAACTAAGACCTTGTTCACATCGGCATAGCATACATGCCTTAGTCTACTAAGCGCTGCCACGACCATATCAAAATACCCTCGAATCTTCGCCATTAGGAATGACCCATTAAGCAAA
>CM028378.1:48535542-48588512 GCA_013146195.2 Codonopsis lanceolata | reverse complement strand
TTGATGACTTAGTCGAGAATTCTATGCCAATTAGGCGTATAGGTATGGTACAGTGAGGTGCTGAATCTCTTTGTTGATGTTGAGGTAGGAATGTTGACTTTTAGGTCCCATAGTATTAACGTTATTTCGGCTACCAACCGGCGTGGGGTCTTTCACGATCTACCTCACCTCTCGACCCACACTCTCGGTGGTAAATGCGAATCGCAACACCTGTGGTTTGGACCTTCAACCAAAACCCACCATTTCGCACCATGGACGAGACCCATCTTACGTACAGCCAAAGCCGTGTTCAACTATTTTGATCTGCCTTTCATGGGTGCATCGATGTTAGCCCCGATGCGGCCAATCAGGGCCATATTAGAAAATAACACAAACACGGGATCGCGTTCGAGTTTGATTAGCTTGTGTAGTGGGAGTTTGGTCGTGTGGACTCCGTATGTGGAGAAAGTCGGAGGTGCCCGACATTTTGACCACCCTCGTTAGCCACGTGAGAGAGGTCACGGGAGTTGTGAAGGGAGGAGGCGTTGGAGGCTATCTCCAATTGAGGGAGAGCTCATGCTCCAAAATGAGATGATGAGTGGCCGGTTGGCGCAAGTGCGTCTGAGCCGAACTTCATTTATTTGGTTAGGTTAACCGGTGGGGCATAATGTCTCCATTTTGGGATGCCACAGGCGATCCCAGTTTCGTCCTCCTTGTTATTTCCTCCGACTCACCATGAGTCGGAGCAAGTTTCTTCCTCTTTTTCGTTAGGTGGGCCGCTATGTCCTTTTGATATTTCTCCTCCATCAACCCTCTCATAGGATAGTCCTCAATTTTGATGGCAAAATAAAATTTAAGTTTGGGGGGGGGGGAATTCTAAGCCCAGGGTCCTTGCAGGTCTCAGCCTAAGGAAGAGTAAAGTTGGGCTACGTTTTTAGGGTGAGGAAAAATTTCTTTTCCCTCTATCGTGTCTCCTCCTCACTCTATTTTCTTGCTTCTTATTTTTTCTTATTTTCGGTATGGTTGCCTTGACTAGAATACACTAATATTTGGTTCTTTCGGGTGCCCATTATGGGGACCCATCATCAATTGTGTCATCGCCTATCTCCAATTTCTTTTATAAAAAAAAATGTTATAATTCAAAATTTTCATCCTCGAGTCTTTGTGTGGTCATACTAGTCGATGAGGAGTTAATGCAACGAACCACATAACTTTTCCATAAATCATTCTGGAATTTACTTGATTCTGTAAAATTCTTGATTTTCTCCAAATCTTTGTGCACCTACACCAGTCATAATTATGGATTGATTAGAACATTTTTATAATGTTTATAGCACCTATTTCATTTTAATAATAAAATATACACAAGAATATGAAGAATAGTTGTCCTAACATGATTGCTGCATTGAATTGTATCTTAGGTCAATTGCATGATAAGTTAGATCCCTTGGACTTTTCTTACTAATATATCTCAAGCACACTTTCGAACCGTGTCTACATGTTAGTCTCGATTGTCCATACCATCTGTTTTAGCGAATGCTTATGTGAAATCCAGTGATGCTAAATCTTTGATTCTACAACTTCCATAATTTATATGATATTTTATGTGTTTTACTTTCTTAACAACTGCATGAGTATTTTGGCATTAAGATATGATATATGTCATCTTTGGATCGTTTGAGCCTAAATATTTCCCGACCTTTACTAAAAATATCCCTAGTGTCCCCTTTGAGCTTAATTAAAAAGAATGGAATGTGCTAAGCACACAATAAACCCCCATTCGACTTCGTTTCTTTTACACACATTAACTTAACCCTAAAGTCTAAACATTTTAGCCTACCCTTTGAGAGAGTAGGATGTGGGTGGAGAATTAATTTTATGGGACCAATTTTCAGTCAAGAAAATTTTCCGAAGACTTCTTCTTCCCGTCGATAAATTTTTTTTAAAAAAAAGAAAAATATAGATCGACGAAAAATGAAACGGAAGAAGAAGAGTGCAAGAAGATTCAAATAGAAACATAGCTTTCAAGAGAAAAATATGATAGAAAAATTCTGCTGAAAAAGAATTTTAGATATTTTTAGCTTGTTATATTGTACAAAACAAGTTTTGGGGGAAAAGAAAAGGAAAAAAAAAAAAAGAAAACCCCCATTTGTGGTCTTTGTAAGTCCTAGCCTAATTGGGAAAAACTTCCTTTTGCTTGGAAGTATTAGGGGTAAATGGTAATCTTGTTCTCTCACTTTGTATTCTATTCCCTTTCCATCATATCCCCCAACGTCATGGCCTTACATTACAAGCTATTAAAGACCTATTGATCTTCTTGCCAATGCTTGTGTTTGTTGATTTGATTGTAATGCATGTAGATTGATCTCCACTTCATATTCATATTATTCGCTAGCTCACCGTGTTAGCATAATCTTAGCTATTGCAAGTAATTGGGGTAGGAGAGCATTGTATGTCATACATAGAAGTGCATGGGATGGATGTATAAGTTTTTAAAATCCTTGGTAATCTCTCTTTCTGTAATAGATCGGGTTTGGATGGTAGATCTCATACTCTGTGTTGCATTGGTTTTATTTAAATTCTGATTTTTAAATGAATGTGGTGCTTAGCTTAATAAAACTATTTTAGTTAAGATATTCTTTATGACTGGTGAACACACACACACGGAGAAATTAAGACCGGTAGCAGTTTGAGTATAAGTCAGTTTGTTTTCTGTGATTAGTCTGCACATATGTGGTGGGCATCTGACTGAGACTACTTTGATATGCCATGCCCTTATGACCTGAGGTTGAAACAAAAAAGATTTTGTTTTATTGCTTTTGGAATAATTTTTACATGCTTTTGTATTTAGTTGTTTTTGTATTTATCTGCATAAGTCGAGTCACTCGTAAGAGTCCCCTTGAGTTTGTAGGTTTCTAGAGGAGTGTAAATAGTGTCACCCTCCAAAAAGATTTTCTTAATTTTTGCATGTTTATTTTTATATTTATAAGTATTGTTTACTCGTAGACGAGCAAAGTTTAAGTTTGAGGGTATTTGATAGACGTATTTTATACGTCTTTATCGGGTACTTTTATGATTTAAAATGAGCAATTTCATGAGGCTTTTGGCTACTGATATGTGTTTTTGAACTATTTTATGAGTTTTAGGGTTTTAGGTGAATTTATGAGAATTATGAAGCTTTTAGTGAAGATTTCGAGGAAGGGGGCAAAGTGCAACATTGGAAAAAAGACAAAAAGAAGAATCTGGCCACCTTGCGGCCGCAAGGTCAAAAGACCTTACCTTCGCAAGGTAGGCAGAAAGTCAACCTCTCAGAATTAGACCCTTGCAGACGCAAGGTCAATACCCAATGCGGCCGCAAGGTCCTCATAACCGACTTTACGAGTTTTCAAGCTGGATTGGACCTCCTATTCCCCTGCAACTCCTTGGTATAAATAAATGATGGTAGCCAAAGCCAGAGGATGTCCGGGTAGTGTTAGAAAACAGTTTTAGCGTAGGATTTAGATTGTATTACGTAGTTTAGTTGTTGTAATTACAGTTTTGAAGATCGATCAATGTATTCCTTCATCTCGTTGTGCAGTTCATCTTCAAGGATGAACTAAACATCCATTAATCTAGGAGTGGGGAGGTAACTTGTATCGAATCTATGACTTAATATATTTTTATTCATTCAATTCTTATTGATCATGGTGTTTATCAATCCCTTTATTATCTCGCTTTGAACAAATGAATGTAATCGCAAGTAATAAATGCCTAGAGGTGCGGATAGCTGCACGACCAAATGCATATGTCGTACACTGGCTCACCATCATGATAAATTGAACATATCGATGCACGGGAGTGATAAGTTATAGTCAGGTTCTATATATGACCTAAGTGACAGTTATGATCCATATGTTCTTGTGCCTAGAGTATAGAATGGACGAATTATTTGGAGATTGAGACTGAATAGTAATTCTACAGGCTATATCTATCTTTCGTGAACGAACCCAAGTTATTGAATGATACTTTATCTAAATAAGCTATAGAATAGATACAAGTGAAACCCTAACCCTAGATTCCATCCACCATCAGATCTTTACAAACTGTGATTGGTGCGTAGTTTAAATAGAATCATTAAATTAGTAGAGTAATTGGTTTAGATAAAATAAACAAACACCCCCCCCCCTTAGTTTAAAATTGCTACCGATATTCTTGCCATCGGTAATCTTCTTATCTATGTGGTTCGACCCTTACTTCCCAAGCTATTCTACAATAATCTTATCCGTTTGCAAGGAATAATTAAAATAAGACACAATCACTTAATCATAAAATTAACTCATTTCGTTCCACTCAAAGTGTCCATATTTAAAAGTTTAATTATTTGAGGATATATAACTAGCATTATAGTTAATCATAATTATAAAAATATTTGAGCATAACCAATATGTTAATATTAAATATAAAGATTAAAGTTGAAATATTATAAAGATGTTTAACATAATATTTTGAAAATAGATTATTAAAGTAAAACATTTCAAAATAGTATCATAAAATTTTTGCATAGAACGAATGAAGTATAGTCAAAATTTTAATATGAGTCAAACATGACTACATTAAGAATTGGTTATTTAAGAAAGTTCAACCAATATCAAGATAAACTATTTTTTGTAATTTTAATACTCATTTTACTTCTAACAAGTTTCATAGTTTTAATTAAAATAAATAATACCATGTTATTCTTTTTTTAAACCATTATGCTCAACACTTGTGTATCGCGGGTGCGCCTTACTAGTAATCAGGAAAATTGCTCATGAACAAAGTTGGATAATATTTTATTATTTTACACCGAACAAATGCCAAAGTATAAGGTAAAACTTATTTTTGTAATCCTTTTTAATTTACTTACTCTTTCTACATGGTCTTCATATAAGAGTAGATCAAAGCTTTCATTTTCTACTGATGTACCGGAATTAAATAAATAAATATATCTAAATAATTTTTTTGCACAGGGAAAGAAGAAGTAATATGAGTTTGAAATCTATATTAATCTATATTATATTAAATATTAATTTTTTCAGATATGAAACTTATGATAATTAAAGAATCGTTTTAAAAAATAAAATTTTCATCTACCGGTGTTGTAGAAACGTTTTTACACAAGTGACCTTTATAACACACAAGTGGCTAACCAAAATCTAAAAAAATAAGCTTAAAATTTTCATCCGTAGACAGTGTATAAGTTTTTTTTAGTGATACTTTTTTGACGTCTAATGCAGTTTATAATATGATCAACAATAAAGTTGTATTTCATTTCACATTTTAAGGCAAGTTCATATTCCAAAGCATTTTTCAACGAATCTGTAAATTAATGTAGAGCTAAAATGCTAAATGAGAGTCTAATAATTAGATTTGTGTTTCCAATGAATTCATCTAGATAAAGATGACTTTCTATTTTTAGTAAATAGATTTAGGCGAGAAACTATCTTATTTGACAGTTCTATGTGCATCTACCTTCATTCAGGGGCGGATCCAATATTTTTTTTGTAATCTTTTTTAATTTACCTACTCTTTTTCCATGGTTTTTATATAAGAGTGGATCAAAGCTTCTTTTTCTTATGAAGAAAGAATATATTTATTGTGTATTCCAATTCGAAACTTCATTCAGTGGTAGATCCAAGGACTTTTTTCTCAATGGTATCACAATCTTTTCAACAACTACCTAGTGACGGATCCAGAAATTTTCCTACATGGGGGCACAATGCATTCAGAGAAAGAGGGAGGGCTACTTAGATGTTTTCATGGTTTTTTTTTTTTTCCATTGACGTCAAAATGACGTCGTTTGGGTGAAAAAAACATCAACAAAATAATACAAAAATAAACTTCAATTACAAATTAATTACGATGTCGTAAGTAAAAACATTAACCGAGAATACAAAAAATATATTTCAACTATAAAATAATTAGGATGACGTAAAGAAAAACAACAAAGAGTATAAAAATATATTTCAACAATTGGTATAGGGGATTTATATCATGTTCTTTTGTATGAGCACTGAAATATATATAACTCGATTTTTCATAATAAAACAAGTAAAACAGTTAATGTAGCACATAATGTAGTTTAGAGAATGTTGCAATATTCACAAATACATTCACTAGATAAGCAGCAGAAATAAGAGAGAATAAGAAACAAAGAGAAGAGACACAAACTATGGTTCAGGTCTACAAGTAATACTTGTAGATTAGCCAATATGACCAAAAACTTTTACTATAAAAAACAATTGTAAGGATTACAATTATGAAAACTAACATTATGTGAAAATCAAACGAAAACATTCTTACCAGAGTTGGATGTTATCTTTCTAATAAACTTGCTCATAGAAAACATAAATGCTAAACAGTTCAGTGAGCAAAAACATGAAATCTAAAAAACTGGTCAATGTAGCTTGCAATGTTGTAACATTCGGAAACACATTGAAATTTCCAGCAGCAAAATCTCTCTCTCAAATTCTCTAAAAGCGTCGAACGTTTCTGAGCCTTGAGCAGTCCTTTTATACTACTTGGGAAGGCTTTAAAGTCCTGCATGTTAAAGGAAAGAACTAAACATGAAAGGGGTTAATTGTTAGATAATAAATCATTCCATATTTAACTCAATATTTGGTCTCCAAGATAGGCTAAGAAAGGCAACAACAATCAATATCAATCAATCACCAATGAAGGAAACAAAGCTAGGAAATTTCTTAGAAAAAGCACATTAACACATGAATTAAACATGTGCTAAAAACCTAGAAAATTTCCGAGAAAGATTATATTAACTCATGAATTAAACATGTGCTAAAAACATGCTCTTACTGGCACCTAAAGTATCATGCTTTTAGCCAACTTAAATAATAGCACCTTTTATAAATCTGTTCAAAAATATATTACATATAATAAAGTTGAGTGATGTCACACACAACTGTTAATCATCCCCCTTTTTCCCTTCTTCCTCCGCGGGTATAAACACACCGGTCTAGGTCTGCCTTTGAAACCTACATCTTTGGCTAAAGTCAATATTTATTAAGACATTCTACTACAATAAAAAACTTAGCCTATTACTTTTCGATTTCTTTGGCGAAGGAGAACCAAAAGCTCTTACCTCAAAGATACAAGATTGGGAATGTAACAGCTCATTATTTTTCTGATCTTTTTGCCTCTACTAATCATGTCATTGCGGAGGACTTATTTGTGGACAACTGCTCTGTGTCCATTTTAGAGCAAGACAATGATTTTTGTAAACAAACCCCGGATGAAGAAAAAATATGGGAGTTAGGCGGTTAAAAGTCTCAACCCCAACAGTTCGTTGGGGTCAGATGGGTTCATTTTCAAGGTTGTTGGAAGATTATAGAGTCGGATGTGATTACTGATGCCAAGGAGTATTTTGAAGGAAACACTTTACCTCGAGGTATCACATCTAATGCAATTATTTTACTTCCTAAAATTTCTCGTCCCCGAAAGTTTGGGGGATTTAAGACCCATAAGTTTATGCAACTTTTCCAATAAAATCTTGTCCAAAATTATGACCACAAGACTTGTTGGTTTGTTGCTACGTTTGATTTCTTTGGAACAATTCGACTTTATTCAAGGTCGTAACATTCATGAGAATATCATTTTGGCCTAGGAATTAATTCATCGTATCAGCAAGATGGTGAGAGGTGGGAATATAATATTAAAATTTGACATGTCAAAAGCATATAATCGTTTGGAATGAGATTTTTTTGCTTCGGGCACTCAAGTTTATTGGTTTTGATACGTTTAGATGCGGTTTGATTGATTGTCTTATTAATAACAATTGGTACTTCGTCCATGTTCAAAGGGAGCATTTCGATTATTTTAAATCTATTATGCCAATGTTTTCTCTCCGCCTTGACATTCTGCTTAGGTGTTTCAGTGTAGGAACTTTGATGAATGATACCTAAGAAGTCAAGAAGAGTGTTCATGCAAGAATTAAAGAATTATGTACTATTATCAGATCTGATTTGTTTAACAGATTTGTTGAATTGAGCATTAATCATAATAAGAAAGGTCTGAATTATGTGACAAACATTGGCCTTGGTTTTAAGAAGAATAGTCCAGGTGGCTTTAGTGTGATCATCAATTATAGTAAGAAAATAGTTGCAACCATCATGTGTGGGATGTCTATAGGGCCCCCACACATCACAGTGAAGCAGATCAAAGACAGAAGCACTATGAGAGTTGCTTAAATTGAATGGTTGTATGGTTTATCTAGCAAGGTGGAAAATGTCACAGTTGAAATGCTTATAGTTCTTGAAATTTAATAAACACAAATAGTCAATATTTTTCATAGATTTCAAAGGTAAATGGCCAAATCTTTTATGCCATGAGTACATAGAATCAATAGGAGAAGAACTATGATGAAAATCATTATTTACAGATTGAGTAGGAACATTGTTGCTTATGCTAAAGAAAAAGTGATCTTCATTTCCATTTTTCATGTTGATTTCCTCATTGAGTAAGAAGTCTGAAATTTATAAAGTCCAACAAGTTTACCAATCACCTTGGTTATTTTCTTGGATAGGTCCTGAATACAACAAATATTAGCAGAGAAGATAAGGTTGCATTTAGTATCCTGAGTAAACTTACTTCCTGGCAACAAATTGAATTGAAATTCAGGAGCAAAGAAAACATTGTACAAAAATATTTCATTAGACAGTTTTATAGTGCCTTTATGAGTAATCTTGGAACTCTTTCCATTAGGTAAGTGAATGCAAGATTGAATATGAATGAGATTAAAGAGAGTGTAGAAATAGTTGGTTATATGATCAAATGCACCTGTATCAATAATCCAATCATTTTGATTACCTTTGTAAATGGATGAACAGAAAGAGTTAACAGTTTAAGTGTAGGTTTAGGTTTACCTGCCATGTACACATCTGTGTTGTCAAGAGGAGGATCAACTTCAACACAACTAGTTTTGAGATTGATCATAGATAGAAGTTGAGCTATTTGTTCCTTTGTAAATTGACCACTGATGTTGAAATAGTCTTTCAAGGATGCAGAGTTGGTAGAGCTTGTAGTTCTTGTTTTCCCTTTGTTATTTGGCATCCTAGAGATATTAGGTTTTGTGCCATATTGAGGGTGCCAGTCTAGATAGCCATGGAGGAAGAAAATTTTTTCTTTGCGGTGAGAGTCTCCATGGTAATAGTCACAAAAGAATTTCCCCCTTAAAGTGTTGCCATTGAACCAGATATTCTTGCCAGGATTTTGACCAATTTTGTTGAATCTATTTCCTCCATTGTTGTTGTTGGATTTTCCAAACAAGACTGTAGAGGAATCTTGTTGGCTAAGAGAGTTACCACATTGTCTTTGACCTTCCTCTTCGATGAGCATTGAGACAGTTTTGGATAAAGAAGATATATGAATCATCCTTAATAACTAGCCTCTCACATAAGTGTAAGAGTCAGATAAACCCATAAGGAATTGGGTGATTTTGTAAGCATGGTCATAGTCTTCACGAATCTTTGAGGCACCACAGGTACAATCACATATGCAGTTGGGAATGGGGAGTAGATTTTGTAATTCATCCCAAAGACCACGAAACTTGGTGAAATAGGCATTGATAGATAGAGTGCCTTGAGTACACAATGCAATGGTTTTTCAAATTTGATATAATTTTGGTGTATCACTTTGAGAATATCTGGCAAGAAGATCTTCCCACATCTTACAGGAGGAGGGAAAGTAGACAATACTTTGATGGATTTCAGGAGTTACAGAATTAAGAAGCCAATAAATTACCATTCAGTTGCATCTATTTCATGCACTAATGTATTTGGATTCAGGTTGGGGTTTCTTGAAAGTGCCATTAATCATGCCAAGTTTATTCTTGGCAGATTAGGCAATTGTAATAACAAGTTTCCATTGAGTGAAATTGTAATCCGTAAAAAGATCAGAGACAAGGTTCATCCCTGGATGATCATGAGGGTGAAGAATGAGAGGATATTCAAGGGGTAATTGAAAAGTGGTTTTTGAGAAATCATAGAATTCAGTAGTATTGCTAGTAGATTCTTGAGTATTTTTGGTGAGTTGTGTGAGAGGTGGATTGTCTTCTGTCATGATGAGGTTTTATAGAATGGAGAGGAAGAGAAGAATCTTGGAAGCAATAATAATATCAAAGAGTTAATCAAGGAGATGAAGGAGGGTACAAAACCTAAAGATGGGAATGAAGAACTTCGGTAAAACTCATTGATGGTGTTCACTGATTGGTTTGATGAAGAATGACAATGATCCAGGAACTTAGAAAGTTCATAGGCTCTGATACCATGACAAGAACAAAAATATAGAGAGAAATCATCTTGATTTATTAATTTGATCTTTCTTGATCATTGAGGTTTTCATTGATAAAAAATACAATACTAACAGTTATTTATACTAACCTAAACCAACTAATAACTAATAATACAAAGTTGCCCTTAATGAATAACAGCTAACAAACCAGGTTTGTAAAGATTACAATCGACACCCCTAATGGATTTCAACAACTGGACAACTTTTGTAGAAGTTATTCTTTGGTCCTTGAAGTTGATTAACATCATTCTTCACATTATCATCTTGAAGATCTTTGTTGAATTTAACATTGAGATAGACATGCAATTGAAGACTCAATTAGCTAAACCTTCTAACAAAGTCGTTCACTATTTTTCAGTACAACATTTATTTGATAGCTGGACAATGGGTATTTCAATACGGCAGCAGGTGGGTGCCACTCAGCTCACTTGTTGGGCTATCTGGACAGCTCGATGTCGTGCGATTTTTGACGGAATTCCCATGCAAGCTACGACTTTAAACATATTCATCAATTACTAATGGATATGATCTGGCTCTATAAGCCAAAGGCTTTCACTTCTCCCACTGCTTTGTTCTACCTTCAGAGGCTTCAGATTCCCATTATTCTGTTTGTTTGGCCAAATGGTAAATGGATTAAATGGCATCCTCCTGACATCCATCAGTTTAAACTTAACACAAATGGTTCGTCTATGAATGGTCGGTGATGGGGTGGTCAAAACAGGTTATACTCCACATTGGTAATATGCGTATGATATACTCCGTACAACATTGTGTTTCTTTGTTAGGATTTTTTGGTCTCACTCATGTGTTAAGAAAAAAGGTACTAGTGTTGCAGACATACTAGTTGCCTATGCTCATATCTTAGGTGTGGATACTGATTTTGATTTTTAAGGAGGTGGCTTGATTACCTAAGGACGCTTTCTTTTCTTATAAGTAGGATTTGTTTTGATATTACTCCCTACGTCCCTAAATTATCGTCCTAGTTGACCCGGCATACATATTTTTTAAAAAAGGGAAAATTTCAAGTTGGTATAATTTTAGAAAAATGTTTTCATCTAGATCTATCAATTTTTTGGACATTTCATATAACTACAAATTGGTTGCCAAATGACAAAAATGTCATTAATGAAGACCAAAAAAATCAGATAATGCTGATGCCAATGCTAGGTATCAGTTAACACATTTTTTTCAAGACAAAAAAAATCCAATAATGCTGATGCCAAAGTCAGACATCCGAACCAGACATCAGGTTGCTGATGCCAAACCCAGACATCAGGTTGCTGCCAAATTCAGACATCAGGTTGCTACCAAATCCAGGCATCAGGTTGACAAATCTAGGCATCAGGTTGTTGATGCCAAACCCAAGCATCAGCTTCACCTTCTTCCTAGTCCTTAATATCTCTATTCAAATCCAACAGAAAAAATATAGTAATACCCATTCATTCTGTCCCTCACATCAGAAAAAACAAAGCACAAGTAAACACAATAGTCTCTCTATCTCTCTCTCTCACACACACACACACGCGTGCACATGATCAAGGTTTAAGCAACATCCATTGGAGTATCTACACATCGCTAGTGACTGCCATCGTACCTCCACCACCGCTTTAAGATATTCATTCTAGCCATGATCAATGAATTAATTCTCAACTTCATATGAAGTCGAAGAGGTAGAGGTCAGGTATCCATTAGAGACAGCGAGAGAAGCGAGATAGGAGCTGTTCTCTCTGCAACAAATCACTGAACCATTGATTGTTTATATCTTAAAAACAAATCAATCTTGAGGTGACAACCGATAAAGGGGAGTAGCGTATTTTCGCCCTAAAATTGTACCTAAAAGATATGTCAAAAAATAGTTAGATTCATTTGAAAACATGTTTTTAAAGATTTACCGACTTGTAATTTTTTCTAAAAAAACAAGGAAAAAATATGGCATGGTCTACTTTTTAAAGTATTTAATCGCTACAGTACACATTTTTTATTTTCAACCAGAAAAGTCACTTTTGGTGACAAAATAACTACGATGCCCTTAATGAACTGTATGCGCGTTACATAGGTCATTATTTTTGCACCGCGATACAATTAAACTTTATGAATCGTGGTACAAAAAGTGACTAACAAATTAAACTTTGAATCGTGGTGCAAAAATTAATATAATGAAATTTATGAATCGCGTTGCAAAAATAGATTAGGAAATTAAACTTGAACTATTGCGTAAAAATAATGCAATGAAATTTATGAATCGTGATGAAAAAATATATTAGGAAATTAAACTTTGAACCGCAGTGCAAAAATAATGCAATGAAATTTATGAATCGTGGTACAAAAATAAACTAGGAAATTAAACTTTTGAACCGTGGTGCAAAAATAATGCAATGAAATTTATGAATTGCAGTACAAAACCATAAAGAACCAGTTTATGTCCTCCACTTTCTTCTTCAATCTCGTCAGTCGTAAGCCTTCTTCTTCCTCCTCCTTCTCTGCCTTCGTTTCAACTGAAAAATCCTTCAACCCAGCAAAGATCTATTATAGTTTCGTATTTCATAAATCAAAAAACTTGTTTACCTTTCGGGGGCGTTGCCCCCGAACCCCCACGAAGGGGCGCTGCCCCCTAGACCTAACTGTGTTTCGTTGTGCACAATTGTGATTTTCGAATTCAAAGTATGTTGTTGGAGCTGTCGAAGAAGACGATGACATTTTTGGAATAATATTTCAAAAAGTGGTTTTTTGCGGTTGAAAAAAAGAACTGTTGATTTTTGGGGTTAGAAACTTTAAGAAAAAAGATCGGCCATAATTTTCCCCAAAAACACAAATTGACTTGATTATTTATATTGGTTTAATGTCTAGTTTCCTTTAAAGCACATGTGTATGTGGTCCATAATTAAATTTGTGTGAAAAAGTAAGAGTAAAATGGTAAAAGTGATGTTCTAAAAAGGTAAATTTCAAACTGGACAATTATTTTAGGACGGACGAAAAAAGAAAGGAGGACGATAATTTAAGGACGGAGGGAAGGTTTTCTTTCGGTTTTACTTAGCTGTTTGTCCGGATGTTTTTTTTTTCGAGGTAAGACTCCTCTGTCCTCCCTATTTGGGGTAAAACTGGTTGTCCCCTTCTTGTTGTGTTTGTACTTTATTTTTTCGTTTTAATAGAATTATGTAGGGTGTCGTCCTTGTTTCTCTAAAATAAATAAATTTATAAGTTAAAAAATCCAAACTATATTTGAACAACACAATTTTTTTCCTAAATGTTTAATCTATAAAATTCATGGATAGCGTCATGTTACATAATAAAAAAAATAATATTATAAAAAATATTTTTTTACCAACCAAGTTTTGAGAAAACATGGGATCGTTTTACAAAAATAAAAAAACTACAATTAGATTAGTTAAAAGTTATAATAGTAAAAAATTAATCCAATATTAAAATTATATTTTGATATCATAACATAAAGTTTTATACATTTTGCCTACCATAACAAGTGATTCAAAATATCAATTATGAATTGATTAATCTGATGTACATATTTTGGATCTGTCTCAGTGGTGTTTGAGCCTCGTCTAATAGCCGATTGTATTTTATCTAATGTCAGAAGGCATGAGCGGTGCGGATGCACCACGAGTTATGCTCACTCCCTCCATGTATAAATAACACTCACTAGTCCATTGTGAGGAGGCTCTCTACTTGGACACATACTCCACACACACATGAGTGCTAGGTGCAGATAAACACGACGGGAAGTTCTTGGCGGGGGCCCTTCTCGCGGAGTTATGGTGTTTATTTTACATATAAAACAAGTAAGATATCCGACACCGACGACACAACCACCGCCGAACGGCAACTCCGGTGACCAACGTTCAATGCTACCTCCGGCACACACGGTATGATTTATTTTGGATACATCATAACTGATAATCAATTCAATATCTGCCATATTATTATTGCTTTTATAAAAAGTAATGTTTAAATAGATTAATATTTTATTATAGTTATGAGTAAGATTTGGGTAGATAAATACTTTAACAAATTATTTACTTTAAATTAGATTAAGCATGATAAAAAAAATATCTATTAAAAATAGAAAAAAAGTACATATTTATTTATGTGTTAAGAAATAAAAAAGCAAAATATATTGCTCAACTTCAAATGTAAATTAATTAATTAATAGGTAGTATTATCGGAACATAGATAAATTTAATGTAATACTCTTTCCGTTTGGGGCACAATCCCTATTTGAAAGTCAAATTTCTTGAGAAAATAACACTTTAAGTAGTTTATTAGTACTAAGATGACATTTTTAAGTCTTAATTTTTGAAAGTATACTTTTTTAATAAAATATCCAAAATATAATAATTGACTTTTTATCTGAAACGGAGGGAGTAATCTATTAATAATCTATTAATAATTATAACTAAAACAGAAGCCACTACTGCCACGTGGCGGCTTTCTGTGAAATGTAAAAAAATTTAAAAAAATTATGTGATGCCACGTGTCACCCTCTTATAAATTGTAGTTTTTTTTTTATTTTAATCATAAAAGTTTTATCACATTTGATTTTATAATTAGTTTAGGATAAATTTTATACGGTTAGTTATGATAAGTTTGATATTATCACAATTGATTTCAAAGTTTTAGAGATAAAAAAAGTTAGTTTTTATCACATTTGATATTATCACAATTGTTGCGAATAAATTTTATCAAATTTGAAATGGTAAAAGTTTTTTACTTTAATTAAATGTTCAATGTTGCTACCACGTGTCATTTTTTAAATGATAAAAGTTTTTTCTTTTTTCAAAATCGATTAGTTTAAGATAAAATTTTAATTCTAATTAGATATGATAAAATTCCTAAAACTAAGTTGATAAGATAAAACAGATTTATGATATAGTTTTACGAGAAAATTTATGATAGAGATTTAGGATTTTGGTATTTTTTTTTCAAATATCGCTTAATTAAACTAGATTTTATCCTATATAATTTATACACGTTTAATTTGACTAAAACTCTTCTATTTCCATCTTTTTTTATTTTCATAATTTTTAATTTATACAAATTATCCACGGGATAATTCTATATTATTTGTTATTCTACTAATCTATATTTAATAATTATTAATTACTAATATATTAATTATCTATCAATTATTATTAAAATAGAAGTCGTTATTGCTACATGACGACTTTTTGTTGTACACTTAAAGTTTTAAAAGAATTATATGCTTCCACGTGTCACCTTCTATACAAGTTTATAATTTTTTTTCCTATCAAAAATTAAAACCGGATAAATTTTAAAACCGGTGCTTCCTTTATATATGGTGAAAGTTTTTTTGTTTTTTTTACCATTTTTTATTGCCAAAATCGGTTAATACCGGATATATTTTATAACATTTTATTTAAACACGTTTCACTTTATTAGAACTCCAATTTTACGGTAATTTTTTTGAGGATATATTTTATCAATTCTCATAGATTTTAATCTTTCAATTACATGACTATATGATCAATTTTGAATATTTACCTTATTTTTTTTTTTTTTCTTCAAATTATTCTAATTAAAAAAATTAATTATTTATTACAAGTTTAGAAAATCATCTTATTATAAACAAGTTTTGCAAATAAAACAAAAATTATTAAAACCATACATATGGTACTAAATATATCTATATAATTCTTTTTTTAACGTGTTTATGGTAAAAGTTTTTTTATTTACCATTTTTTGATTACAAAATCAGTTTCTACCCGATAGATTTTATCACATTTGATTTAGACAAGTTTAATTTGATTAGGACTCCTCAATTCTCAGGTATAAGTTTTTTTATTTTTATTATTTTACCAAAACTTGGTCAATTTAAAATAGATTTTATCCAATTTGATTAAACGTTTTCCATCAACACCACAAACAACCACTACAAAATAGCTTGCAAATTAAATATACAAAATTCGCATGGATTTTCGGTTTGATGATTCAGTGTGATCTCACTTTTTTTTGATTTATTAATTATGTGGACATCTTGTTGTTGTTGGTTCATTCAAATAGCTTACAAACTCTATCTACAAAATTAAGTTTCATAAACAATACTAAGTCAACCGTGCGTTGCACGGGTAATAACCTAGTTAATAATGTAATGGATAAATAAAAAAAATTATAGTGGAAATAACTTTTCAAAAAAAAAAAAAAAGGTATAAATGAGGCAAAGCCAAAGAGTAACCGCGTGGCGTAATCAGATCATCTCTGCTCGAGCACACCTGGCCAACCTGGAAACTTGACAATTTTCCATCTTCTTATGATGACGATCAATAAACTACTACAGTAACATTTTATACTAAAACTGAGAAAACATCAAGACCTGAACTCCCCCTTCTCAATTATTGCAATTCAAAAACACGGAAAGGAGACATGTTCGGCGGTGCAGGCGAAACTCCTACTCGGTAAGACTTGACTTTCTCTCTCTTCTTAATTAGGGTTTTCAGTAATAATTTTAGATCGTTTCTCTTGGTTTTTCTTTTCTTTCCTTTTTGGTGTTCTATTTCATTTGCAATTGAGTTGGTCAAAAAATTTACAGTGTTGACATTGAATTGAATTTTGAGCATGCAACAACTTCTATACTGGATTAATGTTACTTGAAGTGATCATTCATTTGCAAATTACAATGATCTTGAGTGTTATTTGTACTTGAATTCTGTTTTGTTCTTGTAATTAATTACTAAGCATTTGTACGTTGATTATTTGTTCTTGGAATTTGGGAATTGATGAATGGAGTCAATACATATCAATCCCATCCTTTTTCTTAGCCACACGAATCCTTTTATGCGATTCTATTCTATACAATGCAAGATCATCTGTCAAACCACACGCTGAATCTGCATTTTAATCAGTGTTTTCTTTGCTAATTTTGGTCTTTCTCTACCTCCATAGAGTGGTTGTTATTAGAGCAACTCCAATGGGAGTTGGGTAAAAGCTTTACCAACCAGCATAAAGCTTTATTACCATTGGAGCATTCCATGTCATCACTTTAAAATTGAAACAGCTCCAAGATTTTGGACCGGTTTATCCATGCTTAGTCAGCTGAATCTCTGCAAAATGGCAGGCAGCAACGACTGTTTTATAAAAAAAAAAAAAAACTTTGTACAACGGTAATGTAACGATAATAAAAAATTTGTTATAAATTGGTTTCCAAATTTTATTTTTTACACAAATTCATTTACACTTTCTCATTTTCTACACAAATTCTTATTTACACTTCTTTTGTTATGGATAACAATTTTTTTTACAAATATAAAATTTAAAAATATATAAATTATTTTTTAGACGTATTATATTTGTTCTATAAATATTTAAGTTTTAAAATAATATATTTATTTTTGAAATAAATGTATATTGGGAAAGAATAAAATATTTAGTTGTGGGTCCATGTTATAAAGCTTTTATGAGTTTATGTATGTTTATAAAAGCTTATAAGGCGATGACGTGACCTTTTCAAAGGTCCATGACTGTGGATGCCCTTATCACTATTATTTGATACGTAGGTGTGACCCTTGTTGGTATCGGGATTGGAACCAAGGACCTCAAAGTCTTTGCATGAGTGACCTTGCCATCTCTCTCACCCCTTGGGGTCAAAGAAAGAATAGAGTGGTTGTAATTTATATTTCACACTTCCTAATTCTGGCACATTGTATCGTAAGCTGAAGCTGTATGCGTAGATCGTTCAGCACCCCAGATCTTTAAGATCGGTGAACTTTTATGCTTGTTTGGCAGGTATGAATTGTTGAGTATGGTGAAGAAGCATTCAAACTTACTAGGGAAAACTATAGTAGAGGAGCAAGATGCTACAGATGTCGAAATGGATCCACGTTTTTGGCATGATGTTATGGATTTGTATTTCGTTCGTGGTAAAGAGTCTAGAGGGCGACAGGATGATGATCTCGTTTTCTTTGTTAGAAAAATGGTATTTCCCTTCATCTTCCAGATTTATTGACCATAAATGTTATCTTTGTGTGCTTGATGCTGCACCTTTTGACTTCAGAGCTTGCATGGTTACGGGTTCAATGACAATCTGGAAGGCAACTCTCCTTACTTTGTACGCAGGTGGGCTCCTAAGGTAAAAGCAGCATTAAATCTAGTTCAAACATTGAAGGTGATCTAGCTAGTCTCAAGAGCTAAGTCCTTAATGCAATTTGGCCAAAACTCAATATATATTCTGAATCACCACAAATCCTGGTCCATTAATTTTCTGGGTATGCTTAAATACTTGCAGTTGGTATTCTTGAGTTATAGTTGTTGAAAATGGTGCTCCATTGACTACATTTTGGACTCCTGTGGCATCTTAATCCCAGAATAGTAATTTATCTGGAATTAATTGTGGGCTGTTAATTCGGCTCTTCAAAAGAAAGCGTTATGTATTTGAATATGGTAATGCTTCCGAGACCCCATATTGAAATTTTTAGTTGTAGTCTGTTGGAGTTCGAATGTGTAGTCTATCTTCTTGCTTAAAGTTAGGTATGTAAAGGCGACATATTTTCGTTATTTTGAATGAATGATTCCATCTGTCAATTTTTATTTTTTTTTGTCTACCAGTTGGATAACTTGATCAATGAGACTACAGTAAGTGTGGATTGGAGGCGCTCATTTTACTTGAACCTAATTGCCCACACTTCATTCAGTGTAACAGTGGCTATTTGCAGGTAACCTTCCCAAACTCGCCCCCCCCCTCTCCCCAGGCAGTATGGATTACCTTTTAATTTGCAGGTTTGTGCATGTATATGTATGGTGTGTTCACTTATTTTTGTTAACGAATACTGTTTGTGTGCATGTTTGTTTCAATAATATTTTCATCGATAAGCTTGCATGTTACATTTTTATCCTCTCTTAGAAGAGCAATATTGTATTTGCAATAGTTCCCTTGATGACTAAGGTATTGATGTATTTTCAGATTTTGATGAGGTAGCCTATGGGGCTATTTGTTTACGAAATAAGACGATTGCAGGGTTAGATTCAAGTTTGGTGCATGGTCACACAGCAATCTTCAATTGTTTTAAAAAAGTATAGGGTTAGGTGGCTATATGATCAACGAGGTATCTGGTTAGAAATCTAATTGCTTGTCTGGCCCACACAAGATTGATGTTCAGTGGGTCACACCACAGTAGCTGGTGAGTGACTTGGCATTCTGAGCCCTGCACTCTGTATAGGCACTTAGGCAGGCATCTATGGTAAAAGTGATAACCATGGCGGTCCTGACATTTTGAAGGTCCGGTCTTTAATTTAATAATAGGCCCAAAATTGACAAAAGATAATTACAAAAAATTAAAAATAAATTATATATTTGATAATGTTATAAGATTCAAAAAATTTTCCATACGAACGAAGTACAAAAATAACTAAATTTCTAAATTACTCTCAAACTTTTTATTTGAAAAGTATCTTCCTTCTAACATTTCTTGATCCAAAATCATCAATTAAATCTTCATAATCAATCTTTTCCAGAAAATCATCCTCAATTGCTATGAGCGCCAAACCATTAAGTCTTTCTTGTGTCATTGTATAACGCAAGTAGGACTTTAATAACTTCAATTTTGAAAAGCTTCTTTCTGCATATGCAACAGTTACTGGAAGAGTCAACAAAATTCTATATGGAATAATTGTATCAGGAAAACAATCCAAAATCATATTAAAAGTAACTATGAAAGGAGCGAAAGAACCTGGTTTATCAATTCTATCAAGTTCCTAATTCCTTCCAAATCACAATTAAAAACTTGCAAAAAATTTCCACCTTCACTGAAATAATGAAATTGTAAATATAAGAGTCGAATATGAAACAATGAATTATGAATCATAGTTGAGTAATCAAGTTATCAACTATGAGTCTATGAGTCTATGATTCCATGCTATGTTGCACGGACACGGCAGGTTGCTCGCGAATTCCGAGTCGGACACGGCGGGGATGCGGACACGTCATGGGCACGGCAGATTCGGCCCAAAATACGTTCTGGGGCCGAATTTGGATTTTCGGAACTTCTAGACACGGACACTGGTGCGAGGCTTAGAGAATCAAGATACGCTACCTGGAAATCAGACGCGGTTGGGCCATATTTTTGATCGACTACTAATATCGATCGACAGCCATGAACAGTTTCTCACTTCTTCCCTCAAATCCCGAACCCTAGCCCCCTCAAAATCCCTCGTCAGTCGTCGCCGACGCCGACCATCCACCGAACGACGTACGCCGCCGACCGGGCCCCTTCCCCCTTCGAAGGCGACCTTCTCTGTTCTGTTCTCTGGCCGAATCTGCGTGACTGTCTGACTGATTCAGTGATTCTTCTCTTCGTCTTTGAGACTTCGTCGAGTCTGAGTTTTGTCTCTATCTGACTATCTTCATTCTTCAGTTCGTCGGTGGTGACTGCCACTGGCAAGTCTCTATTTTTCTCCTCTAGTCCTCTCTTTTAGTCTTTTATTCTGAGTCTGTGTGTGAGACTGAGTCTCTCTCCTCTGTCAACCAACCGCTAAGGCACCAACTAGGCAGTAGGCATGAATATTAATATTTAGGTATAGTTTTTGTGGTTATAGTTTTTGAAAGTATTTGTTTTGTGGATATAGTTTTTAATATTTATAATTTGGTCCTTATATTTTGAATATTTATATTTTGATCCTTATAATTTGAACATTTACACTTTACCCCCGCACCCGTGTCCTATATTTTTAGAAAATCACGTATCCCCGTGTCCCGTGTCCGCGTATCCGTGTCCGTGCAACATAGATTCCATGATTCTATCAATAAATAATGAATATTGAATACAGAATAATCAATTGAATTTCTAATTTTCTAATTTCTATGATATGGACATTGAACAGACAAAGACAAACATTACTGAACTAAGAGTCTAAGAACTATCTATTTTTGAGAATCCGATTTATCTGAGTAAATTTGTAAATGACTAATTGACTATTGACCAATTCTTATATGAGATTGCAATTTTGTAATTTACAAACCCAAGCAAAGGAAAATTATGAAATTAAATGAAGAAATCAAAGTGAACTCTTACCCGTTTACACCACAAAAGTCGAAAGCAAACAATTGAACTTCGAAGCTTCAAACAAACCAGCTCGATCTATAATAGCCCCTAATCAACTTGCCGGATTAGGAGCCAAACGACCCCCCTAATATTGTGCCCTTGTCAAGAAAAAAATTGAGAATCGCTGGGCTCAGAAAGAAGAAGACTTGAATAAAAATTGGTTGTTGGTGTAAGCGGGCGGAAGTGTGGAAGTCTTCTAGGGAATCCAGCCGATATTGATTTACCATTTTGGAGGGAAGTTGGCGAGACACGGCGGTGATTGCGGTGGGTAGATCGAGAGAAACGAGAGAGAGGGAGTGACTGACGGAACAAATTTGCTAATTTGCGTGATGTGAACGGTGAGGCTGGGTCAATTTTCTGCATTGGAGCTGCCTCTGGGCATTGGGTTTGATGTTTAGCAGTTTGGTCTATGTATAATATACAAGGTAACTTAAAAATAATTGGGCCCTCTTCAATTTGAGGCCCTGTTCCATCCGGCACCTTGAACTTGCCCAAAACCGGGCCTGGTGATAACCATGATTCTGATTGAGTTTCTTACAGTTATTTTACATACTATTTACTGTTCTCAGAGTACCTTGGAGTAGTTGTCAGTATTTATATGTAAGTTGAGTTGGGAGAGACATCCGTTCAAGTGTTAAGTAATTTATGCATTGATAGCAGAACACAACTTTGTCTTACAGGATGTTTTTGTGTTATACTTATACATGAGGCACATTTTTGTTCAGCTTGTCCTAACTTTTTGCCTGTCTAACATATTAGAAACCGGCTAACAACATGCTAACCTAAAATTCAGCATAATATAGAACTGGACTAAGGTTAGAGAATGTTATTTGAGCATGCTTTTCTGTCTTTTGATGTCATCTTTTCAATAAGCTTTCTTCTTTTTAGTTTCTTGTGGCAGGGCTTCTTCCAAGTTCTTACAAATATCATGTATACAATTATTTTCTTATAAGGTTTTAATTTTTTTTTTCCAGTCATCAAGTCCTCCGAAATCATCAGAGTGGCCTAGAAACACCACTGTCTCCTATATACAAGGTAACATTCGGATTGAATTAAAATATGCGGCATTAGTCTTTGATATGCTCCTTTTGTGGACCATATGGTCCTAATGTTGATCTTTATTTTTTTGGATTAATATATATTTTGGTCCCTGAACTTCACCTTTATTCCTATAAAGGTGATATATGTTTTTCATTTCCTATATTGGTCCGTGGACTTCACTTTAGCTGGCTTATTAATCCCTCAAACCGTGATCTCAAACAGAATCGTTAAAAAAATGACTAAATTGCCCTTACTTGAAGCTGAGTGAGATGCCTAGGTGGAATAATTTCTGGTGGGAAGGATAATAATCTTTCCCTCTCTTGATTTCATTTTTTAAAATCCTTTTAAGTAATCAATTTTCATATGAAATTGTCAAAAAAAAATTACTCCCTCCGTCCCTAAATTATCGTCCTAGTTGACCCGGCGCACGGATTAAAAAAAACAATTGATTTGATTATTTATATTGGTTTAATGTGTAGTTTTCTATAAAGCCCATGTGTATGTGGCCCATAATTAAAGTATGGTGAAAAAGTAAGGATAAAGTGGTAAAAGTGTTGTTTTAAAAAGGTTAGTTTCAAACTGGACAATTATTTTGGGACGGACGAAAAAGGAAAGAAGGACGATAATTTAGGGATGAAGGGAGTATTTCCTATCCTTTTCTTTGTTTTTGTTTTTCCTTTCTACGTTAGTCAAACTTATCTCATTTCCCTTTCTTCGTCTTCTTACTTTGTGGACTGTTCCCCCTCTCTCTCACACACTCTTGCTCTACACTTTCTCTCTCTACATAAACATTTCGAAGCGCAAAAATTTTTGATTTCATTTCAGTCCTCAATCCAACGGTGTAAAAACTCAATTCCTGAAGAACAACACTGAGTCCAAGAACTACGCTTGCCATTCACCTGAAGAATCAAAGACATTCACTTCACCTCCCCCATTTCACAATCCCTTCCAATCGAACCAGCTCCCATACAACCTCAACGGTTAATTTATTTAACAATAATGCTGGAAATTCAGTAATTTGCCGGTTGTTTCAGCCGATCTAGAACTCGCCGGCAACGATTTGATGGATCCTCCCCGATGTCTTTCTTACCGTCACTAACAATAAATTCATTGAATGGAGTTGAAGTTTCTCTGTAGTTGTTGTTGTTGTTGTTGTTGTGACGTTTCTTCTACAAGGAAATTCTGGACTAAGCTTCGATTTTCCGTTTTTGTTCTACAGGTATTTGGTGGAAAAACCCTCACTAAGAAAATGTCGTTACTGAAATTTAGGGTTTTAGTTTAGTCTATTAAGCTGTTTGGTTGCTAAGAAAATGTCGGAAACAACGGGAACGTTATGGGAAATTGCTTTATTCTCTGTACTGGTACTTAATTTGAGGGTTTATAATTGTATCTAAGCGAATGATATAGACAGTAAATTGGGGTAAATGGTTGAGAAATAAGGTAATTGTTGAAGATCTTTGCGTTCATTATAACCTTCCTTTCCTGGTTATCGGTTGCTAATTTTCCTTTTCTTTTTTTTGGTACAGGGGAGGCTTTTTATTTTTAGTTGTTCTTTAATGCAACTGATGTACCAGTTGATGGACTAGGCTAGGCTAGTTTTTCTGAGAAATTTAATTTAATTTAATTTGTTAAAAATTTCGTCATGTTAAGTTGTTCTCTCTTTTTTCAATTCCTTCTTGATAATATATTAAATTAGATAAGTTTGACTAAAGTAGAAAGAAAAACAAAAACAAAGAAAGGATAGGAAATAAAAATAATCTGACAATTTAATATGAAAAATAATTACTCAAAAAAAAAAAAGATATCAGGGAGGAAAAGATTATTACTCAAATAAGGGCAATTTAGTCATTTTAATTTTTTTAACGATTCTGTTTGAGATAACGGTTTGAGGGACTAGTATGCAGCTAAAGTGAAGTCCACGGACCAATATAGGAAATTAAAAACATCTATCACCTTTATAGGAAGAAAGGTGAAGTTCAGGGACCAAAATATATATTAATCCTATTTTTTTCTGGTCATTTCCCTTCTGTTGTTGTGGTAAAACACATTTATCTTTTGGAAAAAGCTTCAGTCCTCGTGAACATCAAAGCCTGCTTCAGATTGTAGCAGGACTACGAGCTCCCAGCATTAATAAGATAACCAAGAAACAAGCCACATCTGCGGAGATACCATGCTTATTACTTTGTTTATCTGGGTGAGCTGCTCTGATTGCTAACTACTAGTTATGAAAGAGATGGGGATAGACATATTTCCACGTGCATGGTTGAATGTGTGTGTATATATATATATTCTTCAAACTGCTTGTAGAAGTCATTTCTCCATAAGGGCATGGGTTTGCACCAATTTTTCTTTTGAATGCAAGCATCCAACGTAACAGCTGTTGAATTTTAATGAATCTCTGCTGTGTAGTTAATATGGAACCCCGAATGCAGTGGACCCAGTGTCACTTATATGGAGTGAATTTAAAGGAAGCTCTTTTAAAAGCTTCACAGAGGGTCAAAAAATGGAACTGATTAGAGAACATGTTTTGTCACTTCACTTCTACCCCATCTATGTAAATGGATTATTTGGGTTGTAAAATATCTTAAAGTTTAGCGTGTATGCTATCTTACTTTATTATCAGAAATCCATGAGGAAGATTTTAGGATCCTTATCATGAAAACTTGAACTGCAATTGGGTCAGTATTGATGGGGTTGATTCCCTAGTTCTTTCTGAGAAAACTAGCAGTTACAGTTTGCCAGACTATAGCTAAATTGATTTTCTTACCTCCTGCATAAGTTTACACCTCGTTTTCTTTTGTTGCTCCCTTCCATCTTTTTATAAATTTTATTCTTTGTTGTACAGAGTATCTTCTGTAGATGATGAACTTATGTATGGTTACAGCTCCTTGTACCCAGTTATTACTGCCGCAGTAGATATTTAGTAGTTGAGATACGGTGGTGCTACCTTAAGGGGTTAAATGAACGCCTGAATAAACTCATAGTTGGTAGGCCAGCTGTATCTTCTGTAGATGATGAACTTTGTCTTTGTGTGGATTGGGAACACGATAACTTGAGTAAATGTACCAAATCGCCAAAGCAAATTTTTTATTGTGCTTATTTCATTCTCTTTGGGGGTGTTCCTCTTCTGTAGATGATGAACTTTGGCTTTGTGTGGATTGGGAACACGATAACTTTAATAAATGTACCAAATCGCCAAAGCAAATTTTTTATTGTGCTTATTTCATTCTCTTTGGGGGTGTTCCCAATCGTACTGATTTATGAGTCGTTTTAGTTGTAAAACCGGATTATCTCATAACTGTGGGTCTAATATCATCAGTTTGCCTTGTTGTACTTCTCAAAGTGATGATGTTTTATGTAGGTTTGGGTTTTGTGTTTATCTCTGTCTTCTTTGTAATTGTTCTTGTGAAAATTCAATTATTCATAGAGTGATAAGCTTAAGAAATCTGGTATTTATGAAGTCTTTCTAGGCATGATTTATGGATTGAATTTCAGGTTGTGAAAACCGTGTTTGCATCTCCAAGCCGTGTCAATTTCCATTTGGACTCGAGAAAGGCAAGAGATTTAATTGCTTCCTGTACTGGAATCTCTTGTCAATTGCTATAATAACTTCAACTTTCATAGGACCTTATACTGATGTTTATCCAGGCAGTAGAGACAACACCTGCTTTTCCAGATATATGTTTTGCTGTTGATGACTTTGATTCCACCTTTGATGCTGTGGTAATTTTCTTACTTCATAGCATTATTTATAAGTAGTTCTTTGTATTGATGCTATTAGGTGCTCTATGAGCTGTTCTTTTAAAGTATATAGAATATCTTAGAAGATATAATCTCACCTTCCATTTTGTTCTTCTATTGTTCATCAATGATATTTCAAGATATTGGAAATATTAATTGAAAATCTTCTATGCTGGTGGGTGGGGTTTACATTTCTGCGTCTTTTTGATCTTAAGCAATGCATTCATTGTTGAGCCCTCTCTAATAGCTTAAACTCTGAGAAGAGTTGGTGATGTAACAGCCTATTAGAGCCAACTGATAATTACATTGCAGGTATAGAACTCTCAGTTCAGCATTCTTGTCAGAATTAGCCCCAGCCAGGCTAAATCATATCTACCTAGCACCAAGGTCCACCTCATTGGCCATCTGAAAGTCAATTTGACCATCATAAACCTACATTCTTTGACTGGGAAGCCATCATTCCAAATATAGCCAGCCACCTGTCATATGGACCACTGTATTTAATTCCCCAACCCCACAGGAAAAAAGAAAATAAGAAGAAAAACTAAGAAAACACATAACTTATCACTCAAGCCTCGGGTACTAAAGAGAGATGTAAGTCGGGTTGTAACTGATCAGAACTTTTATGCCTTGGTTCACAAATTGTTAGTTTTTCCTTGGAAGTTGTTTTAACTATAGGGGTCGGTATCACTGGATAAGGAGTTCCATGGTTGGATCTTGCGACGGTAGTTTGCACGGCATACTCTGTAAAAGGATATCGACCAATTAGATCCAGTCTACGCAAGGGTGCTGGAAGGGGGAACTTGACACAAGCCTGAACTTTGGCATAAATTCCTTGTAGAGGCTTCCCTTATATTTGAACAGCAACACTTAAACTTGAAGAGAAGGAGAACAGAAAAGCAGCACTAATGTGGGACTCTGGTTGAACATGATCAACATTTGTTTACTTCTCATTTGAAGAACGCACCATATCATTTAGGGAAATTTGAACATTTTCATGTAAAATTGCTTGAACCAACAAGCTTTTAATTAATTAGGACAAGGCCCAATTTGTCTTCTTGTTGTGTTTCTTAGAGCTCATGGTGTTTTCTCTGTGCAATCCATTCATACATGCGATGCATCACTTCAGAATATATGTTTTTAGGTCTTGACGGAGACAGACCACTGCTACTGTGTACTTCTCAATGCACATGGTGGAGCAGCATTTCCCACTGAAAAGCCATCACTAGACGGTTCTCCTAGCAACAGTTCTCCAAAAGTTGCTGATTCTGGAAACACAAGCAAAACCAAGGTATGCTACATTTCTTTCTATTTCGTTACCCGTGTAAAAGTTAAAGCAACTTGCCCCGTATCTCGCCTTATTTTCTCCATCAATCGATACAGAAATAAGCAGTACCTTTGGAATGACAATATGGTGTCTTGAATCCCCATACCGATGGTCTAGAAATTGAGTATTAACTTTTACTGATTTAGTCTCTTGAGTCTTTTTCAGACACTTCACAAAACTCATCAAAACTTGATTGGAGCTTCGCATCAGCTGAACATTGTTTACTTTTTGATTGTCTAAACTCATTGACACTAAGATTGTTTAGGTTCTTTGCAATATAATTCATATAATAAGGGTGTCATAAGAATCTCTAATCAATAACTGTATTGGTGGTTAGGTCTATTTTTGGTCTACTGCTCCCAACACGCCTCATTAGCAGTGTCAACATGGACAGTAGCCATCAAAATTGGTATACATCTGTTTGGCTATCCCCAAATTTTATTCTTTCATTCAGACCGATTGTTAAGACACGTATACTAGGATGGGAGCGTAGAAAAATTGGGCAAAATGCTTTTGAGGATGCCTTTGTGTAACTTATTTGGTCTATAGATACTTGTATAAGGGTATGGTTAGGATCTCTATTTATTTGCTCTACATTGAAATTTCCGAGAATTCCTTGTCCTTCTGATGATTCTAAGATGTTACCTTCTAGATTTGTTATTTATTAATAGTGGGGGTTGTCGTGCTGATTGACTTGAGCTATGGATATGGCAATGATCATGATGGGTTGAAACTTTGTGATTGCAGCTTACTCTTTTCTCTGGATTTGTCAGCTATCAAATGGTTCGAGAAGCATATGATGGTAAAAAGATCAATCTTCTTTATTTATCTTTAGTGTCACTGGCTTCAAGAATTTTGAATGTTACTTTTCCTTTCCTCCTTGGATGATGATGATCTACTTAGTGATTTTCCGTACCTATATGTTAACCTATATATGCTCCGTTGGTGGAGTGATTTGGCTAGCTTCTCACTTAATTTACACTTTTAACTTTTACATAATTCATATGACTGCTGTTTATGTTGTTTCATGATTTATTACTTTTCTGTACGAACTCTATTATCTTTGCATTAATCACTAGCGTCTGGAATAATATTTAAGACTTGATTTATTTTGAGCAAACTATATGCTCTTGAACATATTCCATCTGCTTATCCTACCCCCAATCTCCCCACCTCACCCCCCCCCGCCCCCGCCCCCGGTGCCCAGTGCCCTCTCTCCCCAACTCATCTCAACTCAACCTTTTTTTCAATCACTTGGCTACATGAATCTATTTCTGCCATTCGTTTTGGTCCAAAGCAAAGTCATCACACCACACTCCTTCATACCTTTCTTTATTACGGATGGCCATGTTCGTTTTGGTCTTCCCCTATTTCTACTCTGGTTGATGTTAGTACACTTGCATTTCCTAACGGGTGCTCTAATTGCTCTAAGTTGTATGTGTCCAAAACCATCTTAGGCGATTTACTCTCATGTTATCTGCTATTGCGGCAACTTTCATTGTTTCACAAAAACAAATGAACACCCTTGTTAAATATCCCAGGTGTAGATGTGATGCCCCTTGGTCATCTGCGGCACCCCGAGGCAGGTGCAACGGGTGACATGCGGGTGACTTCCTAGCATTTACGCGAAAATGATTTGGATTCATGTTCTTTTGATAAAGTTTTATGCTGGCTATCAAGCTACCTAACGCAACCCTCCTCCTTTACTTGGGCTTGGGACCGGCTGTGTAGGAATATATGACTCTAGGCTCGACATAGGTGGAGTTAAAACATATACCCGACCTGCAGGATTAGAACCAGCGACCTAAGTGTAGCCATCAGGTTTGAACCCACTACAGTCCCCCCTAAAAAAAGACCACCAAATAGAAAAAAAGGAAGAAAAAAAAAGAAAGAGAAAGGATACATGAATTCTTCTGTCATGTATTTATTGCATATAGAAAGTGTTTGAGAGATGAACTTGAGTTAAACAAGGCAGCTTTAGCTAAATTGACTCGGCGGGTACATTACCACAGCCCACAAAATTGCATCCACAAGTAGCTGACTAAAGTAAAATCCCAATGAAAATGCAGTTTTGCAAGTTACATGCCTATTTTCTTATCCTCTAATTAATGATTATTGTCCTTGGTCGCCATAGGTCTAGCTCCCCCTGATGTCTGTTTTGTGCCTTGCTCTGTGCCTTGAAAGCAAATCTTTTTGGTGGTTTTGCATTGGATTTTAACCTTGTTAAATTTGGAGGCTGACACCTACTGAGAATTTTAACCTTAATGAATTTTGTAGGTGGAAAATTTACAACTTGAAATTTATAGTTCCCTTCTTTTGAAGTTTGCTTTAATCAGAATTTCATGGATTTTCAGTAATCGCCATGTACTTTGTTCTCTCATATGAAGAATATATTTCGGTGCATCTATTCTTACTTCTTGTTCTTCCACTTTGCAGCAGGGAAATCTGGATTTGGGAGCCTTCTATCCATTGGGCATTCCCCTGGCAAAACAGATAGGCTATATATGAAAGGTCCAGGAGGACGTGGGGAAGTTGAGGTAGCTGTTTCTGGTGTTGTAGGTATATAATAAATTCTGAAAACTTAATTGCTTTTTATTCACAAAACATAGGTTTACCTGAGTTGTCTCAAACCTTGTCATTCATTTTGTGGATAAAGGAACAGTTCTTGTGGTTAAAAGACCATATCTTTACCTGAGTTGTCTCAAACCTTGTCCTAGATTTATATCACACTTTCTCATACTTCAATGTTAGAATCAGAAAGCAGGTGATATGATTTTTGCCTCTTGTAAGAAAATCTGCTGCTTAGAATACAAACATGTAGGAGAGGATATACATGAATGTCTTATATTGCTTCAAATCGGAGAATATTTATGTTAAGTGGGTGTAGAATGCCATGGTTTTTCCTTTAGTTGCTCCTGTTGGTCGTGCCTCAAGTGCAAAAGTGGTTGTATCTGATTCGTGGTGTTGCCATTTCAGATCAAAGCATAGAGGATTCAGGCCCTCACTCACCCCTTCAACTATCCAAGGGAGGATTTGGAATAGGTGCAATGGTTCGGAAAGCAGCATCTGTTGCACATGTGGCAGCAAAGAATGCTTATGCAGCTGCTGCTTCCACAAGGAGTTCAGATGAAGAGATGGTTCCCCTCAAGTGCTGCTTAATGTCTGTATCGTTGCCCTGGGAGCATATTGCTTACGATCTTCTGTTCAAGGTGCGATCACGATCTCTTCTAGTTGCCAAACTGTCGTATATGGGCCTTCTTGGAATGGTCATTGTATTTCACCTCAATTATTGGTACATCATTTTTTGAAACTGTCAAACATACATTTGAGTGCTCCAAATAACTTGTGCTTCCCATGGATGGTACTTTGGGAGTCTTGGTCCGTTTACCCCATCTGTGTCGACCTTATGGTCTTGGACGCTTTCTTCGCTCAAAATTTTCTCAGTATTTCTTCCTTGACCGTTGGTCTTTCTCTATCGACTTCCATGTGAATAGATTACTTCTTAAAAGTTGCTCTCTTTCCAAATAGGGCCTAAAGTAGGCTAAGCTAAAGGCAGTCTTCCTGATTCTGGTAAAGCTATTTCTTTCCTTTATACCTACATAGATTGAACTTTCCTGGAGCACTTTCAATAGTCAAGTATTATTAGTTGAACATGCATTGCCATGACAAAAAGAGTACTCATTTCCTGTTTTCTTGATGCTGAAATCAGGGAGGTCCGCCAGTTAACTTGTAGGAGTATATGATTGGAGATACAAGGGAAGGCAAAAGTGAAATTCACTATCTTATCTTATCATAAAAGGCGAAAAAAGAGAGTTCCCCTCTCCTCGAGGAAAAGATGAAGAGGAGGAGAAAAGGGAAGGGCATATGGCTTCCACATGGATGAGAAGCACATGATAGAATTTGTATATTTGTAATTGTGTTGGGAAAAGCATGAACGCTTTTTGTCAAATATCTCCTATTTTGTGAACTCTTTTTTGTATATTTTCATTAGATTGCCAGCAAAGTGTTTTACTAGGCTCATCAAGGTTAGTGAGTTCATAATATATTTTCCCAGGGTCTTAGACCAGTTTTATTATGTGTCCATGGCAGTTGAACTAGTTTTAAGTGAAAGTACTTTAAGCAGCCTCGTCTTTAACTTTCTATGTGTTAAATAAGTTGTTTCTCTTGTGTTTTGTGGAGGATGAGACATCCATTCCAGACTATCCCCTCTATTCCAATCGGTCTTGGAAGTAGCTACAATTATACTCTATAAAACATCTTCAATCACTTTAACGAATAAATTATTTATTGTTTTTTTTTCTTATAATTTGTGTTCCTCTTTTTATGTACTCTTTCCGTTCTGAGCAAAAAATTCACTATTCCATTATGAGATGTTTCAATTAAAAAGTTTATTTTTTATTTAAAATTAAAGTATAAAAGTATCATTTTATAACTGTCTTTCATGGAATCAAAGAAATTGATTTTTATGTCGTTTTAATACAAATAGACGGAGGGAGTAGTCAGTAGTCTAGTCATTCATATTGGTAGATATAGATGAAGAGTAATTTGTTTTTACAACTACCTTTATCGTTATCCTTACAATTATATCTTGTTAAAATATAACATAGGTGAGTCATTTTGACAAAAGAATAGTCGTAAGGTTAGTAATAAAGATAACATTACTCGTACATAAATGATATACGTCTCTTCTTCATACAAGCTTTTCTCTATACTTTTTGTATTCCTTCTGCAATTATTATTATTATAAATAAAAAATTAAAACTTTTAAAAATCTTCGTATCAAATACACCCCAAAGAAAGATAATTTTCTTAAAAGAAGAGACTAGACGTGGGATCAGATGTTTGCTCCGATGCTTTTAAAATATCTATAAAAAAACTTCTTTATACATCATGTATATAGACACGTCCCTGCACGCGCAACACCCATACACAAATACATACATACATACACATACATACATACATACATATACACATACATACATACATACTACATACACACACACACACATATATATATATATATATATAATGAGTAAAATTTTCATGTACAAGAGGTGTAAAAGCTTTTTTACTCAAGTGACTCTTCGAAGATAGCACACAACAATCATAATTTTTGTTTAGATTTTTTTAGATTTTGGTCGGTTATGAGTCATGATCCAAAGACTGCTTGTTTAAAAAGAATTTGAGTAGGTCTCCAGTAAGACGGTCTTATAGATCTTAATCTGTAAAAAAACGTCACCCCTCATTTTATAAATGAGAATTTTGTGTTACTTTTTGACCTTAAATATGTTATTGTTGGCTTTAAATGTGTAATTTTTAAACCCTGAATATATAAGTCATCCAAATTTGTCGAGTCATGTTAAGTGTTGCAAGACAAATTGAGCTAACGAAACCATTAATTAAAGTTTCAATTTCATTAATGTGGTGGCACGCTCACAACGTGCCATGTGTCTTCCATGTCTTATGTTTGTTCCTTCTAAAGCCTTTGACCCACGTATATTTTCCTCGGATCCGAGTACCCAATCTCGATTGCTCCATTTATTCGCTTCCAACCCGTTTTCTTCTTTTATTTTGACTCATTTACTTGATGGATAACCCATAATTTCTATAAATTGGTTGTTCATGTTCAAACAAAACACAATTTTATTTTCCTTCCTATTTAGGACTTTATTTTACAGATTGAGATTTTTGCTAAAGGATTCTACAACCGCCGATTAATGAAAATCTATTAAAATATAGTCTTTTGACAAGCATAACTTGTAGTTACTATCTCAAAAGAAAGAAAAAAAAACTGTGGGGAAGTAGCAGGCAGCAGCATTCTTATAATAAATGAGATTTCATTGCTTAATTAAATCTTGGATGAATGACAAAAGGTATGTACTGCATAGAGCAACTTAAGCGGCCACTTTATAACGAACTTAGAAAAACTACTGAAAACATATTATTTCAAATTATCGTTTGTCTTTTATTTTTCGTCTCTTCTAAAATAATTGTTCTTTAGCGAAAAAAAAATCATTTTATGAAAAACTCACTTAATAGTTAATACTGAAGAAAAAAAAACAAGTTTTCCTTAAAAAAAAACCTATGGTCAATTAAGTCTATGGATCGGACTTTGGATCAAATTCGATGCAAAATTTCTAAAATGAATTTGCATAATGGTCTAATAACCCCAATTTGCATCCGATAATTTATTTACTTAGCGAATTGAATATATATTTTCTTACATTAATGCATATATATTGTGTTTTGATCTTCTGGTTTTCCTCTCGTTCATATTCTCATTATTTTAGATTCATAAAATCTTTAGGCTCAGTTTGTTTTATGGAAAATAACTTTTGTAAAACGTTTTCCTCATTTTTCGGTGTTTTAAAACATTAGGAATATGTAATCAACGTAAAAGTTTTTCGAGTCAACGGAAAATCAAACCTTCTTTTCCAGAAAATGACTTATATATTCATTTTCCGTTACTCATTTTCCAAATGCTCAAGCATCCATCCGCCCCCTTCCAATAATTACACATATTTACATACACACACAATATTTCACTCAACAAATAAATTATTTAGAAGTATAAATTGAGTTTGTGCACACTATTTATAAACTATAATTTTAATAAATACTCACTACGTCCTAAAATTAGTGTCAACTATATTATTTAGGAACGTCCTAAACATTGTCAATTTTCTTTTTAAAAACTTTTTCTTTTCATATCAATTATCAAAAAAAATAATTTGTATTTGTGAGATTGAAAAACGATGAATCTCATTGATTTGACACCACTAATGATAAATTGAGGGTTATAAGAGGAAAATTCTTTAAAGTTTGGCACTATCTTATATTCAATAGGGACATTAATATTAGAATACGATTTTTGTATTTATTTATATATTGTTATCCGTAACATTTTCCTTGTGTTTGCTAAAAACCCGAAAATATTTTTTGGTATATTTTCAAAAGATTTATCAAACACCTGAAAATGAAATCTTTTTTATTTTCTAAAAATCATTTTCTGTGAAACAAACATAGCCTTATTTTGAATCAGAACAAATATTTAATCAAATATGTTACAAGGGTGAGCATTTTTTAAATTAAAAAAACGGATCAAACCAATGAAAATTGGACCGAAAAAATTATTTGATTTGGTCTTGGTCCTGAATTTTTGTAGAACCAAATAATTGGTTTGGTCCAGTTTTGAGCTATATATATATATATATATATATATATATATATATATATATATATATATACATACATACATATATTATTTTTACTTACAAAATACAAACCTTAGTTAAAATATAAATAATTAGTTTATAAATTTGTACTACTATTTTTTTTCCTTCGTTGTGTGTTGTCCGCCCGTCCCCCCAACCTCAAAGTTTATGACTTCCTTCGACACTAGTTCCAAGTTTCAATTAAGTTCCATTTCTAGCTAGCACCAACAATACAGTTTAGTTGCTACTAGTCTATTTTGTTCTTTGTTCAACTCCATCCGTCCCTAAATTATCGTCCTCTTTTCTTTTTTCGTCCATCCCAAAATAATTGTCCAGTTTGAAACTTATATTTTTAGAACATCATTTTTACCACTTTACCCTTACTTTTTCCATTTATTTTAATTATGAGTCACATACACATGGACTTTAAAGGAAACTAGACATTAAACTAATATAAATAATCATGTCAATTGTTTTTTCTTAAACTGTGCGATGAGTCAACTAGGACGATTATTTATGGACGGAGGGAGTACTTTTTAACTTTTAATATTTTGGTTTTTTTCTCCACTGGATCGGTATGCTATGAGTCTAAATTTCAACAATTTTAATTTATGAATGTACGTACTACTCCCTTTGTCCCAAAATTATTGTCTTTTTTTCTTTTTTCGTTTGTCCCAAAATAATTGTCTTGTTTGAAACGTTTCTTTTTAGGACAACATTTTTACCACTTTATCTTTACTTTTTCATCCTACTTTAATTACGAGTCACATGAACATATAAATTAAAGTAAACTACACATTAAACTAATATTAATAATCCAATTAAATGTGTTTTCTTAAACTGTGCATCAAGTTAATCCAAACGATAATTTTTGGACGAAGTGAGTATTATTGAATGTTTTTTAAAATCTTTTTAGGAAGTTTAAGATTTTATTATTCTTTGAATTAAACAGTTAAAAATCATATTATTGGTTCAGTCCTAGTTCTCATACATCTTCGATTGGTTCTGAATCAGACCAAAGTGTTGGTACTTGGTTCCTAGACATATTGAGTTGGTTCTGGTTCTAAAGTTTTTTAGAATATGATTATTGGTCTGATTTCGATTTTCTCTTTTTTTTTTTTCAAAAAATTGAACCAAATCGAACAAAGCTCACCCCTAATATGTTAACATGTAGCAAATTCAGATATAAATTAATATACATTTGATTTGTAAGGTTAATAGCTCGAATCAATGTTATAAGGTTTCGGATTGGATTCGTTTTTCAAATGAATTGGCAAGCCTCTCATCAATTCTCCTTAAGAAGGTGTGCATTTATTACTGTTTTGGTGGGAAATTTGATGTTGGGTAGTGTGGTGGTGCAAAACGATGGTGTGGTCTGATTTAAAGAAAGTGCAAGAAAGATACAGTATATATAAATGTTTTTTTGTAATATTGACTAAATTCAAGTGAAAAATAAAAGGAAAAGGTAAAGTAATTAATCTTTGGTAAAAACTTACACACAAATGTCTTAATATTTTCTGTAAGACGAATTATTAATGGGTTTGACAAAGATGTCTGATTTTAAGAATTAGAATCTATGATCCCACAAGAAATCTACTCTTAATGTTTTGGTTGATATTTGTTTTTTCTATGGTCGTTAGTATTTTTTTTAAATGGAGTAATTATTTAGCCTATGGATGTGATTTAATTAGGGATTAATATATGATTTTCTAAAAATTATATGCAGATAGGTGCCATATGAAATTTAAACAGTGATCTCATCTTTTACTCCTTATTAAGAGGGGTAAAATGAGTATTATGGATAATTATGAGTTAGGTTATTATCCATAGGATAACCATGGATAATAAACTAACTCATAATTATCCATAACATTTATTTTACTACCCCAACTCGTTATAGCTATGGGTGTAAATTTTGTCAAATCATATTTAGTACAGTGATGTAAATATTTGTCGTAGATTTAACATTTTTCATAAAAACAAAAATAAAAGAGGTCGAAAGTGAAAATGCTTGCTGGCCACTTTTTTAGCCCGAAGTCTAAGAAGATTAGCCCAAGTCAGCTATTCTGTTAGAGGGCTGCCGACACTTTTTTTTTTTTTTTTTTGGAAGTTACCGATCTTTGATTTGTTACATCATTTTTTTTAATAATTTTTTTTTTTTTTTTCCTCCTAAAGGGGGCATGGAAAGAGATCGAACCTGGAACCTCGCACTATGTGAAGCCTCATATCTACCACTGGGCCATCCCCTTAGGGGCGATGTGTTACATCATTTAAAATTCATAATTTTGTATATTATAAATATTGGTATAATATATTATTTATTTTAATATCCTTATACAAGTGACCATAATTAAAATAAGTTGAAAAAGTAAAGGTAAATTGTTCTAATTAAAAAAAATTGATAGAAGATAATTATTTTAAAACAGATAAAAAAAATAATGACAATTATTTAACAACGGAGTGAGTAGTTTTTCTTTTTAAATATTTTTTAGCAAAATACGCAGAGATACTTTCAAACCCCGGCCTACAATTTTTTTTTCTCTAATAAATATTAGGGCAAATCAGAGCATTGGTCCATCAACTATAGGTTGGTCACAGTAATAGTCTGTTAACAAATTTTTGTTTTATCAAATTTGGGTCATCCGAATATTAAATTTTCACAACTACAGTCCTGTTGATGAATGCCGTTACAAAAATATCGTTAAATTATCCATATATATTTAATAAAGGCTAAAATGATCTTTTTTTAAAAGATAACTTATATCAAAATTTACGACTAATTTCTAGAGTTTAGAAAACGACCAAAGACCTTCCTCAAATGTTTTAGGAAACCCACCACTCTCCCCACCCCACTACTACAGGACAGCATGCATACGTCATAACATATTTTGCTTCTGCTCTGCTCCTCTAGTAGTCTCTTTTACAAAGCCAACAGCTTATGGATTCGAATCCTCAATTAGCAAGGACGAATTCTTTAGCAAGATAATTGTTTGTAGGAAACAACCAAATTTGCAGGCAAGGTTTCTGCTTCATTTGATTCAACCAACAGCATTCCACTTCTCAACATGCTTCCAGTGATTGGTCCATACTGGAAAGCAGCGAGACCTTAGTTTGATCATTGATGTCCTTCATCATGATACGGTTACTCCCACTTCCCTCACTTTCTTGTGTTTTAGTTAACAAGACTAATATAAATAGTCTTAATAGTGAATTAAAATAAGGATATATTGATAATGAAGTAAATTGCTCCAAGTCTCTCTCTAATTTTTCTAACTCTCTCTTTTTAATTTTAGTTCTTAACATTGGTATCAAAACCGGTTTTTGGTTCAATGGACACCAATCGAAAGTCAAATTCGGAGTTTCGTAAAAACGTTTACGAAACATTGACTCGACATGAATCTACTTTCATTCGAATCAATACAACCTTACAAACAGTGTTAACTGAGTTGCAAGCCTTACGAACCTCACCTCCATTATCATCTTTCAACCCCTTCTCTTGCACCGACATCGTCGCCACCATCATGACTGCCTACAAAGCCCCAGTAGGCCACCACACCAACCTCAAATTATTGAAATTCATTGAAGCCCTAGTGGTTAGATCCCTTCGTATTCTCTCTCCTCAATATTTATTTCTTCTATCATCCTCTGGAGGTATTACCATTAAGACCGTCGCCGTCGATTACAAGACTACTAGCCGCCCCTATGGTCACGTTGATTGCATCGGACACGCTACAGAGACATGATTACTGATGCCGCCCAATTGGCCCGAGCAGGGCCGGCCCAATGGGTGAAGCAAGGAAGCCCTTGCTTTAGGCCTCAAAAATCTTTAGGCCTCCAAAAAAAATTACTACCTTTAAAAAAAAAAAAATTAAGTGATTCCTAGTTTTTTTCATTAGGTTACTTAATGAGAAATTAATGTCATTGGATAATAAAAATTTAAAAGACATTAGATTATTTTATGAGAAATTAATGTCATTGGATAATAAAAATTTAAAAGCCAATTGTTTTAACCTTGAACATTCTTTAAAACATAATGACAACTCTGATATTGATGAATTAGGTCTATTTACAAAACTATTTGTAAAAGAAATTATACAAATGAAAAATGATACACAAATTGTCGTACTTTATTATATAATAAGGCTTGATTCTTTTCCAAATGCGTATATCGCTTATAGAATAATGTTTCGATCGCCAAAAGAAGTTTTTAAAAAAACTAAAATTAATAAAATTTCATCTAAGACCAACAATGTCTCAACAAAGATTAAGTGGACTAGCTTTATTCGATTGAAAAAGAATTATTAAATGAAATTGATTACAATAATTTAAAAATGATTTTGCATCCTAAAAAGCACAAAAGATGTTCTTTAAATAAAAAATGTAATAATTAAAAATATATTATTTGATTTTAAAAGAGAATGATACTCTCTTGATCTTTAGTGCTGACGGTCTTGTGTCCGAAGATGACTCCGATCTTTATCCTTGCAGACAAAGATAATTAAAGGGGAAAGGAATGATACGGTTACTTTCACTTCCCCACCTCTCCCACTTTTTTGTGTTCTAGTTAACAAAACTACTATAAATAATCTTAATGGTGAATTAAAATAGGGATATATTTATAATGAAGTAAATTGCTTCAAGTCTCTCTAATTTCACTAATTCTCTCACTCTTTAATTCTGGTCCTTAACGCATTACTAAATGGATGATCTTCTTCTACAGAAATACCAATCAGCCGGAAATCGTTATCCCGACCACCCAAGAGAGAACTTGATTCCCTTGGGCTATCAAAGGTTTAATCAAAGCTTCTTCATTTGAAAGCTCAACTTCCACATTTTCATGATCAACGTACTCGGAGTTAGACCCTCCGTAGCATACCAAAAATGATTCTTGAAGAATCGTTGAAGAAGTAGAGCTCTTCTGGCAAAAGCTACCAAACCCTTGGATTCCTTGCTCTTTCTCTCTCCTCTTTGAGGAGACTCCTTTCATTCAATAGCTTCAACACTTTCTCAGATTTCTTTCTGACATTTAGTCCCAGTTGAATCTGCACATAAAAATCAAATATTTTGTACATGACCTAAATGCCCAAAAACAGAGAGTACTATTATTTTTGAAGAGGTAAAGAGAAATAGTACCCCTTTTCATCAACATATTGAAAATTCTCCATCTCCTTGATAACATCTTTATCACTTTGAAACTCCTCAGCAACATTCTCTGGTCCATGGGTCAACAAGTGTTCTAATAAAATCACACCATTGTATGATTCCCTCCAGCTCTTTTAATTATCAAACCTCACCAATCTATATTATTCAAAAGTATTAAGATTCAAAAAGAATTTAAGACTAATAAAGTGCAACAAAAGAAAGAGAAACGGAAAACCTCTTGAGCAGAATCTCAACAATTCTCCAATAATCATCAACTTCAAAAGCAGCCTTTGAAATGATCTTCAAGGTACGAGTACCTGGAGCCCATGGATTTCCATGTGGCCTCCTCTGTCAATCTTCAAACAAAACACAGATCAGATCAACAACACTAACAAAATACCCATATACTACAGTATTATGATTTACTACTTGGGAGTAAATTAAGAAAAAAAACACTAACAAAACATTTTGGGGGAGGAGGGCTTATGATCATTTTTCAAACTCTAGGGACTCGATTGTAAACTTTGATATAATTTAGGTTTGAAAAAAAAAATCATTTTAGACCTTACTAAATGCAAATTGGTAACTTAATGATATTTTTCTAACGACATCAATCAAAAGGACCGAGGCTGTGAAAATTTAATACTTATAGGACCCAAATTTAACAAAAAATTGTTAAGGGGCTATTACTGTGACCGGTCTATAATCAAGGGACCAATGCTACGATTTACCCTAAATATTAAATACTCTCATCGGGTAAGCCGTCAATGGATCGAATTGGGATCGGATATGTTAAATCTAAATCGAATTTGTTAAAAAACTATTGGATTTGAATCACATTGATTATTTCTCGGTTATTTCAAAATTTGATTCATATCTTAAATTTTTATTTGTATCAAGTTCAGATTTTCTACGGATTTTATGTGACTCTCGTGAAAGAACTAATAAATATAATATCAATGTATTGTTACTCAATCAAAAGTGGAATAGACATGAAATATTTTACTGCTAACTTACACAAAAATGATTGATAATGTTAATAAGGTATCATAGTGTGCATAATAATTTATATTTAGGTGAAATAGTAATGTTTAAATTTTAATGATTAAAAGCTCAACATAAGTACTTCCTCTGTTCCGGATAAAGATTTCGTCATACTACTCCCTCCGTCCCTAAATTATCGTCATCCTTTTCTTTTTCGTCCGTCCCTAAATAATTGTCAAGTTTGATACTTACCTTTTCAGAACATTACTTTTACCACTTTACCCTTACTTTTTCAACCTATTTTAATTATGAACATTACTTTTACCACTTTACCCTTACTTTTTCAACCTATTTTAATTATGGGCCACATACACATGGGCTTTAAAGGAAACTACACATTAAACCAATATAAATAATCAAGTCAATTGTTTTTTCTTAAACTGTGCGCCGGATCAATCACGACAATTATTTAGGAACGGAGTGAGTATTATTTTGGGATGTTTAATTTTAAGAGTCCACTTTAAAAAGTTATACTTATAATTTCTATAAAATTTAATCATTATACTTGACTTGTGATGTAAACATAATGCTTGTGCATAGTATTTTTGTAATTATGATTAACTCCAATGACATTAATATATATTCTCTTAATAATTAGTTTTTTCAAATGTGGACTCTTTGGGTGTAACAGAGGAAGTAACTTTTATATGTGTATTATAACTATATTTTTTATATATATGATCGGATCAGATTGTTAACAATTCGGAATACCTTAATCCAAATATGTTTTGCTAAGTTATCAGATTATCGAATTCAGATCACTGTTGCGTAAACGAATTGAGAAACTCAATTTGTTAGGCTTAGAAACAAGGAAAAAGTATACCGTCTAATTTTGAAATGTTTTACTTAAACAGTCCACACTTTTAAAAATAATATTTACAATCTCTATTACATTTCAATTTTACCTCTCCACATTTGAGATTAACACATTAATTATAAAAATGTTAGGTTTACTATTAGTTTACATGTAATTATTGCTACAACTAAGCTTTGGTGGATGTAAAATGTGTTTAAGTGAAAGATAAAATCAGCCTACACTAAGGGTTAGTTGTAACAATAGTTTAAGAATTATGGGTAAACCTAGGTTGTTTGATTTCAATTTCCAAGACAACGCAATCCCGAATGAGGACTTACAGAGATACCTATAGATTGTTTAACCCATTGAGACGGGTGGCAATAAAAGTTGAATCTGAACCTGAGGATAGATGACATTTCACATGTAATGTAGCCATGTAGGTGAATGGTGATCAAAAGCAACAAACTTTATCAACTAGCTAGGCCAACCAATGGATGCACTTTTAATCAAGAGTTTTGGAAGTAAATAAATTCACCAGCTAGTAAATGCACTTTAACCAAGCAACGGAACTAGGAAATAGGGGCTTGGATCACTTATATATAGGGAGGTGATTTTCATTGGTAACATATATGCATGTATATTTGATGGGACCCGACCTGGGTCCCTCTACGTGGACCGACCACGGGGATTCCAACTAGGCTTGGTCTGGTCCTACCAAGGGCCGAAAACCATTCTCCAGTCAGTCATCATCGACAATCACTAACCAACCGACGAAGTACAGGCGACCACAATCAGCCGAGCACAACAGGCGACCATGAATCAACACCCGACCATATGATCGAGGATCACCTATGCTCGGCCGACAGTTTCTCTGGGATAAGACAGGTTTAGCCCGTAGCCTATACATAGCATCCAGGTGCCTTCCTCACAAGAGCCGAGCAAGCCATGCAAGCCGCCATACCTTATCGACTTACTCAACCGCCTACAATCCATACTGCATACGCAACCTGTTGACCACTCAGGAACTGCCAGCAAGCCGACCAGGGAACAAGTCCCACCTGTTGGGACCCCCATACCCATCATGACTCCAAATCTAAGCTACTATAAAAGGAAGCCTTTCCCTTCAAGAAAGGTAAGATAACTTAAGATTGCAAACTTATATACTGCTGGTGATAGACAATACACAGAGAGGGATTACTCTCTATACCCTGACCGGAAGTTAAGGGAACGCCTAGCTCCGGCATACCATATATTACCTTGTTACTGACTCTCACACCTGAGGGCTGTAGCTGGGAAACCCCCAGCACCCTAACGGTAGTCTTGCTTTCAGGTACCTACCAACAAAGATCATCAACCAAAGCTCAGATATCCTCAGCAAGTCGGTACCTCCGGTACCCACGTACACCGACGTGACCACCAAGGGCCGGACACGTCAGCTCAGGTCCATTACGTGGACTGCCAGCTCAGTTACCCCGTCTTCGTAGCGTGATCAATATTGTATACTAGTAAAAAAGTCTTCATCACAGGATCCATAATATTCTAATGCAATACTCTTATCTTATACTTGTTTCTTACGTAACACAACTGACAAAAAGTTTTGTCTTAAATTTTGGACATAGTAGATTACTGCAAAGCACCCATGCACATGGAGGCTACTACATATATATATATTATTCTTGCAAGTTAAGTATGGAGATCTAGTACCTGATATATAGCAGAGAGAGGAAAACTCTCATGGCATGTTTGCTCCCACTAGCAATTAGCTATAACGGGGATCCAAGCTTTGCCAGTAACATGCTTAAAGTCCCCATTCTAGCTCCACCAAAAAGGAAAACTAACTGCCAAAACAGAAAACTACCTTAAAATTCTTGTCACAAATAAATCACTCAAGGAGAATCTATTCTCTTCTCTGTTTTTTTCCCGATACAATAATTAATGTTTTGTCTATATTCCTTTTGGATAATGCTTGGATCACTCAAAATGTGCACTGAAAAATAAGCACTTAATGAGTTGCCGAATTAGATCACTCTGATCGATCAGAGTGTTAGGACCCATAAAATGCACAACCAATCAGAATATATCAAAGTGTCCATTTTTTGATACACATCTAGAGTGACCTAGCATTGCTCATTCCTTTTTCCTGCTAGAAAGGAGTAAAACAAAGATTTAACTAGTCCTTTCTGTTCTGGAGGCAAATTAAATTTCTTTACCACCTCAATTTGCGTTCAGTATTCAGACAACCTTTGCTTTTGTTGTTTGTCTTTACACCTGTTTAATCCCAGGTTTGGAAAGCCCACGAGATTAAGTCATTATACTTAAACCAATTAAGTTTGACTATTTTACCTCCACTATAATTTTGAATTTTTGATCAATGTTTTGATGCTATTAAACACAACTTAATCAACTCGATCGATACGCGTCCACATCTTTAATTTAGTGAACTAGCAATGACTTCACGGGAAATATATATATATATATATATATATATATATATATATCATATACTCCCTCCGCTCTGAGTAAAAAGTGCACTATTCTATTTTGAGATGTTTTATTTTAAGTGTCCATTTTTAAAAATTAAGGCATATAAGTGTCATTTTATTATTAATAAGCTACTAAATATATCACTTTTTTTTAAAGTTTAACTTTCAAACGAGAACTCTTTGTAAAAAACAGAGGGAGGACTATTGGACAAAAACTTAGGTAAGACTGTCTATAAATAATTTTTGTTAGAATGTTCCTCTTTACCAGACTCACTGTGTGTTTATGGATTAAGCTGTGAAAGAGTGAGGTTTCGTCAAACGACTTAAGATCTGTAAAAACGTCTGGCAACATACCTACTCGTACTATTTTGTAAACGTAAACGGAATTCTATTTCAATTTCCCACCGGCTAAAGGTAAATTGCTGCTGCTTGCCATTGCCAAAATCACATGACTTGCTTCACTTGTGATGTAGCAGTACAGTTTGTTCTTTCTGTTTTTAGTTGATTCTTCGTGATTAAGCTAATTTTTGTTTGGCCACACCCCATCCCACCCCACAAAATAAAGCCCATGGCCCACTTTTATAATAGGTGTACACACCCAAGCCACTACTCTTTCTTTGTGGACGAAAATTCCCCTCATGCATCCCAACCTTAATACATGTTGGATCCCACCCCACGTGCTCTTCCCAGGCCCAGCCCCTCCTTAGTCCTTAAATACTCGACTCTTACACATCTATTCTTCCCTTTTCCCCTTCCCTCTTCTTCCTCCAGTTCAACTAGAATCCGGTTTTGAATTGGTCTAAATTTAGTCCTCTTTATTCCAACGTCCATATGTCTTGTATAGAACCGGTTCACTGCCAGTTCACTCCTGATGAAATCCATCAACTCCTATCTCTATTCCAGGCGGACTCACCCGTCAATTCCACTTCTGGTTCCGAAATGAACCGATCGGCCGTGTACTCTATGGAAGAACGCAAGCGTAGACGCATGATATCGAACAGGGAGTCAGCCAGGCGGTCAAGGCAAAGAAAAAAGAGGCATTTAGAGAAGCTAACGGACCAACTGAACCATTTGAATGTGGAGAACCGGGAGTTGAAGAACCTGTTATGCTTGCTTGGACAGCAGTGTCATTGTGTGTTTTCAGAGACGGACCGACTCCAGTCTGAGTACATGGGCCTCCAATCAAAACTGTCCCGCTTATCGCAAATCTTAATTAGTTGCCATGCAGCAGCTCAATCCAACCTTAACTATATATAATCCCTTAGCTCTCTTTCTCTCACAAACTCTCTTTGTGTGTGTGTGTGTGTGTGTGTGTGTCGTGTTTGTGTTGTACATTAGCTAGAGAAATGTATGGAGATCAGCAGTAGAGAGAGGAAAGAGGGGCGCAGGTGGGGTTTGGAGTATCCATAATCTTTGGAAACCCTACGTTGTGGACCTTTTTAAAAACAGAATGGAGCTAGAGTTTAAGGTTAATTTGGTTAAAATTTCCCAACCCGTAATGGATCGAGGTTAATATTAAGAGCTGTAAAAATTGATGAGATCATATGAGCTAGGTCAATTTTGATCTATCGGTGTATATAAACTTAAAGTTTCTCTAACTGAATAATCTTCCCTTCTTTTCATTTTCTTTTTTTCTTTATTTGGAATTTGCAATGATTGAAATTAAATTTATGTCCCGTAAATGAAATTTTTTTGCTAGAATAGCTCTTGATAAGTTGCAATACGTGACATGAAAATTAATATTGCATGCTCTTGATAAGTAGCAGGTCGATTCTGACATTTTGGAGGTCTGACTTAAATTTAAAATTAGGTCTTAAAATTAATAAAAGATAAATAACAAAGGATAAAAAATAAATAAAATATTCAATTTATTTTCTTACAAACGAAATTCCAAAATCTCGAACTTCCAAACTATAATTCAACTTTTTATTTTAAAAGTATCATCCTTCCATCGTTTATTTCCTTGAAGCAACATGTTCTATTAGGTCTAAGGTCTGCAGTCTAAATAATCAATTTTTCATACACATGATAAACTTTGCATCTGAATATCTCAACAGTCAATATATTGTAAAATGCTAATAAGTTTTGTAATAAAAATAACTAACGCAAACCACAAATAAATTCAATTAATCAATTTCATATTTTGGCAACAACAATTCGCTATCAGAATAATTGACCCAAACTCTCAAAGCATACTAAAAAGATTCTACACAATCAACATACCTACATACACATGGCTACACCGAAATTGATGAAATCCCTTGTTCTTGTGAAGTCTTTTCCAATATAGCAAACCTTGCTCTTTTTTTCTACCCCTAACTTTTACAAAGGTGAATTGGGAAATTGAATTGAAGCAATTCTCTCCAAATGTGGATTCAAGGACTTCATGGATCTTCAACATCCACTTTAAAAAATATGGAGAATCTTTAGAATTGGCAATAATAGAGTTTTCAAGCTTCATGAAAAAAGGTCAGACTTACTCTAGACCTTGTTGAACTTCCAACTCTCGATCGATTTCATATCGATTTGGGAAAAAAATTGTTTCGGAGAAGGGAGAGACAGAGTGACGAATGACGGTAATGAGGAATGAGGGGGAGAAAATTAGGTATAAAATCAAGGGGAAAATCTTTTAATATCAGGTATGTTGCCATAATCGTGGGAAATTGGAAGTAATCGAAAGTTTGATGACGGTTTTAGTAGAGAATTTGAGGGTCGGAAAAGGGAAGGAGGAAGAGAAAGAGACCAAGAGCAAGAGTGGAGTAATAGGCGGTTGTTGCTCTCTTTTCCAAGGCACGTGGTTGATAAAAAATATCCATAATAACTATAAAGTTTAACAGGTAACTAATTGTTTGGGTTGGGCTATACATAGTATACATTGAAGTACAATCAGATTGGGGGGGGGGGGCTAAAAAAATGGGGGTCTTGTGCAATCGATCACTTTACACCTGCCCATGGCTGGTCTTGATATGTAGCAATACGTAGAGAAAAGTAAATTAATATCATCCCTCGTTAGAAGAGTAATCATCAAATGATTATGATAGGGGATTCACTATAAGCACTCTTTTTTTTTTAATTGTAATACTCAACTTTACATCATACTCGCGCCTCTCTATTTCTAAACTATTGTTTTCTTTTCTTTTTTGGTTTGTAACAAAAAAAGTCTTATTTGTAAGCTTCTTTTTTAGAACAACGTTTTTATTATTTCACACATTTTTTTACATACTTTTTTACAGGTTGCATTTATATGAGTTTTAAAGAAAAACTACATAGTATAATAATATTAACAATAATTTATTCTTAATTTATGTGTCAAGTTAAACAGAACAATAATTTTTGGACGAAGGGAATATATTACAATGAATATTAAGTATCAATGGAATGTCCATGTTAATATCATTTCTCTTAAGATACTTGTAACCGATCAACTTACTAATGGATTGTCAGTTGAAAAGTAAAGTGTTAATAATAATTATTTGTTCAAATATGTGTTATTAAGCTTGTTCACGGGCAAAAGTTTTAGGATATTTTCTAAATTTTTAATCGCTTAAGTTGATACGATCCGACCTCAAATCTCTATACGAAACATGAGTCAAGTGTATAACAATCAAACAAAGCACAACAAGCCCAACTAATTACTGGCTAAACAACATTTAATTAAGGGGAAAATTCTACCAAGTCTCTTTTTCTTAGTTTTTAACCCCAAAAGTTCACCATTCTTTTTTTCAATCACAAGAGACCACTTTACGAAATATTGTTCAAAAAATGTCATCATCTTCAATAGCTCCGGTAACACACTTTGGATCCAAAAATCGTGCTTGTGCGCAACGAAGCGGGGATCGACTTGCCCGATTAGGTCGAGGGGGCTGCGCCCCTACGTGGGAGTTCGGGGGCAACGCCCACGAAAGGTAAACGAGTTTTTGATTTATGAAATACGAAAGTATAATAGTTCTGTGATGGATTGAAGGCCTTTTTCAGTTGGGACGGAGGCAGGTAAGAATGAAAAAGAAGAAGGCTTATGATGAAGGAGATTGAATAAGAACGTGGAGGATGTAAACTGGTTTTATACGCTATTGTATCGCGGTGTAAAAATGAATTAGATAATATTTGTGCACCGCTGTTTGAAGTTTAATTTCCTAGTCTATTTTAGCATCGCGATTTATAAATTTCATTGCATTATTTTAAGTTTAATTTCCTAATATATTTTTGCACCGTAATTCATAAATTTCATTGCAATATTGTTACACCGCAGTTCAAAATTTAATTTCCTATTCTATTTTTGCACCACGATTCATAAATTTCATTACATTAATTTTGCACTGAGATTCAAAGTTTAATTTCCTATTCTATTTTTGAACCGCGATTAATAAATTTCATTGTATTAATATTTGCACCACGGTTCAAAGTTTAATTTCCTAGTCTATTTTTGAATCGCGATTCATAAATTTTATTGCATTAATTTTTGCACTGCGGTTCAATAGTTTATTTGTTTAGTTTAATTGTAACGCGGTGCAAAAATAATGACCTCCGTAGTACGCATACGGTTCATTAAGGGCATCGTAGTCATTTTGCCTCCAAAAGTGACTTTCCGGTTGAAAAAAAAAGTACTGTAGCGATTAAAAACTTCAAAAAAATGGATCGGTCCGCAATTTTTCCTTTAATTAAGTAATATTTATGGGTCGTTCTTCTCTCCCAAGTTTATAACCCCTCCAGTCCCTTTTTTTCAACCGGAAAAAGTCACTTTTTTGGGCGAAATGACTACGATACCCTTAATGAACTGAAGGCACGCTACTGAGGTCACTTTCTAAGTGCATCGCGCTCTGCATAAGATTTTACACCGCGATGCATCGATTTAAATTACATAATCCAACTTTGCATCATGTTGCACCAATTTTATATACGGCGGTCCATTAATTTAAATTACCGAATCTAATTTTTGCACCGCAATGCATCAATTTAAATTACTTAATCAAATTTGGATCGAGCTGCACCAATTTTATGCACCACGATAAATCAAACTATCAAATCCAATTATGCATCGTGGTGCTTCAATTCAAGCAACTGATTGATACATCGCGATGCAAACTGGGTTCGAATGCATCTCATTCGCCTTCTTCTTCCTCCTCATCTATCATAAGTCATCTTCTTCATCATCTGTCTTCCTCTTTACTGAAAATAAAATCCTCAACCTAGTCTAGGTTTATTCAGTATCGTACTTAATGAATCTGAAAATTCTCTATTTCGTTTGTTGGAATATGCTCATTGATGAATAATCTATCACTTTGCATATTCTAAATATTTTATTGGCTTGTTCCCATTACCGTGTGTCATAACAAGTGGCTAAAAGGTCTGCGTACCGGTTAGTGTCGCAGCTTGTTTGACAACGCATAGCTCTTAGATTAGGTTGTCCTAATCTAGTCCTACCTTCTTGATGATGATTAATAGACTAGCAATTCATATGTACTGGTACTAGCAGACTTGCTATAGCGTCAAAGGTCTTCGAAAGACTCGTCACCAGCAGACTTGTCATATGCACTAAAGAATACTTTAAAGACTTGCCGCCAGCAGACTTGCTATAGCATCAAAGGTCTTGGAAAGACTCGTCACCAACAGACATGTCATGTGCACCAAAGAATAATTTGAAGACTCGCCACCAGCAAACATGCTACGGTTTGATTGTTTATACCAGCAACCAGCAGTCCTCTCTTGCAGAAGGCTCACTCCTCTGGACTGAACATCTCAACAGCAGACTTGGCTCTGCACGTGCTGCAAAGAAACGAGACTACAATAGATCAAGACAAGACAAAAATGTCCAAGCCTCAAAAGTCATTCAAATCTTTATGAAGCTTAACATCTCTGATGCTGCAACACTCTCTCTCACTCACGTGGTTTGGAAAAGTCAAAAGAATCTACTTTATTGGATAGACCACCTGATAGTGCATCAATGAATCAGACCTATCCTTCAGAGACTTATCATACAGCCTGACAGTGTAACAATTCAGAGATCTAAAGAACAAAGTCTTTTACCCAACAGCTAAAGATCTATCGAACCACATCTTTATCCATCAGTCCTCAAAGACAAATCACTCAACGGATAAAGAAATCTATCAACAGATCTCAACGATCAAAAACTCCTCGGTCTATAAAAGAAATCATTCCTTCTCTTCAACATAAGTGATTGACGAACGAATTAATCGTGAATCAAAGACACTTGCAACAAGAACTTCTTCGTCAAAAACTGTGAGATCTACAAAGAGATCGTCTTCACCAATGCATCTCAGATCTCCATTGAAGATTGCACCGAGCGAACCTAGACCTTAGCAAAACACTCTATGTGGATTGCTAAGAAGAAAAGTATTGCAGAAGAAGAAGAGATCAAAAATATCTATAGACAGAGATTGACATCTTGATCAAGAACTCAGTTCTTGATTTGAGTTCTTCATTCTTTTTCGAAGAACTTAGCCTCTAGCAGAGCTTCAGGACTTTATTCCTAAAATTAGAGGTCAAGCTCTTGGATCGATTTAAAGATAGATTTTCAGATGTTGCCCAAGGAAAATGAAGAGCTGTCTGTATACATTGCATTCATATCTTCAGATTTGTACTCCATTACAAATGTTGTTGATTGTACAATAATTGATCATCATAGAAGGTCGAGTGCTCTGCACTCATCTGTTCAGATAATTTTTATCTGAACGACCTTGAAAATTTTCTTCTCATATATGTTTCTCGTTGTCGTCTCCTATTGCTTTCTTTACTTAAGAATTTGTTTATGAATGATTAAGTAAAGATTAAGATTTGGAACGACGAGGATATAAATAAATCATAGAGAGTCTAGATTGATGTATTCTGTAATTTATCTTTGAATAAATTCTGAAGTTCTTTCAAATGATTCATCTTTCATTATTCAGTATTTACCTCTCTATGAGCTTTCAGAAATCGACTTATTCTTTGAAAAGCAATTCTCTAATGATTTCCTAAATCTGCATTTGGAAGAAGGATTAATGTGACGTTGTTCTGAACATATATTTGTGTACAACCACTTAAGACTTCTCTGAATCTAAGCCTTACAATTTTCGCTGCTTAAACTCTTTGAAACATGCTTTTGATTTAGTGGCAGTTCACCAGCAGAGTTCATTACTCAACTAAGAGCAAGTCTGTTGTTTCAAGTTACCAGTAGACATGTTCATCGTGTTAACTGCCTATGCCGCTAAAACCTATACTTTGAATACAAAAAGAAAAGTTTTTAATTAGAATCATAGTGTAGACACCCCAATTTCATACCCCTGGTACGTAACATGACATGAAATATCAAGACATGTTAAAACTTAACAAATGTAAAGTTACAGGGTTTAAAAATGCAAAAGGAAAAGCAGGATGCGCAAAACAGTGAAATACAGGGGCCAAGGTGTCAAAAAGAGGTAGGAAAAAGACCTCAGGCGCCACCCATAGCCACACCTAGCGCGGCGCCCACTCCCCCTATGGGTGGCGCCCAATAGTGCTTCCAGCACTGTAGCACTTTGCTTTTGGCACAACTCTCTCAGTGCACGGTACAAACCGGTGAAGCACAAAAGAGAAAATGACGAAGGAGTCCCCATCTCGGCCTATAAATAGAAGGCCCCGGATTCAGTGAATTCACTCCAGACTTCACGCACATAGTTCACACACCGTGATCACGCAGTAAAACTTTCTCCCACAGTGAGTTCTGAGATAGCGTTGTGAGAGTTCTCCTCCTCTAAGCCTCGAAGCTCCGTCAAATCTCCTCCAAACATAAAACCAACCGGTCAAAATGAACCTTAGCCTCCCCGCTAGGATTCCACCCTATTTCCCCGGTCCAAAAATCTCAAAAAGAGTCGTTGCTCTGCCATAATCCAGACGCCAAATCCGCAAGAAACAAGTAGTTGCTCTATCCGATCTCCGCCGTCAGTAAGCAAAACAACAGAAAAAAGTAAGCAGTTGCTCCGCCCGTTTCCCAAGGCTTAAAAGCAACTTTCGGAAGTAGTTACTCTGCCTCGAATCTTCGCAACAACAAAAAACTCCCTCTCCCAGAAGGACAGAGCGAGCACACCTCACGCTCTTAAAGGTAAGCCTTTAAGAGGTTTAATTAAAAAAATTGATATTTTCAGTCGGCCCAATGTAAAAATATAAGCAGTTATGCTGTCCAGATTTCTATAGAAAATAACACTAAAAAGAGCCATTATTATGGCCAAATATTTATAAATATATTTGTAACTCCTAAAAGGATGCTGCTTCAAGTTTGTAATAATATCATATATATATATATATATATATATATATATATGTTTTATTTCATTTGCTAAATAAATCTAATAAAAGCATATTTAGCCAAAAACGATTTTGAGACCGAAAGGGCGAGTTGGGTGCCTAACACCTTCCCACCTCGTAACTTAGCCCCCGAACCTTTTACAAAATTTGGTTATTTTTTTGTTTTTCTTTATTTCTCCTTAAAATAAAGATGGCGACTCTGTTACAACATTTTGGATCTACAGTGAGGCAGGGCGTATTCCCACCCACTCTTCGCATCATCCTTTTTGTACTTTTAATTTCGTTTTCCCCTAAACAAGGGAAAATGGAATGAAAAGAGCATTGCATTTTCTGCATCTTGTTTTCCCTTAAACAATGGAGGATGAGAAACAGAAAAACTCAAAGCACTCATAGTGGACCAAAGCACACTCAGTGACCGGAGCGTATTCAACGCGCTATTTACAACACTCTTTTTGCACTTTTAATTTCGTTTTCCCCTAAACAAGGGAAGATGGAATGAAAAGAGTGATGTCTTCCCCGAATCTCATGCTCCCT
>CM028378.1:48440542-48530542 GCA_013146195.2 Codonopsis lanceolata | reverse complement strand
AGAGTTTTAGTGTTTGGGGGAGATTTGGTAGAGTTTCGGGGCTAGAGGAATAAATCTCACAACACTCTCAGGAGAGTTTCACAAACTGCGCGGTGAAAATTTTTTTTGTGAGGTCTGAAGCCGGGAACCTCTATTCATAGCTGAGAGTGAGGCTTTCCTTCCCAGTTAAGTTTTAGTTTTTGAGCTTCATCAACTTGTACTGTGCGCTTGAGAAATTGCACCAAAGGCAAACTGCTACAGGGGACTGTTGGGCGCCACCCATAGCCATACTGGGCACGGCGCCAGGAGTGACAATGGGCGGCGCATGTGGTCATTTCTGGTGTCCTTTTTGGTACTTAGGCCCCTGCATTTCACTGTTTACGCATCCTGCTTTTGTTTTTTGCATTTTCGACCCTGTAACTTGACATTCGTTAACTTTTTAATATATCTTGATATTTCATGTCATGTTACATACCAGAGGTACGAAATTTGGATGTCTACAATTGCATTTTCTTTTAAATACCCACTTACATCTAATTAGTTTTGAACCAGGATGTAAGTCGGTCAATACCCATATTCCATTTGCTAGAAGAGAATTCATTTCATCATTTATTGCTTCTTTCCAGAAGATTGTGAGAAATATTATTGGAAGGCAGTAATGAAGAAACCAATTGAAGACTAGATGAGGATGGATGTCCGAGACGCATGTGCCATAGATTCGGAGAATGAGAGACTTGGTTAGAGACTGGTATCCTTTGTAAAGGGGACATGTAATATAGACCTCCATGCTGCTTACCCAAGAATCATCTTCCCTATAGCCAAGTCCTGTATGAAACAGAAGGATTGGAAAAAAAATCACACAACAATTTAAGGCAGTGGTTAGTCTGCTCACAGATATCAGATTTAAATGGAATGAGGGAACACAAAAAACATTGTCCAAGTATATATTGGAATTGAAATAAACAGTGCATGTTGAAGTAATTGGTGCGGAAGACCCGATGGGTAAATTGGCATTAGATATTAATAAGGATTTTGTTTGAGTAAAAAATTTATGGTCAGAAACAATATGGTCTATAGCTCCGCTATCTAGAATCCAAGGTTTGATGAATATAGAATTGACTGATGCATTTGGTATATTGAACAGACCTATAGCATTTGCATAAGCATTGTTATTACCGCTAGAGTTATTTGATGTCATCATAGAGAGTGCACGAGCCAGTTGTTGAATTTGATCTGTCGAGAGTCCAAATGAAGGGTCATGTGTGCTTTGTGAGGACTCTGTTGTATTAGTAGATGGGTAAGAGTTATTGCCACGAGACCCATTGCGACTTCCTTGGCCTACTGGAAGACCAAATACCACTTTTGATTTTGCATCGATCTTCGGTATGTCCTTTTCTATCACAATACTTGCAATGGAATTTCAAAGTGCAATGGAATTTCAAAGTGCAACAAGTTTCAATCGTGTGGTCATCCCTTTTGCAATGATCTCAATGCTTCTCTTTAGATTTGTTAGTCTGATGCCCTTGGCGACTTTGAAATGATGCTGCTATGGAGAAGTCTTCTATAGCTCCGAATGTCATTTGTCTTTGAGTATCATCTTGACTAACAGGAGAATAAGCTTGACAAACATTTGGCAGTGGTGTCATACAGAGAATGTTGTTGCAAACAGTGCTAAAAGTATCATTAAGACTCATAAGGAATTGCATCATTCCATCCTCTTCTCTTTGCTCAGTGTGTGCCTTGGTTTGGTCACAAATAGGCAATTAGGCATGGTCCTGTGTGTGTCCAGATCATCCCATAAGCCTTTATCGTCGTATAATAGGCTGAGACAGTCATGTTGTTTTGTGCAAGAGATGCCAAAGATTTTTGAATCTGATAAATTGCTGGTGCATTCTTTTGAGAAAACTGATCTTTTAGGTCCTCCCAAACTTGGTGGGCTGTGTCTGCATGAACAACTCCCTTTGCCAAATCATGTTCCACAGAATGAGTGAGCCACGATACAATCATGCTGCTGCATTGTTTCCAAAGACCAAATTCAGTTAGTTTTTCTTCTTCTGATGAAGGTTTGATTGGCCCATTAATGAAGCCAATTTTGTTCTTGGCTATGAGAGCATGGATCATGGATTTGCTCCATGATTGATAGTTGACACCATTAAATTTTATCGGGACGAGCATGAGACCGGGATGATCAGAAATTAATGATTATTAATTTAAAAAATAGTAAATGTGAATTTGTAATTAATCATTAACTTATTATTCAAATTCTAATTATTATTCCAATTTTAATTCTAATTCCAATTCCAAATGCACAAGTGCCTATTGAATTTTCAGTCCAAATATCCCACCAACCAATTTGAATTGGTTTGGTGCATATCTATTTTTTAAACCTCAACAAGGTTTTCTATCTTTCTCATGTGGGATAAAAGTTTTTCACTAACTATTTTCAACAGCTTTTGTTGTAGGATAGTTAATGATGATGGGTTTTCTATAGACAGTGAGACAACAAAAGAAGATGAAGATGGGGAGACAATTAGGTCATCATGGTTGGGAATTCTTTTGTTTTGTTTCTTTTTGGATCAATTAATGGTCTCTTACATGGTGTATGTTTGAGAGAGAAGATGATTAAAGACGAAGAAGGAGATAAAGTGGGGAATGGAGTGGTCGGTCTCAAGAAAAAAATTACCAAGAATGAGCATTATTGAAATAAATTTATGAAAATAAATTTATGTACTTGAAAACAAATGAGGTAATTAAGGTAATGTTTGGTAACATTCTATTTCTTTTTTTTTGTTTCACATGTTTTTGTTTCACTTTGTTTCTTTTTCTTTTTTTATTTTGAACAAGAAACAAAAACATGTTTGATAGTCATTTCTATTTCTATTATGAAAATGAAACAAAAGTTAGTCATTTTTTACAAACAGTTTTATTTCATTTCACAAAGTTATATTCTTTTTCAAAAAAATTAACATATTACAACTTCCATGATAGTATATTATATCCAATTGAAACGGGTAGAATACTATTTCACATGATTTCATCTATTATAAAAAAAATGTGGATAAGTAGTTTCTCATCCGTTGGGTCAGGTTGGAACGGGTGACGGGTCGAAATCCATTAGAACCCGAATATCAAACGGGTTGAGATGGATTGAGTTAAATGAGTGATAGGTAAAAACGGGACGGCTCGTCTTAGTCCAGATTTTCTCCCAAACATTCAAAATTTTATAGAGTACAAACTATCGGGTCAAAATGGATAATGGATGCGACCCGCTTTAAACCGACCCGTTAATATTTTTGGGTCAAAACGGGTTACACATGCAACTCAAAAATATTAATGAGTTCGATTGGGTCATGTGATTTTTCATGTTGGGTCGGGTGGGTTAACGAGTTTATATATATATATATATATATATATATATATATATATATATATATATATATATATATATATATGGAGGAAAAATTAGGGTTGAAATTTTTCATGTCAAAGTTTGAAGGCTCGACGTCATTTAAGTTGACTGTCCTTGACTTTTCCAAATTTCGAAAAAGAATCATTTCTCTTAAAAAAGAAACGATTTTTTTTCATTTTTAAATTTTGGGGAAAAATGAGAAACGTTTCTAGTTTATCAGAAATAGAAATGATTGTCAAATGTATTTCTATTTCTATTTTTCACAAAAAACTAGAAATAGAAACAAAAATATTAGAAATAAAATAGTTACCAAACAAGCCCTAAGGGATTAAATATCCTCGGGCCTACAATTATGAGTTCTATTTTTGATAGCAATTGAAGCGGTACATTTTGTGAGGCTTTTTAGAAAATTCCTCTTGAAGATAACGTCTTTAATAACTTGCGGATGAAAGCCATATACCAAATCACCTGCATTAATTTTAAACTATATATCACGACACGACACATTGATATTGGTAGTACTTTAGAAAGTTGGTAATTTTTCAACATTAAATATACACACATATATATATTAATATGCGTCATAAGATAAAGTGTACATCTTTAATCATAATGGTGAAGTATAAGAAATCTGAAAAAGTAAGATAAAGATACTTAAAGCCATAATGAGGATTATTACTTAATTAAAGTTACAATTGTACGGTTTGCTTACCTACCATATACAGTGTTGGAAAGTAGAAGGGAAGGGAGGGAGAAAAGTTATAATGATGGAGCTACCAGCCTAGTTACACAAAGCCTTAGAGCTTGTTTGGTAGTCAGACAAGAATAAACAGTATTATTATCCCCAGTATTATTAGTGTCCTCGCTATTAATCCTCACTTGTATATCGGGGATAATTTTGAGATTACAAATGTTAATCATAATTTTTTTTAGTGAGGGCGCTAATAATACCACCCTCTTCCTTGGTATTAATAGTGAGGCAATAATGGCTTAATTCTGATAACTCGTGTTATTAGTCCCGACCACCTATTGCGTACCAAACATCAGGTAACTCGGCTTATTAATCATATCTGCCTTTAACCCTGGCTACCAAACGGCACCTTAGAGTTTTGAAGTGTATTAGAGCATCACTAATAATTTGGTGTAAAAATTGCACCGAATTTTTAAACTAGAGTGTGATTTCTACATTAAATTTTTTCTACCATCTTTAACAGTTATATTTCAAAATTTATTCTAAAAAGAATATTTCAAGTATATTTTTCATTATTTCATTTAATTTGTATTCCAAGTATATATTTTATTTCATTTAATTTTTATTAATGTATTTTAGCAAAACAAATGTATTATTTATTGAATTAATATTATATTATATTAAATACTATGCATTAAAAATAATAATTAAATGCAAGAATTTAATTGAGACTAAAATACAAACATATGAAAATACAACTAAAATAAAACATTTAATCTTTTGAATTCGTAAATTCATGTCATAAATGATCGATTAACGCATCACGAAGTGCAATATGAGCGGCTTTATCCTGTATTTTTTATGTCGTTCGAGAAATCGGATAAATCGAGTTGTTCCATCCACCATTTCTACATCTAGGGCAGGTGATTCTATTGCATCTTGAATTGGGGCATCCATAACACGCTCGTCTTCAACTCTCATGTTGTGCATTATTATACATGCAGACATTATATCATGTAAATCACTTTTATTCCAAAAGCGAGCCAGTGCAGCCACAATTGCAAATTGTGACATTAGAGCTCCAAATGCACGTTCTACGTCTTTTCTACAATATTCCTGTTTCATAGCAAAATATTTCTTTTTAGGACCATGTGGATCGTTGATATTTTGCACAAAAGTTGCTCATTTGGGGTATATACCATCAACTAAATAATACCCCATATTATATTATTTTCCTCTATTAACATAGTTTGCTGGAGGAGAAATACCTTGGGCGAGATTTAAAAATAGGTTGGATGCACCCAAGACATTAATGCCATTATTAGACCCAGACATACCGAAATATGCATGTCAAATCCAAAGATCATAATCACCCACGGCTTCAAGAATGATAGTTGGCTTTCCACTTCTTCCGGCATATTGGCCAGCCCATGAGGTTTGACATTTTTTCCAACGCCAATGCATACAATCTAAACTACCAAACATGCCTAAAAAGCCATGTTGCTTACCAATGTGCAATAACCTAGCCATCTGTTTGACATCCTATCTAGATAAATTTTTTATATATAAATATCATCTTCCATTTAACTAGAAACTTACACGCATTATTTATATCATCCTTCTCTGTTTGATATCGAGTAATTTCATCATTATGGCTTCAAAAAATAAGAGTGCCTCTTACAATTGTGAAGAAGACATACACATATATCGTGTCTACATTGATATTTCTCAAAACCCAATCACCAGTATCAACCAATTAAAAGATCGATTTTTGTATCAAGTTAAGGTAGAGTACAATTTATCAAAACTGGTCTCCGTGATATAATCACAAAACACAAGATCATTGCAATGTTGTATGTTTGTTATCCTCAAAACAACTGGCAAATTAAGGGGTTCCATCCGACAAATTAAAAATATGAATCAAAGTGGAGCATCAGAAAAAGACACCGTGAGTAACCATTATAATATTTGATTTAACTATATACATGCTATTTTTATTAATGTTTCTCATTATTTTTAATTGGTGTAGTATGTTCAAGCGAAAACCCTATTGTTGCAAGATGAAGAATTTAATAAAGGGTTCAAGTTTTATCATGTATGGCCTCTTATGCAAGATATCGAAAATTTTGCACCAACTAATGGGTGACAAATCATCAAACTCAAATCCACAACTATCAAAGATGTACGTAAGGTCATCTCCAGGAATATCATCTCTTGATATCAACTTAAGTGATGACAGTATTGGTGCTACTTCGTCCCAAAGACCAATCAGGATTTAAAAAAAAAGGCAAAGTTGAAGAGAAAACAAGATGACAGTAACATAGTCGTTGTGGAAGGCGCACAAAAAAAAAACAAACGAACTGGTGGAAGCACTGCACACACAAAAAAGATGTGCTGCAAAAGAGAAATGATCTACAAGAACAACAACATGAGTTCAAAATAATGACGAAATATATAAATTTTGTTACTGATCCGGATACACGAGCATATATTCAAAGTGAAAATGTTGGATTATTTTTGATTTACTTAAAACCATTAAGTTAGAAAATATAAGCAAATTAAGTTTTCTTTAATAGTCTTAAAAAATTTCAGCTAGTATCTCTTTCAAAAAATCTATCAGCTGACACTAGCCAATCCTTTCTAAATTTGTTCAAACATGATATTTCTAATATCTTTCATTGTTTGTGCTAGGACAAATATCTCATATCTTATATCCTACGAACAAATCCCTATGATCTTGCAAAAATATTCTCTCATCAGATTGGATTGGATTTCAAATTCAAATCTTGGCTCCAACGGTTTGAATCACAAGCTATTCTATATAAAGACATTGGATGCAACAATTTGAAGACACATATCCTACTGAAGCATTCATACTCTCTCAAGTAAAACTCTCTTTCAAAGCCTCAGCCAAAACATTAGCTAGATAATCTTTGATTTCTATTCTTCTCTAGTTCATTGTTTTGACAATCATTGTTAAGACATTCCTTACTTCTTTTCATATTCATTAAGGAATCTTTTGATTGTCACACGAGCGTGATTGTTTTCAATCATACTTCATAAACACTGGTCTTTGTTGTACACTGGTCCATTAATGAACATCTAGATTATTAATAATATTAGTGTACTTCAAAAATCCAAGTTTGACAAACTTGGTAGTGAACGTAACAGTTTATACTGTGAACCACTTCAACTGCTCTGTTTTTTCTCATCAGCTCTAACAAACTGACTAACACTTAAGCAGTTTTAATATACTTAAGTGTCAATCAGTTCATTGCATAAATTACTTACTTACTTGTTTTTATAAATTGTCTTTCAGTTCTTTCCTCATAACTTGTAATCTATTTCAAAACATCGAAGTGTGTCAGCCAGCTGACCAACTTTTATCCTTTCAGTTGATAGCGTCACTTACTCAAAACTATCAGCTAGCTAACATTAATAAGTTGACTGACAAAAACTATAATTTCCGCTGCATCTTTTAAAGTTTTTCAAAAATATCCTCAAAGTTTTAAAAATATTATTCACCCCCTCTACCTTTATTTGTTGTCAACTGGACTTACAGAAAGGGTAAGGATTCTGTAAAAAATGGGCTGAACAGCAGCTCATGCAACCCAATCTGGATGCCTTTGGACAATATTTCCAAAATATTGAATCATCCGGGACTGATCTATTAGTAAAAATGGTAATTATTGCATAATTTGTATTAGTATTAATATTATTAAAATGTATGTTGTGTGAGTTTAATTTAATATAATGTAATTTTTGTTTTTTATTAATGTCTAATATTTATAAATTTTATTATAAATAATTTTAATATTATATATAACTAATAACTAACAATATAAATAAAAATAAATGAACTAATTTTTTGTATTATTTAAACCAAAACATCAAAATAATATTTAAATTAAACAACTAAACTAACAATAATAATAAAAACATAAAATACAAAATAATTATTTAAACAAAAAAAACAAAATATATAGGAGAGGAAAGATGAAGTTGATAAACAATATGCAATGGGTTTGAAGTCTCCCGGCCTCCACTCCAAATTAAAGCGAAGGATGAAGTTGTTGTTGGACATCAATACCAAATTGCTTCAAATGGAAGGCATGAAGAGACACTTGGAGAGTTGGAGATAGTCTAATATTGGGTGATTGGATTTGACTAGAAAAAAAAAAACCACATGTTACTGTGAAGAAAGTAAAGCCAATCGGTAATGGGTGGAGGTAATTATATATAGTAATCCATCGTTCTAAAATTATTGTTTTGATTGATTAAGCATATGATTTAAAAAAAATTATTTAATTGAATTATTAATATTAATTTGATATATAATTTATTTTAAAATCATATATATATGATTTATAATTAAAATATAATTAAAAAGTAAGAATAAAATTATAAAAATATTATCCTAAAAAAATAAAATAAGATAATAGTGGGTACTGTATATAGAACACTTGCCGTCTGAAGAGGTGGTGTGGGATTCCATATGGATTCAGATTCCTCAATGTCAGAGCTGCAGGCTAGCTTTATCAGCTTTTGTGCTTATATATATCAGCTGAGTCTTGTTTTTTTGGAAAATGTTACTCTTATCATTATTTCCATAACTTTTTTAAAATTAAGTTTTGAATGGAGGAAAATTGTTTTATACAAATACATTTTTTATATTTGTTTAAACTTAATTGTAAAAAAAATTATAGAATTAATTATAAGACTAACAATATTGTTTTTTTTTTTATCTCCAACTCCGCCAACTTTAATTGTATGAGAATACATGTGCCATGCATTACCGATTGTGTTGCAGGCTTGTAGCTTTAGGAACCACTCCTTCCTTCTTTTATTAATTATTCAGGGCTCGTTTGTTGTGGTTGATGGCTTATGACTGATAGCTTAAGCTGGTGACTGAATGACTTTTGACTGATTGTATGATATATAGACTGTTTGTTATAGCTGTTGAAAAATACTTATGAGTCATTATAATTATTTGTTAAAAAAACTTGAAAATTAGTATTCATATTTTTATGTATATTTCATAAAATGATGAAATGAGGATAATCAAATATTTATTAATGAATAGTTGTCTTCATGCTTAAAAAAAACCAAAAAAACTTAAAAATTTTGCTTTTTGACTTTGCCTTTTCAGTACATAAAGGGCGATGTACCTTACTTATTGGTTCTTGGCTTATAAACTGAAACAAACACTTTAAATATAACTTTTTAAAAGCCAAAAGTTAAAAGTCACTACAAATAAACTGCAACAAACGAGCACTCACTAGTGTTGTAAATAATTTTCTCTACTCTCTATCTCTATGATCTATCTAACATTCACGTATCCATGTTAATTAATGTTAATGATACGGTTGATAATCTGACTTTTCTGTTCAATAATTTCACTTAATAAATAGATTAACGGTGGCTTTTTTGTTCAATAATTAAGGATTGTTGAAAAGATTGAAATGTCCTCTCTAAAAAATGTAAAAATACTAAAATATCCATAACCAATTTTCAGTGATTTTTAAAAAATAATAAAATGGAAGAATTATTGGGGAATGAAACCGCCAATTTAAGTCATGGCTTCGTATCAAGATCGGAGAGTGAAGGAGGTGCGACTAGAGGATGAAGTTAGGAAAGCCGTCGAAGAGTTGAGTGATGTGAATAGAGAAAGGAAGGGTGAGTATGAGAGAGATGGGTAGTTCCGACAACAAGAGCAAGATCAGGCCCGATTTTGAGGAAGTTCAAAGTGATCGACCGAACAGGGACCCCGATGTAAGAGGGCCAATTTTATATATATGTACGTTAGCTTTATTTAGTTATATTATAAAGAATGTTAAGTTAATAAACAATGTGCCTTCCATTCAATTGGTTGGGAAGTTGTGTAAAGGTGTGAGTGAAGCTTCAAGCTTCTTGCATTACTAATTCTATTTTTATTTTTTTAAATTTTGGGTCTACGATCAAGTATTGATTTTTTTTATATGCATATTATATCATATACTTCCTCGATTTAGTTAAATAGTCCCTATACTATTTTGATATGTTTTATGCTATAATCAACTTTTAAAAAATATGCTTATAATTTTCACAATCGGTTCAAGTCCTTGCTCGGCCATTTTTGTATTTTTTTAAATTTTGGGTTAATGGTCAATTATTAATTTTTTTATATGCATATTATATCATATAATCCCCCAATTTAGTTAAAGAGTCTTCTATACTATTTTAAGATATTTTATATAATAATCAAATTTTTAAAAATATTATAATTTTCACAATCTTTCATCTTTATCCTCCACTTGTATTGTAAGTATAATAGTTATGGTTACGTACTTTTTTATTTATTACCAACTTCAAAACTACTTATATATGTTTTAATTACTCCATAACCTAATAAATAAAGTTATTATATAAAGATAAAGATTTTGTATTCGGTTCCAGCAGAGTTATTCAACTTTAATTTTATTTTGCGTTCGCTAAATTTTACTTATAAAAAAAAGTTAGTTGACCATCAATTTTTTTATCTAGGTCATAAAATATAATAATTGATTGGGTATATAATATCAATATTTCAAGCAAAAATCAAGATTTATTGTTATGTTACTATCATTTGTATTGCTTATGTTTATTTAATTATTGTTTTTTTACTTGAATTTATATTGCATAATACATATTACCAAAAAAAATCCATCCAGAAGTCAAAACATAAATAAAAGAAAAAAATTGATTGAGTATATTCTTTTTATTGCAAATTATTTTAATGAATGAAAAATAACAGTTTTCAGTACTTATTTTCTTATATGTTTGGGTATTATCCATTTTCAATACTTCAAATGATGAAAAGTCAAATAAATTATTCATCTAAAATTCTTATGCTTATGTTTTTTTAATGGTCCATTATTTTCTTTTCACTCAGGACCTCCAAAAGTTCAGGACCGGCCCTGAGCAAGATTTGAAATCAGAACCGGCCGAGGATTATTGGGAGCATTTTACATTCTGTTCAAGACACTTTTTGAACATTCCGATGAGGGCCTCTTGAACCCAGGAAGACTTTTCCTATGAAAGACAGAAATATATTGTTCTCTTAACCGGAATATTCTCTTCCTTTGCCTCTCCCTCCTCCAATCCTTCCTAGCTCGTCGCCGCCATCACCCTCCCCCTCCACATCAACATTTCTTTCTCATCGCCTTCTCTCTCCTCCTATCTCTTCGAAACCCTAAAATCACACCTCTCCAACACCCTCACCTCCCTCTAATCACCTCTAGTCAGATGTGGTTTTTTGTGTTTTTTGAATTGTGGGTTTTTAGATCTAGCTTTGAAATCAATATACTGATTGGTCAAATTGTTTGATTTGTCATGGGTATGTTGAGTAAAGATTGAGTTTTTGAGTGGATATCGGTGGCATTTCATTTGAGAATCAACATTGAAGACCCAGGTCGGGTTGTTGTCGCCGAATTTGCGATTCATTCCATTTGAGAATCAATATCATCTACAAAGACATACCTGAATGTTTGATATTCTTCTTCTTCTTAAGATCGTGTTGTGGCTCTTTGAGTGCTTTGATGACCAGTCCGGCAACGAAGGGGACAATGATGGAATCCTTGGCTTGAAGATTATGATCGACAAGCGTGACGGAGTAATGGGTTTGGTGATGGTGGGTTTGGCTTTTTCAGTGATTTCAGTGAGAAGATGAGAAGAAGAAAATTTGTTGTGTATGTTCATCGGTATATACTGGGTTTGGTGTGTGTGTGTGTGTGTGTGTGTGTGTTTATGTAACAAATAGTAAGGGTATTTCTAGGCTATCACAAAAAGTTTAGATGGCTCATCTTAAAAAACAGACGGAATGACTAACATGATTCTTTTTGTAAAGTGGAGTTATCAAACTGTAAAAAAAATGATAATAAATTGATCTTAGCGAACTTTTAACAATAATAGAATAACCAAATTAAAAATTAAGTCATATATATAATAATAACAAACATTACGGGTGGTACATACAAATTATCAAATTAGTCGTAAACGTTAACCAGTCCACTAGAATAAATAATATATCCCTGTCGGATGTCACCTGTGTTAAATCAACTTTTATTGTATTAGGCGAGTATTTTGCTTTAAGGGGATGGTTAATACAGCACCTGTTAAGTACTTAATATAACATTTTTTTTGTTATAAAAATACTGTATATATTACCCTTACCAAAAAAAAAATTTCTAGGTATTGGGACCGGTTTTGGACCAGTCTTAAAAAAAATTTAGACAATGGGACTGGTTTAGGACCGATCCTAAAAAAATGGCATTAGGACTACTTTGGTGCCAATCCTAAAAAAATCATTTACCTAAAAAATGCCAAAGGACAATTTGATCAATTTTTTTTAAAAGTATTGTTTAAGTATTTCATATGTGCTATATTAAATATCAATGTTGCTTTAATTGCCAAAAATGCCAGAAAATCCAACAAAACAGCAAGTTGGACGTAGTAAGTCTTGATTATTGCATGGCTGAAAAAGTAAAAGCAAGAAATTAAATTAAAGGAAAAAAGAGATGGAAGCCAGTGTTAATGGCCATCATCTGTTGACTGTTGATTCTGAGAACATGCTGCGGAGACTTACTTTTGGAGACCCTAATTACAACATAAAAAACGATAAATATTATATTTATTTAAAGATTTAATTATTAATTAATTTTTTTATAAAGAAAATTATAATTAATCTTAAATTCTAAATACTAATTCATCTTTTTATAAAATCCTTCGTTACAATTAATTATAAATTCTTTCTTACAATTAACCATAAACTCTAAACTTTTATTCTCCTTTCCAATAATTTTGCAATGAGTTCGATCCGAATAAAAATGTTCATGTTGATTCTTCTTTTACAGTAAGTTGTTACATACGTTATACTCATTATATGTTATATATTTCTTTTTTTCTATATTAAAAATAATTTTTAAAGCTAAAATCTTTTTTAGCTACGTTGTTACCTGCGATTCTGTAGCAAAAACAATTGGAGGAGAAGCTTAGGGTCGCCCGTCGGCCCAGCCCTAAGCAACCCTTTTTTAATAAAACACCAAAATACATGGCGATTGTTTTGTGAAAAAAATTCATGCCGGCTGTTTTGTGAAGAAAAAAAAAACTTCCCTAGCAATTTATTTTTTATTTTTTTATTTTTTGCAATATTAGATGGCAATTCTTTTCCAAAATAGTGCAATGAGAGGTGGGTCCAGTAAATAAAAATGTTGGGTCTCCTTTCAATCAATTGGCTGAGAAAGGCATTTTGCTGCTTTGAGTGTTGAATCATAACTAAATGTGATCAAACCTTAAAACCAGAGGAATAAGACTTGAGAAGCTTTTGTCAATCTCGAATAGGAAGAGAAAAAACTCATGTTCTTCCTCATCATCCTCTTGCCTCCAGCCTTCGGCCTCTCTCTCTCTCTCTCTCTCTCGTGCGCTCACACACATACAGGCATACATCGCATTTGTTTTTTTTTTTCCGATTCTTTTTCAAAAAAAAAATGAGAGAGTCGCTGCCCTGAGTGGAGAGAGTCGCCGCCTGAGGGTTCTGTTTGTACGCCCTGCTACCTGTTGTTTAACTCAGTTTTCCTTGATGATGAAAAATATGTTTTTCTTTCAATTCTAACAAGGGCAATTTGATAACTTCACAAAAGGCTTTGTTTTCTTTTAAATCTGGGGTGGATATTTTGGTTAATTGATAGTTTAAGTGGTGTGGTATTTAGAATTTTTAAATATAAACATCTACCCGATGTGGGATTGAGGTATTACAATCAAATCCTTGACGTCCTCGTCAAGTCCGAATCATACCTCGGGCGATGCAAGAATTAAGAGGTGGCTCGTACAAGTCCCACATCTACCCGATGTGGGATTGGAGTATTACAATCTCCCCCACTCAAATCTCACTCAAATCCTTGACGTCCTCGTCAAGTCCGAATCATACCCTGGGCGATGCAGGAATCAAGAGGTGGCTCGTACGGGGATCAAGAGGTGGCTCCCACCTTCTGCGGTGTAGCACTTTGGCCCGTACAACACTTTGTTCCCACAGCCCGGTCCGTTACGTGTAGCCCACACACTGGCCCACTGAGCACGCAGCACCTTAGGTCATCAGGCTCACCACAAGCCGACCCAAAAGTCTATGGATGATGTTGGTGCTCAGTAATAGCGCATGGCTACCTTATAAATTAAACACAAGTCTCACATCTACCCGATGTAAGATTGGGATATTACAGTAGTGCTTTTAGTTAAACCGAAATCCAGTTATATTACAGACGATGTTTTCTCTTTGATAATTACTAATTCCTCATTTACTTTTAGACCTAAATTTTCAAGGAGGTCTTCCTCTTGAGAACTAGGCGATCATCAAGGTGCACTGAAGCTTAAGAGAACTACACCGATAATCTAAGGTTCGATGCAGTAAGAAAATAGGATTTAGTAATTCCTACTGAGCTCCAAATGTTCCATATTGGGATAAACATGGCTTCTACTACCTCTTATTTAGTATTTACCCTAACAACTGCAAGTCCGAGTTCCACCACATTCCTACCATCATCATAAATCATACTTCCTCCTTTATAAATGATAGTCTTCTTTGATATAATATAATGTTTAAGAAAAAGTAATTGATTATATTATAAATATTTGTATAATGTGTGGATTATTTTTATACCATCATACATATGATCATAATTAAAGTATGTACAAAAAATAATAACATATTCCTAAAAATGAAATTTAAAAAGAGGACAATTATTTTGGTTAGGAACGGAACCATTTCTAAAAGAATTTCTTGTTTAATTTGGAACACATATTAATTAATAATTGATTCTAGAGTAAGTCTCCTTAAGACGATTTACGATTTTACAGATATTAATTCATAAAACGGAGTCTCACTCTCTCGCAACTCAACCCACCAATACAAGGTAGGTCAAGTAAAGAAGATCATCCTTACAAAAAATATTCGTAAAACCGTCTTACCTAAATTTTGCCTTGACTTCTATTATAAATAGTAAACTAATGTGTATTTTTAATGACAAAAACTTAGATAATACGGTCTTACGGTTATTTTTTGTAAGACAGATCCTCTTTATCCGACACACCACGTGTTGGTGGGTTGAACTGTGAGAGAGTAAAATTTCATCTTACGAATTAAGATCTATAAAACCGTCTAAAAGATTTGCTCATTTTTTAAAATATTCATGTAAAAGTAGATACCAAGTGTGTTAGAAATTTGAAATACTTGAGTATTTCATATTATTGATCAGAAAACAATGAAGAGTAAAAATCCTTCTCTTACGAAATTATTGAAGGAATTTCTGGAAATCTATCTTGCAAAACAAAGAGAAGCAAGCAGATATATACTGCTATTACAAACAAGAAGCCTAACGGCTTTAACTGCTAAGGGACTGAGAAAAGACTAATCTGCCCTTAATGAAAAACTGAATAAACTAACAACAATAGACTAATGACACCCGACACCCCTGAAGATTAGGACATTGAGGAAGATTCTGAATCATTCACTTCAGCCCTTTTCAGTTTTGGTTTCTTCTACTCCTTCAACTTGATCAACATTTTTCTTGTCTTTAACACCCCCTCTCAAGTTGGAAGTGGAGAAGAGATTCTTTACTTGCAACTTATACAATAATTCAGAAAATTGAACACTTGGTAGGGCTTTGGTAAAGATATCAGCCACTTGAAGATGAGATGGAGTATATTTGGTTATAATCAACTTTTGTTGCACCATATTCCTGACAATGTGGCAGTCAATCTCTATGTGTTTGGTTCTTTCATGGTATACTGGATTAGCAGCTATGTATATGGCAGATTTACTGTCACAGTGGAGAGGAATGGGGTCAGTAGTACTAATTTGATAGTCTTTGAGCATTGCTGTAATCCATATTAATTCACAGCAGGTGTTTGCCATACTCTTGTATTCTGCTTCTGACGATGATCTGCTGACAGTATGTTGTTTTTTGCTTTTCCAAGATATTAAAGCACTACCAAGAAATACACAGAATCCACTAACATATTTTCTGGTAATAGGGCAGGAAGCCCAGTCTGAATCACAGTAGGCAGTGAGAGATAAGGAGGAATCTGAAGGATAGAAAAGACCTTGTCCTGGATTGTTTTTGAGATACTTGACAAGCCTTAAGCCAGCTTTCCACTGCTCAGTAGTTGGTTTGGCCATAAATTGACTTAGGATGTGCACAGCATAGGCAATGTCAGGTCTGGTGATAGTTAGATAGATCGGCCTTCCTATCAATCTTCTGTAAGGCAAAGGATTACTCAAGGGAACACCAGGATTGACTGCAAGTTTATGATGTTGCTTAATAGGAGTGAGTTTGGGCTTTGCATTGAGAAGACCACAGTCCTTAATAATGTCCACAGTATACTTCCTCTGATGAAGGCATATACCAGTAGAATTTCTGGCAATTTCCAAACCAATGAAGTACTTAAGGTTTCCCAAATCTTTTACAAGGAATTTGGAATGAAGATAATCTTTCATTTTGGTGATCAGATCTTTGTTGTTTCCTGAAATAAGAAGATCATCAACATACACAAGAATAACAACAAAATTTTCATTGGATTTCTTAGTGAATAAAGTGTGATCATTGGAGGATTGTATGAATCCAAATTCACATAAGGTATGAGAGAATTTTTCAAACCATTGTCTTGGGGCCTATTTAAGGCCATAAAGAGATTTATGAAGTTTACAAACTACAGGACCTTTGTCTTTTGGAAGATTATGATTGTATCCAGGAGAAAGGTCCATGTAGATTTCCTCATTGAGATCTCCATGTAAGAAGGCATTTGATACATCCATGTGTATAATTTCCCATTTCTTTGAGGCTGCAATAGACAAGAGAAGTCTAATAGATGTCATTTTAGCTACAGGTGCAAAGGTTTCAAAGTAATCATTTCCTTCTACTTGAGTGAAACCTTTAGCAACTAACCTTGCCTTGTATTTATCTACACTGCCATCAGGATTAAACTTAATTCTGAAGATCCATTTGGATCCAACTTTATGTATGTTTTTAGGTAGATAATCTAAGGTCCAAGTCTTATTATTTTCCAGGGCTTTTAACTCTTCTTCCATGGCTTTACACCACAAGGGATCTTTAGAGGCCTGCTCATAGGTTTGGGGTTCAGTGACAGTGGATATCTTACAAGAGTATTTCATATACTCAGTTGAAATTTGATTGAAGTTACAATAATTCTTAAAAGGATAAGGAGACTTGGTTTTAACATTATGTGTTTGGATATGGGAAGGAAGGTCAGTATAGTCTTTAAATTTTAAAGGGATGGTTTTATTTCTTATAGGTCTAGTTATGGCAGGAATATTGTCATTTGGTAGAGTACTAGTATTCTTATCAGGTTCATTATCTTTGTTATTAGTATCAGTATCTTGAGTGGCAGTGGTGAATTGGTCCTCCTCATTATCAGTGATAGGAGACACATCAGTATTAGGAAACAGATTTTTATTAATAGTTTCAGTTTGGTTATTTAGTTTGAAGGGAAAGATATCTTCTTCACAGAAAGACACATCTCTGCTAAAGAAGAGTTTTTGAGTTGATAAATTGTAACATTTGTAAGCCTTTTTGGTATAAGCATAACCAAGAAAGATGCATTTCTGAGCTCTAGGCATGAACTTGTCCCTGTTAAGGGCAAGGGTAGAAGCATAGCATAGACATCCAAAAGTTTTAAGATGGTTGTAATTAGGTTTAGAACCATAAAGGGCTTCAAAAGGAGTTTTCATTTTTAGCACAGAGTTTGGGAGTCTGTTAATAAGATAAGTTGCAGTGAGCAAACATTCTCCCCAAAACTGTATAGGTAGGTTTGATTGGAATTTGAGAGCCCTAGCTAACTCTAATATATGTCTATGTTTTCTTTCAACTCTACCATTCTGTTGTGGTGTCTCAGTGCAGGAGCTTTGATGAATAATTCCCAATGAGTCAAGCAGAGAATTCATTTGAGTGTTAAAGAATTTTGTGCCATTATCAGATCTGACTTCTTTAACACTTTTGTTGAATTGAGTCTTGACCATGGTGATAAAGTTATGAATTAAGTGACAGACAATAACTTTGGTTTTGAGGAGAATAGTTCAGGTAGCCCTAGTATGGTCATCCACAATGGTCAGAAATGAGTTATATCCATCATGTGTGTGGTGTCTATAAGGACCCCATACATCACACTGAAGCAGATCAAAGGCAGATGTGCTATGTGAAGTGCTTAGGCTAAAAGGTTGTCTAGTTTGCCTAGCCAAGTGACAAATGTCACAGTGAAATTGATTGTAGTTGTCAAAATTTAAGGAGCATATAGAATCAATATTATTCATAGCATATAGAGGCAAATGGCCTAGTCTTTTGTGCCATAAGTACATAGGATCAAGAGGAAAAGAGCTGTAATGGAAATCACTATCAGGAGGATGAACAGAAACATTATTAATTTGGCTATAGGAAAAATTATCTGCAGTGCCAGTGTTCATATTTGTCTCTCCATTGTAATGACTGGTCTGCAATTTATAAAGACCTTCAGTCAATTTACCAATCTCCTTGAGAGTGTTCTTGGCAGGGTCCTGAATAAAACAAGAATTAGTAGAGAAGATGAGATTATACTTAGTGCTTTGAGTGAGCTTGCTTCCAGAAACAAGATTGAATTGAAAACCAGGAACAAAGAAGACATTGTGAAGAGTAATTTCCCTAGTGAGTCTGACAGTTCCTTTATGTGTGATTTTTGAGTTCTTTCCATTAGGCAAATGGATAAATGATTGAGTGGGAATAGGATCAACAAGATTAGACAAAGAATTAGTTATATGATCTGAAGCACCTGTGTCAATAATCCAGTCTTGAGTTTTTGAATTGCAGTTAGATGAGCAGAAAGACTTCACATAGTTGAGGGTGAATTTAGAATTACCTGCCATACACTCAGTAGTGTTCTCAAGAGGGGAGTCAATTTCACCACAATTGACTTTAGGATTGATCATAGATAGGAGTTGAGCAACTTGTTCCTTTGTAAATTGGCTGTTGTTGTTGTTGTTATCCTTCAGACAAGCAAAATTTGTAAGCTTTGATTTGGCTTTGTTCTTTGGCATTTTAGAAGGATCTGGTTTTGTACCAAACAAAGGATGCCAATCTGGGAATCTGTTCAGAAAGAAACATTTGTCTTTGGTATGAGAATCTCCATGACAGTGATCACAAAAGAACTTTCCTCTTGAATTGTTCCCATTCTTGCCAGGATTTTGAGCATTCTTATTGAATCTGCTTCCTCCATTATTGTTGTTGAATCTTCCAAGCAAAACAGTGGGAGAATCTTGTTGATTTAGAGAATAGCCACATTGCCTTTGTCCTTCTTCTTGAGTTAACATAGAAACAGTCTTTGACAAGGAAGGTAGGGGAATCATACGTAAAATTTGACCTCTTACATCAGTATAAGAGTCAGACAGTCCCATCAAGAATTGAGTAATCTTGTAGGCATGATCATAATCTTCACGGATTTTGGAGGCTCCACAAGTACAATCACATGTATAATTGGGAATAGGTAAAAGATTCTGTAGTTCATCCCAAAGTCCCCTAAATTTGGTGAAGTAAGCATTGATAGTAAGTGTGCCTTGTGTACATAAGGCAATTGTTTTCCTAATCTGATACAGTTTGGGAATGCCACTTTGAGAATATCTAGCAAGAAGGTCTTCCCACATTTCACAAGAAGAAGATAGACAATGCTTTGTCGAATTTCAGGAGACACGGAATTAAGAAGCCAAGAAATCACCATTGAATTACATCTATCCCAGACATTGGTGTACTTAGATCCTGGTTGGGGTTTCTTGAATGTCCCATTAATCATGCCAAGTTTGTTCTTGGCAGAAAGTGCAATGGTAATAACTAATTTCCATTGTGTAAAGTTGTTTTCAGTAAGGAGTTCAGAAACAAGATTCATCCATGGATGATCATGGGGATGAAGATATAGAGGATGACTAAGAGGTAATTGAAAAGTAGTTTCTGAAAAATCATAGTAGTCTGTTGATTGACTGGTGGATTCTTGTGAGGTTTTTGAATCCTCTTTGATAGAAGGGTTATTATCAGTCATGATGAATTAAAGACAGAAAAATAAAAGGAGGAAAAGGAACAAAAACCTGCAGAAGATGAAGATCAAGGAAGAACACACCAGAGGAAGGAGAAGATTAGATGAATTCTGGATAAACCCAGCTCTAATACCATGTTAGAAATTTGAAATACTTGAGTATTTCATATTATTGATCAGAAAACAATGAATAGTAAAAATCCTTCTCTTACGAAATTATTGAAGGAATTTATGGAAATCTATCTTGCAAAACAAAGAGAAGCAAGCAGATATATACTGCTATTACAAACAAAAAGCCTAACAGCTTTAACTGCTAAGGGACTGAGAAAAGACTAATATGCCCTTAATGAAAAACTGAATAAACTAACAACAATAGACTAATGACACCCGACACCCCTGAAGATTAGGACATTGAGGAAGATTATGAATCATTCACTTCAGCCCTTTTTAGTTTTGGTTTCTTCCACTCCTTCAACTTGATCAACATTTTTCTTGTCTTTAACAAAGTGAGAATCAAATAAGATACAAAGATAACTTTTAAAAAAGAGTATTTTTAGAACGACTTTGAAAAAAACATTAAAAAAATTAAGTATTTTAATTGATGCAATGTATGTCATGCGCGCGGGCCATGTTTAAATATCTTAACTAAAGTACTTGGAATTTGAATGGAATTTGATATGTAGTCCCCATCAAATCAGCTAAAAAAATTTGGACACTTAAAAACAAAAAAAATATATAAAAAAATAGGAACAGAAAAGTGACAGATCATATTGATCCTGATCAAATGCATTTAATGCTTTCAAAACCATTTGAAAAAGAAATATTATCATTAACATATCTGGGCTTAAATTGATTTGACTCATTAATTATCAGTAACTTTTTATCTTTTTTATCTGATTTTTTTCATTAATGGAAAATGATAATTTAAGAAAATCACTTCATTATTGTTTTAAATATTACTCCCTCCGTCCTTAATTTATTGTCCTGGTTGATCCGACGCATTGTTTAAGAAAACCTATTTGACTGGATTATTAATATTGGTTTAATGTGTAGTTTCCTTTAAAACTCATATGTATGTGGCTCATAATTAAAGTAGGGTGAAAAAGCAAGGGTAAAGTAGTAAAAATGATGTTCTAAAAATGTAAGTTTCAAAATGAACAATTATTTTGGAACGGATGAAAAAAGAAAGAAGGACGATAATTTAAGGGACGGAGGGAGTATAATATTACAATGTATGTTAAATTGATCTGTTAAGATTTATTATTTTTTTTAATATAGTGATCAATACAATGTTAAACTTGCTACGAGACCTGCTTATGTTTTACATAAAAAGTTATGTTTGAAATTCTAAAAGTTAAAGGATGTCTTAGTATTATTATAATGTATCATAATTATAGGAAAGCTTAGTAAAATCAAAATGTTTACGTCATGTGTGGATGATAGATAAGAACGATTATAAAGACTCTATACATAATTTTAAAAATATATTCATTAAATAAAAAATTATAAAATAGATTGTATAAGTGGAATGAGTATATTATATATGCTACATCCGTTTTGGGTAAAGAGTCCATTATTTTATTTTGTAATGTTTCGAGTCAATCTTCAAAAATTAATGAATAAAAATGTCATTTTACTACTAATTAATTACTAAAAATATCATTTTTTTAAAAAATATTTAACTTTTAAACATGGACTAATTGTCGGGGCAGAAGGAGTATTAGATTCATTGGGGATAAACAAGGCTCAATTTGCTTATAAACTCTCATTTTTATTTTTCATTTTTAAATTAATTTCGTACTCATTAATTTTATTTTATTATTAATTTGAATCAGTGCAAAATAAAGAAGAAGGTGCCCAAAGATTGCATTCAAAGAGAGGCCAACGTTTCTTGAATATGCCAATTAGTAAATGCTAGTGGGTTCTATCTTTATGTTTTGAAAAAAATGATCAGTTCATAAATAAAGAAAATTAAAGGAAATAAATGACAAACAACAATTCCAAAGTTAATTGAAATACTCCATCTGTCCCTAAATTATCGTCTTTCTTTCCTATTTCATTCGTTCTAAAATAATTGTCTATTTTGAAACTTACCTTTTTAGAACATCATTTTTATCACTTTACCCTTACTTTTTCACTTTACTTTAATTATGGGACACATATACATGGACATTAAAGGAAACTACACATTAAACTAATATAAATAATTAAGTCAATTACTTTTTCTTAAACTATGCACCGGGTCAACCCAGACGATTATTTAAGAACGGAGGGAGTATAATTTTTTTTTACAATAGTACGTATTTTCTACACTACCTTTTTTTTTTCCAGTACTTTAATGTGAAATCACAAACTTTGATGGACGACTGACCGCTGGGGCATCAAAAATAGTCTCAACCACTAAAGTGATTGTGGGTTCATCTGAAATATTTGCATTTGCTTTGTAGGAACACTACACGCACATGCATATATATAAAGTTATTATTTATCACAAAGTTAGAACCATTATTTCAAAAGCCTTTATCATTAGATGATCATCTTAATTTGTAAAGACACTTTTCGAAAGCATGGTAAGCTCCTTAATACTCTCTTCGTTCTTAAAAACGAGGTTTGTTTTACTTGATACACTAATTAATTATATATAAATACTAAGATATTACCCTCGTGATAGTGGGATCATCAATAAAGTAGGAATCAAGTCAAAGACAAAATGGCAAAAATGACATTCTAAAAAGAAAATATTAAAAAATAAAAACATTTTTTATTTAATTATTTGATGTTCCCTTTTTTGGTCTTAAATTTACGATAAGATATTATCATTTTTAAAACACTTCCAAAAAGCTATTAAGTGTCCTTAATTGACATAGATTAGGAAAGTAGTTTTTGGAAACTAATGTATTTCTTTATTATTTGTCCTCTTGGAGTTATTGTGTTTTCTTATTTATGTAGGATTCTTGTTCAAATTCCTATATATATAAAGACTACGAGAGAGACATCCGAGACATGTGTAAGCAACGGAGAATAATTAGTTTCAGAGAATAATTAGTTTCAATTATTCCCCTATTTTAGCTAACCTTTTATTATGATATCAATTAGCTTAATTCTCTCCTTATGTAGATATCCTCTAACCCTTTCACACCTTAGATTATTAATACGCTTGTATTTACCCTATTGTAATTATCCTTGAATTAATATAATCTATTCCTTTCTACATGGTATCGACTATGCAGAACGATCCCCTTCCAAGTAAAACCCCACCAAACACCATCCTCCTCGCCTTGATCGAATGATGCGCAACAATCCCCAATCCAAATGACCCAACCAAACCATTTGTCCTCCTCATGCCATCGTGAAACTTGATGGCACCATTATCGCCAATGGCTTCAACTTGAATCGTTATTTGATGGTTATGGACTCCTCCTTCATCGATGGACTACATTGTTGTTCTCTTGGTTCGGCAAGACAGCTTTTTCTCCGCCGTGACTAGCACCGTCCTAGTTCCTATGGAAGCCTTGTTTTTTAATCAAGCATCAAAAACACCAAAGGCTTTCCATATATTATATGACCCAAATCAAAAACACCATTGATGAATTGTGGGTTTTTCCTCTCCAGACTTATTGTCTTGTGAGAGGTTTGGTATATTGGTAATTTCATGTTTGTAAGAAACCTATAAATCTTTAAATGAATTTTTTTTTTGTCATGAGTCTGGATCTACAAGCATAGCTTGTAGATTGCTTAATAAAACTCTGTTTTGTTACTGCTTTAATAAACTTAAGACTTTCGTTGTTTACATTTTGGACTTTCTGGTCGATGCACCTCTGAATGTAACTGCATCGACGGATTCTTGAATCCTAACTACTATTGATCTTTCATGGCGTGATGAATAATAGTGGTGCCCCAAAGTTAGGACTATTCATTAACACCAAATTTGGTTTTGATGAGACCCACTCATTTTTAAAATAAAAAATTAATTTTTAAATACATAAAATTATTAATAATATGGTATAATTAATTTACAAAAAAATTAAACTAATTGGAATTTTTTGATTCTATAACTAATATATATATATATATATATATATATATATATATATATATATATATATATATATATATGTGTGTGTCCGTGTCATAGGCACGGCATCGGTGTGAGATCAGTTCAATGAATAGTCGGGATAAACAAAACTCACAACTGAAGGTTTTATATGTAATTATAGAGGAGTAATTCAAGCATAACTCATAACTGAGGGGTTCATTTGTAACTCACATACTTTTAAATCAATCTGGACCATTAATTGTGTTTAGCACAATTCGATCAGTGTCGCCAGTTAGACCCTAAGTTATATTATAATATAGATATACTCAGTATATATTAAAATGTTAATAGAAAATGAAAATGGAATATGTTAAATAATATTCTTGGGTAAAATTTTGGTCGGTCCCTTTTTCAAAGTTTTTAACCACAAAAGTCTACCGTTATTTTTTACAATCGCAAAAGACCATTTTTCAAAATTGTTCCAAAAATGTCATCGTCTCCTTCAACAGCTCCGGCAACACACTTTGGATTCGAAAATTATCATTGTTGCGTAACGAAGTGGGGACCGACCTGTCTGGTTAAGTCGAGAGAGCAGTGCCCCTTCATGGAGGTTCGAGGGCAACGCCCCCAAAAGGTAAACGAGTTTTCTGAATCATTAACTATGAAACTTTAATAAAAATGTGTTTGGTTGAAGGATTTTCACGGTAGGGACGAAGGCGAAGGAGGATGAATAAGAAGGCTTACGACGGAGGAGCAGAAAGAAGAAGACTGAGGACATGATCTATTTCATTACGATTTTGAACTGCGGTGCAATTAGACTAGGCAGTTAAACTATTTTGAATCGTGGTGCAAAAATATTGGATTAAATTGATGAATCGTGATGCAAATAGAATAGTCAATTAAACTATTGAACCGCGGTGCAAAAAATAATGCAATAAAATTGATGAATCGCGGTACAGACATTGATGAATTGTGCTACAATTAGACTATACAATTAAACTATTGAATCGCGGTGCAAAAATTAATTCAATAAAATTGATGAACCGCGATGCAATTAGACTAGGTCGTTAAACTATTGAACCGCGATGCAAAATTATTTACAATAAAATCAATGAATCGCGGTGCAATTAAACTAGGCAATTAAACTATTGAACCACGGTGCAAAAAATAATTTAATAAAATTGATGAACCACGGTGCAAAAATAATGACCTCTGTAGCGCGCCTACATTTCATTAAGGGCATCGTAGTCATTTTGCCATCAAAAGTTACTTTTTCGGTTGAAAAATAAAATTACTCTAGAGATTAGAAACTTTCAAAAAGTGAACCGACCCGCAATTTTTCCAATATTCTTGGCATAAGATTTGGAGTTATGGCAAGGCTGGCTCAACTGCAAGGGAAATGAGGCCCAAGCCTTGGGCCCCCTCAAATTGTGTAATTTTTTTGCCCTAAAATTGTGGGCTCTTACTGAAAATTACCCAAGGATGAGGGGCCTCACTGAAAAGTAGTTAGTTATTATCCCTTTAGACTAAGACAACACGCACAACAAGGGAAAAAAACCTTCGCACCCAACACGCATGCACACACACGCCAGAAGCCTAAGACTCATCGAAAGTTTGTGAGTTTGATGTGGATTTTGGAATTGACACAAAGCATAAAGAGTTCAAAGAGGTCGTTGATTGAAGTTAGTTTTTCAAAGAATTTTTGGTGATAAACATTCTCTTCCCTCTTTATTTTATTTGAAATTAGGTCCTTTTTTGGGTTTAAATAATTGATGAAAACAACATGTGGAGCTATGGTTGAGCTCTTGATAAAGGAGACACAAGTGATAAAGGAGCTAAGTGTTCAACAACAGCTTAAGCTACTTAAGAACTATAAGGGTGTCGTCTGTCAACTTGTTAAAGTTCTTTGTTGGCTATGTTAGCTTCTCTTTATGACATAATGCTAATGTAATGTTGGGATAATAGTTTGTTATCTCAGGCATATAAAGTGTGTTGGTTTGACTTTGTTAAGCAGTAGGAAACTCAATATGGAGTGATCCAAAAATACTTTCTCTCTTTATGCTTTTCAACATTAATGAATCTTTGTTCGGTCTTCGTTTGTTTGCTTCTATTTTCAATTCAAAGTTTTTCATGGTATCAGAGCTTAAACTCACTTCCGCACCTATAAATTGATCAATTCGTTTGATCGATTCATCAAATCAAAAATGACTTCACGAGCATCAACAGAACCAAGTGCAACACAAAACTCACAGAATACTCGAGTTACCGAGACGGATGAATATGATTCGGTTGAGATTAATTTGATTCTTCATATCTCACATCCTCTATATCTACATCCAAATGATCATCCAGGTATGATCCTTGTTACACAAATTCTTCTAGGACCTGATTACAATCAATGGAAGCGTGCAATGATAATTTCCTTATCTTCAAAAGTAAAATTAGGTATTGTAATTCGATTGAACAAAAAACCAAATGCTCAGTCAAAATACCTTTCACACTGGCATAGGTGCAATTCGATGATTGCTTGATGGCTTTTGAATGTTGTTTCACCAAAGATTAGTGCTAGTTTAGTTTATTTCTCTACAGCAAATAAATGTTGGGAGGATTTAGAAAATAGTTATACTAAGGGAAATGCTCCATAAGTTTTTCAAATCAAAAAGGAAATGATGACTTTGCATCAAGGATCCATGTCAGTTCAGGCCTACTTTACAAAATTCAAATAAATTTATGATGAATTTGAAGCTGTTAGTAATATGCCTCGTTGTGTGTGCACTTGTGTCTGTGAGGCTTCATGAAAACTGGATGAATACACTCAATTGCAAAAGGTTACTCAGTTCTTAATAAGACTATAAGTGATTCATATTCAGGAATAAGGAGTACAATTTTGGCAAAATCACCCTTACCAAACCTAAGTGTGACTCTAGGATTGCTAATGCAGATAAGAAGATTACTGAGTGTTCTACCACAAACACCTCTATTGATATAAATGTTGTTTTAGCCTTGTTTTTCAAACAACTAGTTAACTCTTCCAAAGTTTACAACAATATCTCCAATAAAGCCCACATATCTTCTGGAAAAATGAATGTAGCAAAATCTCACTTATATATCTTGTATTCATTGTGGAGGTATTGGACATACAAAGGATTCATGTTTCTTTATAAATGGTTTTCCTGATTGGCATAAACTATTTTGAGTGAAACCTAATCCTAACAGGATGCCTAAGAATCTCAAAGGGAAAGGAATGGCTACAAGAAGTTCTCATGTGCATGCTTCATTTGAAACAGAAGGTGATGATTCAATTGCTGTAAATTATGTCACTAACTCTGAAGGTGGAATTGTATCTATGTCTAGAGGCGTCAAATAGGGCAAAAGCCCGCGGGCATGCCCGCCCCACCACCTATTAGGGACGGGTTGGGCTGGTGTTTTTAATACCCGTTAGGATGCGGGCTTTTCGGGCTTTGCCCGTGCGGGTCGCGGGCTTTTGCGGGGCGGGGCGGGCCGCATATTCTGGGTCCTTCACATTCAATAATAGGTTTGTTTTCTAATGTGTTTCTTAGACTTTAATTTCATGTTGGTCATAGATTAGTTACATCATTTTCTTTCTATTTCACTCTTATCTTATCAAAAATTTTAAATTCAAACTTTAAAATAAATGTGTCAGAAAAATTAAGGGATTAAAATGTGATTTTATTACTAATAAACTATCAAAAGTGTTATTTTCTTAAACAAAATTAACTTTTACCCAGTAATTGGAAGTGCAAATACATTTCATGATGTAACTGAATTTGAGCCTAAATATATTGGGTTTGGTTCAAGCATTTCAATGTGTTTATGTAAACCGTATTACAATATTACAATGTTGTTGGTCTAAATATTAAATCTTGTTTTTCAAAAGATGAAAGTAACCCCAAATATACTACAGTACTTCCTTGGTTTCAAAATAGTATCAATTTGTAATGTCAAATCCATGGATCCGTTTCATTTTTTTTTTTAAATTTCATTTCACAATAATTAAGCTATCAAATTATCATGATTCTTGAATTTAAATAATTGAAAATAAATAAATAAAAATTTAAATAAACTCATTTTTTTTGCCTAATTGGTGTATATTGGTAAATAAACCCAAAAGGCCGCGAGCTTGCCCGTTTTGCCCGCGGCCCTACGCGGGGCGGTTTGGGCTAGGGGTTTTCAGGACCGTTATATTCGCGGGCTTCTCAGGCTCGCGGGTAAACCCGCCCCGCAGGCCCGTTTTGACAGCTCTATCTATGTCTGTTGTCTAGTATAATTACCTCATGAGCTTGAAGGACAAGTTATCTCAAATTGCAGGTAGGTCTCATATAACTTCTAGTGTTATTAGTTCTGCTTATGAAGGTTGTCATGACATGTCTGCACTAGAATGGATCATAGATTCTAGAGCATCAAACCATATAGTTTTTTATTTTCATTTGCTCATAAATCATGTGCCAATTACCTCTCTTCTTCACTTACCTAATGGTCGTATATCCTCTGTCATTCACTATGGTACAGTTCATCTTCAAAATAGTATAACTCGTGTAAATGTCATGTATGCTCCAGAATTTTCATTCAACCTAATTTATGTTAGTAAATTTGTTGCTAACAGTAATTGTTCTATGTCTTTCTTTCCTTCCTGCTGTACTATACAGGACTTATCCTGTAGGGACTTGAAGATGATTGGTAAATTGGAAAGTCGCCTTTACAAGCTTGGCTTACCATGCATTGAAGCTTTCTGTCCCAAGCCTTATTCTGCTTTTGTTGTTTCTTCCAATTTAGATACTCTTTGGCATAATAGGTTAGGACATGTACCTCTGTCTATTCTGAAACATTATTCCATTTCTTGTAATAAAAATGTTGCTCCTCTTATGTGTGATGCTTGTCATGCTGCCAAACTAGTGCAGAATTTCATTTCATTTCCTTTAAGTACTAGTCATGCCATTGCACCCTTTGACTTGTTTCACTGTGATATCTGGGGTCCTTATAGGCATGTCACATATAATGGATTTCATTTATTTCTGACTATATTTGATGCTCATTCTAGATCTACCTGGACATATCTTATAAACTTAAAATCTCAAGTGCTGAGTTATCTTATAGCATTTCTTAAACTGGTCACCAACCAATTCAATACAACAATTAAGTGTATCAGATCAGTTAACAGATCTGAATTCTTCAATACAGCCATGTTTGCTATGCTCTTTTCATTAGGCATTGAGAAACGCAGTTCTTGTGTTGAAACTTCCAAGTAAAATGGGAGAGTAGAAAGGAAACATAGGCATTTACTGAACATTGCTAGGTCTCTCAAGTTTCAAGCACACTTAACTTTTAAATTTTGGGGTGAATGCATTTTGGCTGCTACCTACCTTCACAATAGAACACATGCTGTTGTTTTGTCGTATCAAATCCCTTATGAAGTTCTGTTCCACAAACCTCCTTCTTATTCTCATCTAAGGGTGTTTGGATGTCTCTGTTATGCCACTACCCACAAATCTCAAAGGGATTAGATTTCTCCAAAAGCTACAAAATGTTTGTTTCTTGGCTATCCTTATGGGAAAAAGGCCTATAAAGTTCTTGATCTGTCAACTCAAAAGGTTTTCTTCTCTAGGGATGTTCGATTCTATGAGGATATCTTTCCATATTCCTCTATTTCTGATTCTTCACTAAATTCTACCCATCCTATGTTCTCTCATTTCTCCTATGATGATTCATCCCCTATACAATCTACAATGCCCTCACCTCCTCCATCTCATATGCCATCTACTCCTACCTCATATGTTTCCTCTCCTATGCCATCTGCTCTAGCTCACCTGCTCATACCTCATCTTCTTCCTCTCATATGCCATCTGCTCCTTCTTCTCCTACTTCATCTCCTATACCATATGCTCCTTCTTCCAGGCCTGTCAGACAGAGAGTTGTGCCTAGTAAGTACAAAGATTATGGAGGTTTACCTTCCAACTTTACCATTGCTTTTTGTTCTGCCAGGTTCTCTTCTATTGCTTCTCCAATCTCTTACTCTTCTATTTCTCCTGCCTATTTTGCTTATATTTGTAATATATCTGCTATCAATGAACCTTCCTCTTATACACAAGCTTTGAAAGATCCAAATTGGTGCAAGGAAATTTTTGAGGAACTTAATGCTCTAGAACTGAATCACACCTAGGTTTTATGTGAGTTTCATGTTAATAAGAGGTTGGTTGGATGTAAATGGATGTATAGGGCTAAGTATAAGCCATATGGGAGCCTAGATAATTATAATGCTAGCCTGGTTGCAAAGGTTTCACACAAATAGGGGGCGATTAATTATTTTGAGACCTTGCTCCAGTTGCTAAGATGACCACAGTGAGAGTCTTCTTAGCTTTGACTGCAATAAAGGGATGGCATCTCTCACAAATGGATGTTGCCAATGTTTTCTTGCATGAGGATCTTGGAGAGGAAGTTTGTATACAGCTCCATCCTGGTTATTCTGCTCGTGATCAGTCTAAGTCTATCAAACCATTTGTCTGCAAGCTTCTTAAGTCTCTTTATGGACTTAAGCAGGCTCCAAGAAAATGGTATAATAAATTGGCTACTGCATTACTTTCCTTTGGATTTGTAGCATCTAAGAATGACCATACACTGTTTACTCCTACCAAGGATGATTCTTTTACTGCAATCTTAGTTTATGTTGATGAAATCTTGCTGGTTGGCTCTCACACTGTGGTCATTGATCAAGTTAAGGCTCATTTACATGCATCCTTCAATATTAAAGATATTGGTCCCCTTAAGTTCTTTCTTGGGATTGAGATAACAAGATCTTCCAAGGGAATCTGTATCTACCAAATAAAGTGTACACTGGACATAGTTTCAGATGTTGGCTACATGGCTGCCAAATCTTCCAAGCTTCCTATGGAACAACATCATTCCTTGACTGCAGACAAAGGGGTTCTGTTATCTAAGCCTCGTCAATACAAGAGACTCATTGGCAGATTGGTTTATCTGTCTATTACCAGGTCAGATATCACTTACCCTGTTCACATTCTTAGCCAATTTCGGCCTGTCCTAGAATTCCTCATTGGCAGGCTGCTCTTAAGTTGGTTAGGTATTTCAAGGGTACTCTTGGCCATGGTCTTCTATACTCATCTTCCAGTCCCTTATCTTTGTCAGTATTTTGTGATACATATTGGACCTCTTGTGCCTCTTCAAGCAAGTCTTTGTCCAGTTACTGTGTACTCCTTGGTACATCTTTGGTGTCCTGGAAAGCCAAACGACAAGGTATTGTCTCAAGATCTTCGTGTGAAGCAGAGTACATGAGCATGGCTAATAATTCATGTGAGCTTGTCTGGCTTCTTTCTTTGTTTCAGGATTTTGGCATTACTAATCTTACTCATGTTCCTTTCTACTGTGATAATAAAGCAGCTCTAAGCCTTGCTTCCAATCATGTGTTTCATGAGAGAACCAAGCATATTGAGATTGACTGACATCTTATTAGGGAAAAGATAACAGCCGGCCTTGTTCATCTTGTCCATGTTCCTTCTCATGCTCAGTTAGCTGATCTGTTCACGAAGGCTTTACCCTCTCATGTGATGCACTTCTTGCTTTCCAAACTGAATGTTCACAATCTCTTTGATACTTTCAGTTTGAGGGGGGATGATAAAGGAGACACAAGTGATAAAGGAGCTAAGTGTTCAACAACAGCTTAAGCTACTTAAGAACTATAAGGGTGTCATCTGTCAACCTGTTAAAGTTCTTTGTTTGCTATGTTAGTTTCTCTTTATGACATAATGTTGATGTAATGCTGAGATATTAATTTGTTATCTCAGGCATATAAAGTGTGTTGGTTTGACTTTGTTAAGCAGTAAGAAAATCAATATGGAGTGATCCAAAAATATTTTCTTTTATGCTTTTCACCATTAATGAATCTTTGTTCGATCTTCGTTTGTTTGCTTCTATTTCAATTCAAAGTTTTTCAGCTCTTCTGGGAACAATTTGAAGGTAATGTTGGCTTGTTCATTGTTGAGTCTTTTGAGATTCTTGAGTTTATATGTGAAATTAGTGTTTTTTTATTTGGATTACTTTTCTTATTATTACTCATTTACTTGTGTGTGAATTGTGATGTTCAGGGATTTGTTTAGAATGCGTTATTGTTACTTGTGTGTATATATTCTGAGCACAATGTCTCAAAAACGCTTGAATGTGTAAGCTATGATATCTTTTGAGAAGAACACTAGATGTTTGTGGTCGTGCCTATGGCACGGAGACAGTATATCTGATTTCGTCAATTGAAACACCAACATCTAAATAGAAGGTATGATTTTAAAAAATGTTACAGCTGAGGGTACATTACTTCAAGTGGTGGTTGAAGGGCGCTATTCGAACTCTACCCATAGTTGAGGGGGGTTATTTGTAAGAAGTTATATGTAACTGACCTATGAACGTATAATTTTGCGGCGGAATCAACCCACATGGCCAGATAGTCTCAGTTAATCAATTGAGCTCTATTGTAAGATTATATTAATGTAAGGTTGATGTGTTTATAAGGGGTAATGGTTTAGAAGATTAATCTCAGAGTATGGTTGCTCATAATATTAATTGTATGGGTGACTTTGTAACAGCGTGAGAAAAAATAGAGAGTTAAAAGTGGATAACTACTCTCACATATCTGAATGTGAGAGTAAATCTCAACCATTAATTTTTTTTAAAATAATTTATAAATCGCATCCTCTAAATAGCTTTATTCAATTGCACATGTATGAGAATGAGCTTTATTGTAATATAGATGGTTGAAAAAGTTAATTATTCTACTTTGATTACTGATTTTGCTTCTAAATATGCTAAAAGAGTAACATTTAAGTAGTACTTTGTAAATATGTCGTGTTTTGTTTATTATATGTTATGTTTGCTTTTAAATTTAAAGAATTAGAAAAAGATTATCCTACAAAGTGGAAGTGCCCCGTCCGACATTACCGGCCTTGGGCCCTGAAGAGCGTAAGTAACTTGAGTTTGAACCAAGTTTCCAAGTCCATTTGCTAAATTAGCTTTCCGTAATTAACTAATAATAATTGAGATTTCGTTAGCATATATGTATAACAGTGATAAATTAGTTTTAAAACAAATAAAACTTGTTAAAAACCGAGCTGGACCAATAAATATTGTAAAAGAGAATTTTAATTTCTAACCCTAAGTTAACAGTGAGAGAAAAACAAGTTAAGGGTGTGATAACGACATATCGGAAAGCAAAATAACTAGGAGTCTATGAGCATAAACATCCAGGATGTACATGTTAACATATGAATATAAGTAGCCTTATGGCAGAATAACCATTAACCAATCCGGGAATGCACATTTTCAATAACACGTTACGTAACCGGAATATTGGTTCTGGTTCTGATTTTTTTTAAACCCGAATATTGGTTATAGTTCTTTCTCCCTTTTTTTGTTGTTGTTGCAAATGATGGAAAGAAACGGACCATTAACGCCCTATCTTTTACAAATACATTTCTTTTTGGGTGAAAACCAAGCCAGTCCCCTGTGGACATTTTCTAACTGCTATAGATCCCAGTATTTTTTTTACAGGAAAAGGCACTTTTAGGGCAAATAGACTAGTATACCCTTAATGAGTCAACACGCGCGCCTTCATCCCGATGCATGGAATTTAATCGTTATGCATAATTTTGAATCGCGACGCATGATTATGTGCATCGTGATTCATGATTTGTGCACGTATTATTCTAAATTGTGTAACTTTCGTTTCTATTTAAAATCAATGCATCGTGATTCAAACTGGTTTCATCATCTCTTCTGCATTTTTCTTTCTCCTCTGTCGTAAGCCTTAGACTTAGGATGGAGCTTCGGCGTCCTACTTCCTTTCCTCAGCTTGTTTCAGAGAGACGTGACACTTTTTTTCCCACGATGGGGTGCTACCCAAGTCGATTCTCATTCCGTTGTTCCAACAATTGAGATTTTTAAACAATTAGATACAATAACAAAACAGAGAAGATTAACGAAGAATGGAGGGGCGATAATTTAATGAAAATGTCTTTATCCGATTAAAACACATAGAGTACTAAATATGTTTAAATTAAAAAATGGAGCCACCCATAATTTCTTATCTTTTTTTGGCTACAAGAAAGCAGAACGTGTAAGAGATCAGTGTCATTTGGCAAAGCCCAATAAATGAGCTGCCACCCTAAGTTTGCGGCCCAAATATTTTCATGCCCAAACCCAAAAGGAAAAAAGATATGGATCATTAAGCCATCTTGGCAAAGTCAAAGGCAAGCCCATATTTTATGGCCTACCTGTCAACAAAGAGGATTATAGATTTACGACCATAAAAGGCCGCAAAAATTGTGGGCAGTCCATTTTCCTAAATTTTCAACTGCATTAGTATCCCATTTTTTCAACCGAAAAAGTCTTCTTTCATTAAATTGTTCCAAAATGCTCAATCACATAAATGGTGTAAATTTTATCTTCTTATTCTCTCTTGTCGTTGAGTTTGTCTGCCCGAAAAAGCAAAAAAAAAAATATATGGTGGTGGCTAGAGGAAAGAGAGTGAGGAGTTGAGTTGTAAATAAGAACGATTGTTACTACATAATTATGTGTTCACCACCCTAATTTTCCATTATCTTATTCATCTCTCGTTGTTGTTGTTCTTCTTCATTGTGTTTGTGCATATGATTCAAAATAGATTTACTTTTTGGTTAGATAAAATGACGGAATAGGAATTTGTTTGTTGTTGAACACCTTTTTTTTAACTTGAATGCATCAATTTTGAATCGCAGTTTATCATTTGTGAATCGTGATGGATTGAATAAGATGTGGGATGCATGGAAGATGCATTAATTTTGAATCATGTTGTTGATTGTGTACCGAAAAGAAGGGACATGAAAATTTAGTTCATTATGATTTGCAGCGAGATACAATATTTTTGTTGTAGTGTGATGCATCAATTGATGCATATTTGATGTTGAGTTGGTGCATTGCGATACATAGATTGGATTAGGTGATTTAAATTGAATCATCGTGATGCATAAGTTGATGCAACGCGATGCACTGAGTGAGTGCATCACAATGCATAATTGGATTAAGTGATTTAAATCGATTTAATGCGAAGCATTGAATTAGTGATTTGTAGCGTGCCTTCCATACATTAAAGATAGAATTGTCAAAACAAGCCTACGAGGCGGGTTTGCCGCGAGCTTGAAAAGCCTAATGTAAGACGAGCCGGGGCAGGAAAGCCCACAAGGATGATGGTACAAGAAACTCATGGCCCAGCCCGTGTAGGGCCGCGAGCAAAATGGGCAAGCCCGCAAAAAAAATGATTTTATTTAATTATTTTTATTTATTATCAAAAAATTGAGTATCTGAAGATTTTTGAAATAACATCAACATTACTATTTTATAAATTTAAGATCAATACCGATAGGTTATTCCGATATACGTGAATCCCAACCTCTCCACACAAACCGTATTGGAGTTACATTTGGTTTTGTCCGGCAATGTGCCTAGTTTTATGGAAATTTAGTCATCTCATGTTATAAATCAATATTGTACAAGAAAGTTGATGAATTACATCCCCTTGATATCAGGTTTCCATGTTTTCTAGTGATACATGTGACGATGACGTCGGTGAGGACTAGTCCGACTAGAGGAGCCGTCATGTCGAATCTCTAGATCTGGAAGCAAGATAGGAGAGAATGTGTGAGATGTGATGAAGTCGTTGGAGACTGGAGAGTGAGAAAAGAGGCACTGAGCCGGAGACGATGCAATCGCTAGAGAGGAAGAGACGAAATCATAGGAGACTGGAGAGTGACTGCGTGATGTCTTTTGTGACCATGAGATTTTGATGAGAGTAACTGAGTATAAACGACTAAATGAGAATATGAGACCTAACTAAGACCTAAGTACCTAACCCTAAGCTGTTAATTTTAGACAGAAACTAGTTTTACATCCGTGCGTTAAACGTACAGATGTATTTTTTTAATTAAATAATTTTTAAGCAAAATGTAGAAGTAAATTAACGTCAAAATAATAAATTAAGAAAAATTAATATTGGAGGTAACTACTTAGAGCATTCACAATGGTTGCACACAAAAACACCCACTATACAACTCATAAATTCGTTTAGAGGCCCTCTAAAAAGGTTTAAACTACAATAAGCACCCTCTATATAACTTCTTAAATTTGTGACATCTTAACTAGCAAACCTAATTACCAATATATTTTCTTTTTTTATTTTTATTTTCCTGCTGCAGTCGGAAAAAAATATTTATACTTTTAAACTTTATATTTTATGAAAAATATATTATATATTTTGATTATTTCAATTACTTTTATTTAAGTAAAGCCTTGTCACACTTTTTAATATTATCAATTATCAATTTACTCATAATTTTAAGTTATTAAAAAAAGGAAATAATAGTGCAAAAAATACACTAAATTAATTGAAAAAGGAAATGAAAAAAATGGGAAAGTGTGTCATCATTAAAGTGAGTTAGGTAGGTTATTCAATTCATAGGCCCTCCCACTCCGGCACATTATATAGATTATGCCAAATTTTTTGGTGTGAAGACTTGTCTTTTCTTTGAGTTTTTTCGCCGCTTTCTTTGAAGGTTGCACTAAAATGCACCAAATATTTAAGGGGTCGGTTAGCATTTTTTAGGGATATAGTTATTGATAAGGTGTCCACTGTAGCTCTCAAGTACATTAAAAAACTCTAAAAAATGTTTTAGGGTGTTAATAAAGAAAAGCACTGTGGATGCTCTTAAATAAAAATACATCATTTTATTGGTATTATTATAAATTTTGAAAACTTTCCTTTTACACAACATTTTTTTGTTTTATTTGTTGGTTTTACATCTTCATCGGATATTAATACTTCAAGCCAGAACAGTTTGTTACCCTACAAATTACGACATACAACTGGGAATACTGGCTTCTTCAGTAAAAGTCCTACATGTAAAAGTGATTGATCTTGACTTTTGTCAATTGTTATGTCATACGATACTACTAATGAAAATTGTCTCCTCTCGAACTTAAAAGACAATCTCACATCTAATGGAAACAGTGACATTTTTGGTATAAACATATTTTGTCTCCAACATTGCTTTCATTCAAAAAATTTGCTTCAACAATGTGATTCTCAAGCATGATAATAATTAGTCTTGTTCCATTGCACAACTCTACAACATGGTCAATGTTTTTCAACAAAATCACCGAAAACACAAACCTTAAATGTTAATTCATGGTTGGGTAATCCTAATTCCTAAACACTTTATAATATTCAAAAATTTCGTAAAATGAATGTTTTCAAACAAACTTACGTTGTTCCATGCCCTGTACATAGAATCTGAATTCAAATAAGTTATTCCTTCTAAGTGATTGTTAGAAACCATGTACTCATTTATAGTGTCAACAATATCAAGTGTCGGGGCAAGTACAACACTGCCTTGCAAATATGATACGTCATCAAAAGACTCCAAAAAATGAAAGATATGTACTTTTAACAATTTACTGGGTCAAATTATTTGATACATTAATCAAAAGATCATTTGAAACTTCTATTGCGACAACCCCATCATTTTCACCACCATATGTATCATCGCCGACACCTCAAATTCACTTAGGAAATTGCTTCAACACGAGGCCACGTTCGTCATTGCCAAGAGCTTGTAATCTATGCTTTTTTTAAGTCTCAAAAACTTCGCAATCCGTCCATAAATAGTACAATTTGTGATCATGTTAACAAAAAACATGTCGAGTTCTTTCAAATAGTCATTCTTGCGATACTGTATATTTTGATTCCAAAAATGTCACTGACATCATCTGATCGTATAATTTTATTCAAATTCCAGAGAAAACAGTTTCTGCTGATGGTGTCTTATGCAATGTCTATAAACAAATGTTAGGTCAATCATTGTTTAATGTTTGACTTCTTTTAAAAACACATATTTTTAGTCTAGCAAGTTGTATGTCGCTTTGTCTAAATCTACTGATCCTAAGGGCCTTTGAATTATGTTATGTGATAGTCGTACTACCGTACATATGTCCAATGATAATGTTGTATATAAAGAAGTATTCCAAAATTTATAGCAAAATTTTTCATTGAGTAAGTGAGAAAGATCTATTTAAACATTTTTTCTTGTTCGAAATGGCAGTAGAATTGGAACATGCTCCATGATTTGTTGAATCAACAATGAGTGAGATACTTGAATTTATGAAAGGTGTGTATATATAGAAATTGCTCTTCTCTGTATTGTGTACTTATGTAGCAGCTAGAAAAAATATGTAATATTTTAAATATATATAAATTAATAAATTAATAAAATTTACTTTAAAAATAGTATAATATATCTTACCATTTGTGATATCTGATAAAGGAAGAACTGAAGTAGGATGCAACACATTTTGATTAGAACCTCAAATATTATACCGATGGGAAACAACATTTTCTGTAACATAATTTATATAAAAGTATTAAATTAAATAAACAAAGACCAAAAAATCATCCAGTCATACTATTATTTTCATATGGACTAAGTAATTCAAAATATTTTAATACATCTCTTTCAAAAGACTTCAACAAAATTATCCAGACAAAATATTATTTTCTTATGATCATTTCCAAAATGATAAATAAAAAAAACTCGCTCTTTTGAAGGCCTACTATATATGAAATCCAGCCCATTAACATCATACATTCGCCCTTAATCCCTAGGAAAAAAACTTGGGAAAAAAACGGTCTTATGGATGGTCTTACAAGAGACTTACCCTAATCCTTATGACATGTAAGTTATCCCTTTTAATATATTATCTAAAACGGATCTCCTTGACCCGACTCACCATATGTTGGTAGGTTGCATTGTGAGATAGTGTGACTTCGTCTTACAAATTAAAATTCGTAAGACGGTCTTATAGGAGAACTACTCTTAGGGCTCGTTTGTCGTGGCTGATGATTTATGACTTATGACTGATAACTTAAGTTGGTAGCTGAATGACTTTTGGCTGATTGCATGATAGATTGTTTGTTACAGCTGTTGAAAAGCTGCTTATGAGTCGTTATAATTATTTGTTAAAAAAAACTTGAAAATTAGTATTCATATTTTTATGTATATATTTCATAAAAGGATGAAATGAAGACAATCAAATATTTATTAATGAATAATTGTCTTTATGTTTAAAAAAAAACCAAAAAAACTTAAAATTTTGGCTTTTTGGCTTTTGGCTTTTGGCTTTTTTTCAATGCATAAAAGGTGTTGTACCTTACTTATTGGCTTTTGGCTTATAAGCTGAAACAAACACTTTAAATATGACTTTTCAAAAGCCAAAAGCCAAAAATCACTCTAAATAAGCTGCAACAAACGAGCACTTAATATAAGCAATACACCACCTCAACACCTAATCAAATTCAACATCCGTCATCTTAAAAATACAAACCTTCATTTAGATCTCTTCATCTTGAATCCTTCACTTGACGTCTATTTTTTCACTTCAAAATTTTATCCACCTAACATTCGGTAAGAAACCCTAATGATCTCTCTCCCCAGACTATTCAAATCCTTTTAATTTTTCATAGAGTTGAAAATTGAGTATCTATCATTTTGTTTTACCTTCTAGTTTGTTGTACAACTTTTAAAGTTTTTTTGAAAAAAATACAAATCTAATAATTTGTGTTTTCAATTTATAAAATAAAGTCAAGTATTCAGTAAAAACACTGTTTAATGATAAATATTTTATTTTACTGTCTGAAATCTGTTATATTCTAAATTTTAAAATATATCTCTCAAGGTTATTTTGAAAACAATGCAGGGCTAAAAATTTTGATATTTGAATTTATGAATGTCTAAAGCTTATTACATCACCGTTTTTTTTTTTACTTTGTAGAAGATTGGTTGAACATCCGCAAATAACATCCACAAACTTTATATAGATGTGATGGAAAATAAAAGGTCCAGCATGATATTGTGAATTGTGCTGAGAATACTAGCAGTTTGGGTGTATTTAAAGTTTCTAGAAATGTATAATAATAATAATAATTATTATTATTATAATTATTATTATTATTATTATTATTATTATTATTATTATATTATAATTATTATAATTATTATTATTATTATTATTATTATTATCATTATTATAATAATAATAATAATTATTATTATTATTATTATATTATAATTATAATTATAATAAATATTATTATTATTATTATTATTATTATTATTATTATTATTATTATTATTATTATTATTATTATTATTATTATTATTATTATTATTATTATTATTATTATTATTATTATTATTATTATTATTATTATTATTATTATTATTATTATTATTGTTATTATTATTATTGTTGTTGTTATTATTGTTATTATTGTTGTTATTATTGTTCTTATTGTTGTTATTATTGTTCTTATTATTGTTATTATTGTTGTTATTGTTATTATTGTTGTTATTGTTGTTATTGTTGTTATTATTATTGTTATTGTTATTGTTGTTATTGTTATTATTGTTGTTATTGTTGTTATTGTTATTATTGTTATTGTTATTATTGTTATTATTGTTATTGTTATTGTTGTTATTGTTGTTATTGTTATTATTGTTATTGTTATTGTTGTTATTGTTATTATTGTTATTGTTATTATTGTTATTATTATTGTTATTATTGTTATTATTATTATTATTGTTATTATTGTTATTATTATTGTTATTATTATTGTTATTGTTATTATTATTATTGTTATTATTATTATTGTTATTATTATTGTTATTATTATTGTTATTATTATTATTATTGTTATTATTATTATTATTATTGTTATTATTATTATTGTTATTATTATTATTGTGTGTGTGTGTTGGGCCTCTCAGTGCAAAATAATGTGTAGAGTCCATAAAATACGGACCGCCCGTCCCTGTCTCGCCCCGATCCGTAAAAACCCGCAGGCAAAGCTCGTGAGGCCCGCATCCAAACAGTCCTCTGTAACATTAGTCCAACCTTCCCTGGCGGGGCAGCATGCCCGCGGGCTTTAGCCCTATTTGATAACACTAATTAAGGATACATAGTCTTTCCCCCCCCCCCAAAAGACTTTTTCGTTTAAAAAACATAGGAGAAATTACAGGTCAGTCTACTTTCTGAAGTTTTTAATCATTACATTACTTTAAGTTTTTTTTAACCAGAAAAAGACATTTTTTGTGGTGAAAAACTACAATACTCTTAATAAAACGAATGTACTACGATCACTCACTCAATGCATCGCGTTGTATCAATTTTTGCACCACAATACATCAATTTACATTACCTAATCCAATTCATGCATCGTGTTGCACCAAGTCAAGCACTCAATTGATGCATTGCGCTGCTAAATTATAATAAACCACACATTCATGTCCTCCGCCTTCTTCCTCCTCCTCTTCCGTCATAATCCTTCTTCTTTCTTATTCTCTTCTGTCCCCATCCCTATTGAAAATCCTCAAGTTCATTCCAATATCATACTTTATGGATTAGAACAATCGTGATTTTCAAACTTCAAAGTGTTGGTCGAAGTTGGAAATAGTCAATTTGAGCATTTTAGAAATAATATTTCGAAAATGGACTTTGACGGTTGAAAAAAAAAACTAAAGAATGGAGTGATTAAATATTTTTTAAAAAGTATCGGCCAACAATTTCTCCTTTTTTAGGGGTAATTTCGGGCCGGTCCATTTTGCCAAGTTTGTAACCCCTCCACTACCCCGTTTTTTTTTCTTCAATCGCTAAAGTCGAAATATTATTCCTAAAATGCGTAGATTGTCTCTTTCAACAACTCCAGTCAACACTTTGGATACGAAAATTACCATTGTTGTGTAAAGAAACGTCATATTCATTAAGTACAATATTGGAATGGATTTGGGTTGGGTTGGAGGATTTTCAGTAAGGGCGAAGACTGAGGATGAAGGAGATGGCTTATGATAAAGGAGGAGGAAGAAGAAGGCATAGGAGATGCATATGAAACCAATTTACATCATGATGCATCAATTGGTTGCTTGAATTGATGCTTCGCGGTGCATAAAATTTGATTTGGTAATTTAAATTGATGTATCGTGATGTATAATATTGGTGCAACGCGATGAAAAATTGAATTAGATAATTTAAATAGATGCATCGTCATGCAAAAAATTGTTAATTTAAATTGATGCATCCCGATGTATAAAATTGATGCAACGCGGTACACAATTGGATTATGTAATCAAAATCGATGCATCACGATGTAAAAACTGATGCAGTGCGATGCACTGAGTAAGTGATCTCCGTAGCGCGTCTTCAGCTCATTAAGGGTATCGTAATATTTTCGCTCACAAAAGTGACTTTTTCAGGTTGAAAAAAAAAGGGGGTAAAATTATAACCGGTCTTTTTTCCAAAGTTTTTAACCCCAAAAGTTCATCGTTCTTTTTTTCAAAAAATACCACTTTTCAAAATATTGTTATTGTATCCTTCAACATCTTCGGCAATACACTTTGAATTTGAAAATCACCGTTGTTGCGCAACGAAACGGAGATCGACCTGTTTACTATCATTTTGTATCGCAGTGCAAAAATACATTAATAATATTTTATGTATCACGGTTCAAAACGTAATTCATTGCGGTACATAAAAGTTGATACTGCGGTGTAACTTGGATTAAGTACATGCATCGTAGTTCAAAAATTAATTCATCTGGTATGTAAAAGTTGGTACCACAGTGCAATTAGAATAGACAATTAAACTATTGAACCACATTGTAAAAATTAATGCAATAAAATTGATGAATCGCGGTTCAATAGTCAATGCACCATGATTCATTTATGTAGTGCACCTCATGCTCATTAAGGGCACTGTCTTTTCCCGTCCAAAAGTATCTTTTTTCGGTTGAAAAAAAAAACACACGTTACTAGAGCATTTAGAAACTTTGAAAAGTGGACCGGCCCGCAATTTTTCCAAAAAATAATACAGGATTGTAGCGAGAAAATGTTTGGGAAAAATTCTAGCCTGTCACTTTTCCAAAGTTTCTAACCCCAAAAATTTACCGTTCTTTTTTTCAATTGTAAAAGACTACTTTTCGAAATATTGTTCCAAAAATGTCACCGTCTCCTTCAACAACTTCGGCAAACACATTGGATTCGAAAATAACCATTGTTGCGCAACGAAATTGTAATAAATCTGTGCTAGGTTGAGATTTTTCAGTAGGGACGAAGGTGGAGGAGGAAGGAAGAAGAAGGCTTACGACGGAGGAGATGGAAGAAGAAGGTGAAAGTCGTGATCTGGTTCCTTATGATTTTATATCGCAGTGCAAAAATATCAGATTAATGTATCGCGTTGCAAACATTAATGTATCACAGTTCAAAGGTGCAAAAATAGACTAGACAATTGAACTGATGAATCGCGATGCAAAATTAATGCAATAAAATTGATGTATCGCGGTCCAATAATCAATGCACCCAATTAAACTGATGAATCGTTGTTCAAACATTGATGTATCGCGGTGTTCAAACAGACTAGACATTTAAACTAATGAATCGCGGTGCAAAAATTGAAACAATTAAATTGATGCATCACGGTTCAATAATCAATGCACGACGATTCATTTACGTAGCGCGTTTCATACTCATTAAGGGTATCGTAGTATTTTTGTCCCCAAAAGTATCTTTTTTCGATTTGAAAAAAAATACGATACCAAAACAAATAAAAACTTTAAAAAGTGGACCAACCGTAATTTTTTCAAAAATATTCGAAAAAATGTACCTGTCTTCAATTTCTCCTTTTTTTCTTGGAATAATTACAAGCCGGTACATTTTTTAAAACATTTTTTCAAATCAATCAAGCCATTTTTTAGACATATCTTTTAGGTACATTTTTGGGGTAAAAATACATCACTACCCCCAATTATCACGCTTGATCATCTTCCCCCAACAAAATAACAAAACGAATCTCCTGGGATGGATCAAAGACCTGATATTCTCCTCCCAAACTCCCCTCAACGGCCTCGTTTTCTTGAACCGACGTGTCCATGCCATCTAACTAGTATATTTATTTCAATATATATTTAAAGACAAATCGACGTGGTAAATCGAACCTTAGAAAATCATCGACTCTTCGCCATTTGTTAGTAGTTTCCCCCATTCTCTTTCTCTCTCTCTCTTCGAATTACTTGAAGTTTTCTCTCGATCGGCCTTGTCAAGGATTAAGATCAATCGATGAACATCTCTTGCGCAATTTACTAAATTATTTTCAGTTCACTTTCCTTCAATCAAATTAAAAGGGACTGCATAAGACAAAGTAAGATGAGATGGTGAGAGCAACAATGGGAAATTCATGTTGGATCAGTAAAATGAAGAGTGGCGATAGCCTAACTTGGCCATATATGGAGTGAGATGGTGGGTTCGACCGGAGATTGGAGTTGGGTTTTAGGGTGTTTCAATTGAAAATTTTCCTTTCCCATTTTTTTCAATTTCGCGTTTGAATCTTTCTATTGAAATAAATTATGTGTTCGTTTTTTTTTCTTTTCAAATAGTATCTTTAGATTTAACTATAAGATCCGGTAGAAGAGCACATGAATTGGTATAAATAAATTTGATTTGAGATACAAAGTGGCGGTTAATCACCGATGCCAATTGTTGGCATTTCACCTGATGCCAAAATTATGTTTGATAGGCATTTCATCTCGATGCCAAGATTTGGCACGCGATCAATCAAAGCATCAAGATCGGATTGCGCCAAGATTTTAAGACGCGATTTTGGCATCACTATTTTTGGCAAGATCAATTGTAGGCATCAAGATTGCACACGATGCCAAGATTTGGCATCGCATTTTTGGCATCGGCACTATTTTGGCATCGAGTTTTGGCATTGAGTCCGATGCGGATTTAATTATCGATGCACTGTTAATCATCCCGATGCCAAGACTTGGCATCGAATTTTCATTAATGGCATTTTTGTCGTTTTGCGAAAGAATTTGTAGTTTAATGAAATATGCAAAAAAATTAATTGGTTAGATGAAACACGTTTTTGAATCACTTCACTGAAATTAACTTTTTAGAGAAAGTGGACCGGTCCGAATTTCTCCTCGGAGGCCCATAAACATCTAACTGGACCACACACAATAACGAGACGCGGCGTGAAGGGTATTTTAGTAAAACAAAGTTTTTTCAAATCGCAAACGTCTAGATCCAGAGCCCGCCGATGAGGTCCCCGTCTGATTCCAATTTCAAAAAGTCATCTCCCTCCCCCAAATAAATAATTCAGTCAGTTGTTGGACAGCGCAGAGAGGAAAGAGCGTGTGTGTGAGAGAGGGAGATATGGAGAAAATATGCGTAGCAGTGAGGGTGAGACCGGCGGTGAACGAAGAGAAGACGAATGGAAGTTTCTGGAAGGTAGAAGACAAACGAATTTCTCTTTACAGGTCCCTCGGCACCCCTGTCTCCTCTGGCATCTCCTACGCTTTCGGTATCATTCTTTACCTTATTTCAACTCAATTCATTGTTCCTAATATGGTCTATTAATCAACGTATTTCTTAATTCAACATTTTGTAAATGAATGGTTACGGTTTTGTAGATCATGTTTTTGATGAAGAATGCACAAACTCTAGGGTTTATGAGCTTCTTACCAAGGAAATTATTCATGCTGCTATTGACGGCTTCAATGGTACTCTCTCTTTTACTTCTCCATATTAGTTTGAGTTCCATGGATGCTTTTATTTTTACCGAGTGCCAGTTGTTAAAGTTTTACAGAAATGGAACAGTAGCAGGTTATTTGCTTACTTCATGGTACTTTTCAGTTCGCTTCTTTATCTACTTCTACAAATTTAGAGATTATAGCTTCGTGTGATGAGCTCCTGTCAATAATAAATCTGAAAAACGAAGAAGATGCTGGAGAAGAGTTTTGCCAAGCAACGTAAATGACATCACTTCATTGCTTTTTTCTTTTTTCTTGCATAAGGGACAAGAATCACAGATGGCCTATGTAGAATTTCCAAGCTCGTTTCTCCTTCTTCTTTTTCTGTTTCGGTAAATTAACTGTCAAGTTTATGGAGCCATTTGTATGAGCTAAGCTCATTCAATGTTAATTACTCAATTATTTAGCAGCTTCACCAATTGGGAATAAAAAACTGCTTTTCTGCCGCTTTTGCTTTGACATTGATATAAACCGGCTAAAGGGAAGTTCACTACTCCAAGGAATCAAAACAAAACAAAAGTGGAAGTGTAGGTAGTCAAATATTTAGAGCTATGGATTTATTTGGAATTTAGAAGGCCTGAACTTCCTGATTATTTTTTTACTGAAGGAGAAATTGAATTAAGCTTTATCAGAATATAGCGAACAATGAAGTATTATCGCTTAGGAAAGTGAACTTGACTTTAAAATGATAATGCTTACAGAACCAGCTGGTAAGTTTTGTGTAGTACCTCTTTTCCCAACAAGAGCAAAGTGCACTGCAGGATTCTTGTAGTTGGGGCATACGTTAGTGGGTGTGACATAGATAGTAAAGTAAACAACAGGGTTACAGGAACATGTTTTAGCCAATAGAAAATGGATAGATGGGTCTAGCAGGTGGCATTTACTTACATGCTGCTCTAAATAGTTGGATATTGGAAGAACATAACCAGTGCCTGAATTTAAGTTGTTGCATTGGGTTCCATCTTAATTTTTATGAGCTACTTCTTAGCTTCCTTTATTGTATATGTCAATCCTCCAGCGATGTAATACAGCATAACAAAAGATTTGGTGAATTGTGTTACGATTGAGCTGTCTTTTTCTCAACTTTTCTTCACATTTTTCCCTTCAAAAAAAATATACTTTATGTACCCTGAATTTACTAGCAGCACTATTGAGCTGCCTTCAACATTACCAAATTATCAATATTATAATCCTTCCATGACCCTTGGAATATGCAGGGACTGCTTTTGCATATGGGCAGACAAGCAGTGGCAAGACATTTACTATGAATGGTTCCGACAATGATCCAGGAATTATTCACCGGGCAGTGGAAGATGTTTTCAGAAAAATTCAGATCGTACTGCTATTTTCTACAATTTACTTGCTATTGTTATCGTCATAATATTGCTAATGGGAATTAAAAATCTCTTGACATACTTCCTTTCAAACTTTTGCAGACAACTGATAGAGAGTTCCTCATTCGAGTTTCCTACATGGAAATTTATAATGAAGAGATTAATGATCTTTTTTCTGTTGAAAACCAGAAACTGCAGATTCATGAGAGCTTGGAGGTGAGCTAGGGAGAGATTGCTTGAAGATTTTGCAAGTTTTCCTTGATATGTTAAAAAAAACATTAATATTTCTTGTTTTCTAGCGTGGTATATTTGTTGCAGGCCTTAGGGAGGAGATCGTTAATAGTGCTGATCAAGTACTCAAGCTCATTCAGTTGGGGGAAGGTTTGTGAGAGATCTTTGGCACTTTGTAAATTTTCCAGCTTTTACAGTTGACTGACTAGGTACTATTTGGAAACTCCCACAGTTAATAGGCACTTTGGTGAGACAAATATGAATGTCCGAAGCAGTAGATCTCACACCATCTTTAGGATGGTATGTCCTCTGAGGAAATGTTGCTGTACTCTGCAAGGAATTTAAATGTTGAATTTCTCTTTAGAATGCATATTATACTAAAGTTTCTGATTTTAACATATATCAGGTGATTGAAAGCAAGGGAAAGGACAACAGTTCAACTGATTATTCAACTTTTGACGATGCCATTCGTGTTTCTGTCCTGGTTCGTGTTTTTCATCTTTATCTTTGCTTTGCTAATTGTTCCTGTTTAGTTAGTTACTTTAGTATTTAACATTACATCTTAAATTCCAATCATTTAATGTGTCATCTATATCTATCTGGAACTAGAACTTGGTAGACTTAGCTGGGTCTGAACGGATAGCCAAAACTGGAGCTGGTGGGGTTCGTTTGAAGGAAGGAAAGCACATTAACAAGAGTTTAATGATTCTTGGCAATGTGATTAATAAATTAAGTGATGGCGCAAGGCAGAGGTAATACCTAACACAGCTAACTATTAATCTGATGATAAAACCTTGTGCTTAATAGGTTAAATCACTTCTGCAGGGGGCACATTCCTTATCGTGATAGTAAGCTCACTCGGATCCTTCAACCTGCACTTGGTGGTAATGCCAAAACTTCAATAATTTGCACTGTAGCACCAGAAGAGGTATTTTAGCAAATTTTCACATTGTTCTTTACATAAACAGCATACTGATAATAGTTGTCCATTTCAATTATAGGTTCATATAGAGGAAACAAAAGGAACCCTTCAGTTTGCAAGCAGAGCTAAACGCATTACTAACTGTGTCCAAGTGAATGAGGTTTGTCTAATGTTCTCTACCATACAATCAACTCCATTATACCCTTAAAAAGATTGTGTCGTATTTGTCCTTTTTTATTTCTTATATAATACTAAAGCTTTGGCATGGTTTGTCTTTGATATATAAATGCTTTCATTGAATCCACATGTAGGCTGTAGCCTTTAAGAGAGCTTTGAATATATTTTGTAGATAGTGACATTGTAAGAGATACGACAGGTGGCATATGGGTTTTCTTTGATAATCGGTTTAAAGCTTCTAATCAATTCAAATGGCAGTTTGGATTGTATACAATATAGCGTGGACACTCTTTCCAACAACCTGTAATAATTGGTGAAAAAAAGTACAACAACCTGCATGAGTTTTGAGTTTCTCTCTCTCTGTGATGAAAATTGCTTCAAATCTAAAACATGGCAAACATATATGATTTAACCTGCTAAATACTGCATGTTATTGGAAAAGAAAAACTATGGAGCTCTTTTGGACCACTTTTTCATAATACTCGTGATTGCTTATTTTTTAAACATATACTTCCATGTACTGCAGATTTCTTCAAAGAAATATTGTTATTTTCGAGTTAATTACTTTATCATTTTCTTAATTTGATATTTGGGTCTGATTATAGTTATGATTTTGTTTGAAGATTTTGACAGATGCCGCCTTACTGAAGCGACAAAAACTTGAGATAGAGGAATTACGCATGAAACTTCAGGTAAGGATCATATTGTTATAGCTTTGCATCAAGATGATTAAGAACCAACATAATGTGCTACATCTTTTGTATAGGGATCTCATGCTGGGGTGCTGGAGCAGGAGATTTTGAAATTGAGAAATGACATGCTCAAGGTAAAACAAGTCTGTGGTACACGTAACCTGGTTTTGTAGAGTCAGTTGTTATCTTCTCGTCACAACATCAATTGTCTTTGTACAGAAGTCTATCTTCTTATTTTGTGCTTTTGTGGACATGCATTCATCAGTATGAACTGGAGCGCGAGAAGCTTGCTATGGAATTGGAGGAGGAGAGAAAATCTCACAGAGAAAGAGATCAATGCTTGAAGGAGCAACAGATGAAATTTGACAATCTCAACGGGCTTGACACTTTCTCAGACTCCAATAGAAACTCTAGCCTGGTAAAAATCATGGAACCCACTGTATCAAAACTTTTGTTGTTTCTTTTTGCTGGCTCCTATAGTATTGGATCTACTATTTGTTTGAAGCTATAATAATTGGCCATCTCTCTCTCTCTCTCTCTCCCCCCCCTCTTTCGTTTCTATTATACAGGTAAATAGTTATCAATTACACGTTACTGTTATAACATGTTTTTTCTGTAAACTATCTTTTTCAGTCATTTGATTTATCTATTATGTTCAATTCAATCTATGTTTTCAAAGCCACATTTCTAGTAAATTTGTTTGGATGGCAACCTCACACCACTATTGGACGATAATTATAAACGTGTGTTTGTTTTGTGGGGATAGCAGAAAACTTAAGGTTTCAGCTTTATGAAAAAATGTGACAAAGCAATTTTAGCTCAAGCCTTTCGGTCCCATTTGGCTATACACTGAAGGTCAAAATATCCTTTAGAGCTTTCCATTTCCCATGTTCACAAGATCGAACTCCTTAGGTCACTATGACGTTGTAGTCCCACGGCTTCCCATTGGCCATAGTTTGAAAAGACCATCTATTTAACGATGAGATTGCCTTTTAAGTGCAATGGCCAATTTGATGATCTCATAATATGGTCTAGAGGCTGATGAGATGATTAATGGATGGATGAACAAGGGAAGGATAAAGGCAAGCTAAAAAAGTAAACGTATAGCATATAATGGTATTATTAGAGTCCGAACTTAATCTTTCAGATGGGGCTCAACTCATCACTCTCAACGATTTGCTCATGAAGACTCAGTTTCATCTTTTTGTTGAAGTGCAGTTTTATATTTCCATTTCTTTCTATAATTGATGTTAATATGTATTGTAGGGCCAAGAATTCGTAAGACATCACCTCACAGAAGAAAGCAATGGCAATCATTGCACAGAACAGGGAGATGCTTTTAGTACCCCTTGTTTCAAACCGCCTCCTCATGCATTTGTCGTTAGAAGAGGACATCGCTCCAAGACACCTGAATATAGCCCCCTTCCAGATGCATTTAGCGATATTGCTGATGAAGAGACATGGCAGAAAATGAACAAAGGCTTCATAGCTGACCTCGATTCACTTCGCTTGACACCTGCAAGAAAAGTTCAATCCTACCCATCAATTGATGAAACTCATGTAAGTTCAGCAGCATTCGGTCTATTCATCTTAGAGTGCCTGTTCTTTTAGGATTATTTTTTCGATTTATTATTATTATCTTGATCCCTTATTGCATGAAAATTGAGTTTTCATTTCACTTGTAAGAACCGCACGCATGAGCAGGGGAAGGGGAGGAGTTATTTACTTTAGCAGCCTAGCAATTTACATATTTATTTGAAACAAGGAGAGAAGGCAGAAATTTCGCTCATTGAAATTTAACATTTCAAAAGTTGACTCATATTTTATATGATGTGGTAGCTGATTGTCACAGTGAAACATTTATGCATGAAATGTGTTCGGTATTTCGCTTCAACTCATCAATTTTCCGCAGGATTTCTCAACTGAGAATTGCAAACAAGAAGTAGAGGATCTTCAGAGACAACTGAAGCTTGCTCTAGAAGAAAAAAGTGTGCTTGAGGTTAGTCCCCTACTGTTTTTATCACACTTTCTTCCTTGTTTGAGTGAAAATTCAAATCACTGAAGCTCTAAGCAAAAAAGGATTGTGTATTCCACCAATTAAGTTTTTCAAGTATTTCAGTTTTATAGTCTTTGGTGTAGAATTTGTTAGATAGAAAGTGAGAAAGGAATGAAAGAAAAATAGTTCAAGTTTACCATGTGGCCTGTTTCAGGGGAAGGAATGCCAAAATTAACTAGTATGATCGTAGGTCCATCTTCTTTGGACTTGGATTTACATTATATAATTTATACCCTGAAGTATTCAAAAGATATTAATGTTGATGTGTCTGCTTTCCATATTCATAGAGAGAAATTCATACAAACACCTATATATGTTGATGTGTCTGCTTTCTAAATTCGTCGGAGCAATTCATTGAAATACATGTATCGATAAAAAAAAGAAAAAGTCCACAAGAAACAATCTAGTGATCTGTAGCTTGACATTGGATTGGGTAGAAAATTAGATTGGACTCTGATTGAATAGGAGGAGCTCATCAAGATGGAAAAAGAAAAGCACAATAGAACCATTTCTATCAAGGAATTAAGCTATGATTGTTTTTGTCATTTATAAACTATACCGCTTATGTATCAATTTACACTTTACAGAAACAGCATAAAGAACAAATACAATTGAACAATAGATTAATGGAAGAGGTATCTGAGCTTCAACAAGAAGCACTGCTCATCCGAGAAATTCCTCAAAGATTGAGCGAGTCTGTGGCAAATTGTAAAGAAATATACAGGGATGTCTTCTCTATTTTTCAGGTATCACATGCATTCAGTTTGTGTTAAATTAAACCTGTTGAGAGAAATTACTTAGATGTTTCACTTATATTCTACTTCTAAAATGTGAACAGAGTTTTGTGGCTGATGAGAAATCTTCAACAGCAAAGTTGCTCTCTACTACAAGAGAGATTGGTACATATCTCATGTCAACTCTGGAATCCCATTTTTCAAAGGGTATGGATGGCAGTAGAAGCTGCAGCGAGAATGACTCCCCAATTCAAGAAAACTGCAACACATTTTGTGAGGGGTTGATTAGCTCAATTAGCTACTTGGTATTAAATGAAGCAGAGTCTTTCAACTATGAGCATTCGAGAAGCTTGCCGCACTGCGGGGAATATAAGGTAGCTGCCTGGTCACAACTATCAAGAAGTCGAATGCCAATTTTGATATTATTCTTCATCTTCATGTTGAGTTACTGCTCTCTCTCCTATTTTAAGCTATAGTTTTTGAATGTGATTAAGGAGTTCACTTTGGGAGGACAAAGTGCTTGTTGGAGGGAGAGACTGGGTAATGAAGTCAACATGATCAAGGAAAAATACCTAAGCTTGGAGAAAGAGCTGGATAGCAATAACCGCCTTCTTGAGGCGTCCAAGGAAAGATACCAAAGTTTGGAAAAGGAGTTCCATCAGTTGTTAGAAGAACGAGATGCCCTAGCCTTGACTCTCTCCAGTTCATCAAAAAGGCTTGCGTTGATGACTGAGCAAAAGGAAAAGGTTTTGCAGGATTTGAGCACTGAAATGCAGAGGAGGAACGATCTCGAAGATGAGATCAAACAGTTTAGTGTTGCTTTTGCATCTCGCCAAAAATCACTTGCGTCTTTCCATAGTGAATTCAAATCTAAAATCGAGATCCTCAAGGCACAGAAACCAGTTTCATCACCCAAATCTCTTGGGTACTGAAGAAGATTAGGCATAGATACTGTTTGTATAATATATATGCTTCAGATCACGAGGCGCTTAAGTTATGTATTCAAATTTCAATGAATGTTCAACAACATTCATTCATTCTTCTTGATTTGTCTTGGAGTGCCATGAGACCTAGACACCTAGTATCATCATAGGATTCATGAAAGATGTGCAAAGCTGAGTGATTGGTCTAGTTGAGTTTCTTTTTTGTGTTTTTCCCGACCTCGAGAATGGTCTTTTACAAGTGATTGCTAGTGTTCATTTTTAGTACAAGGTAATTATTCAGATTTTTCAGTGAATTGTGTCCATCCTAGTCGTACGGTACCATAAGAAAGTGGTACCGGTACGATAGACTATATATAAGATAAGATAATAGAGTGGGAACAAACCTAAAACCGGAATATACTATACTGCCCTTTCCCGGGCAATTCATTTTGAAATGAATGATGAACCAAAACAGAAGAGTAGAAGACAGACGGGTCTGAGGTCTAGCTTGTTTGAGAAAGAGTTTAGAGTAGGAGAGGGAGAGGTGAGCTCAAGGCTCAAGCTCTAATCTAGGTGAACCATGCCCTATAAAAAGATTGATAAGACAGTTCTCTCTCGCCTGGGTACCCGTACCCGTACCCGTACCGAACAATCACGGGTTTAATATTATTTAAATGTGCACACCACCCAATAAACCAAATGTTAGTCCAAGCAAAGCTCAATTCAGCAGTATGGAGCATGGAGAATGGAGATTCTTGCTGATGAAAATCTCAACCTCTAGGCTCTATCTATCCCTACGATAGAGACCACACCTGTTATTAATTTATTATATGATAATCCCTTATTGGATAAAGGATTAAATGGTCATAATAAATCATTGCAACTGCCCCGACCACTATATTAATAAATTTATTGCATTTATTCTCTTTCCATCTGAAAGGATGAGCTAATGATACATTTAGGTCAGGTTTGGATGGTGTACTTTGCGCAGGAATTTGGGGGTCAGAGAAAGATAAATAAATGTGAGGGATGTGAAGTAAATTTCAGGTTATAAACAATACTCCCTCCGTTTTAATATAAATAAATTATAAAGTAATACAGTACAGTACATAGGTAGATAGAATATAAATACTCTTATTATTCTTTTTGTGGAGATTTACATTTACTGGATTGAAAAACTTATTTGGGAACAAAATTGATTAGGTAAAATGACATTTATTTTGTGAGGCAGAAATCAATCCCAAGACATTTAGACATTCAATTTGTATGTCAATACGCCGCAGGGTTGTTGTGGCTTGTGGGCCCCTCTGACAAGAAACAAACACATCTTGACCCATGACCCATGATACAACATAACAAGTAGCCTTAACTCTCATATATACAAAATCAGATTTCATCTCTTTCTTTAAATATTACTCAAATTTCGACACTAGATTTACGGTTGTCAAATAACACATCACGTTTCTACCATACATTCGTAAAAACAGATTATTTACAACGACATTCTACTTTTTCTCCTCTTTATTTATTTAAGTCCCCCAATCTTCTCTCCCCTTCCACTTCTTTTGTTCAATTCCTTAACTGACACATATGCACTGTCTTCCCCAATTAATACACTCCTCCCCACATCTCTTCTCCAAACTTCCAGACTCTCTCTCTCTCTCAGACGCAAACACCCACAGCCTGACAGCCATGGCTTCAGCAAAGAGGCTAGGACAACTCCTCCAAGAACAACAAGAACCTTTCGCACTAAATGCCTACCTCCTCGAACGAGGCTACTTGAGAAGCCACTCAAATTCAGCCACTAAGTTTCGCAATGGCATAAACAAGAGAAACAAAGTTATCTCAAGCTGTTCTAAGATTGTCAAAGCAGTGTTTAACAAACTTGTAGTGTCTATAAACACTCCTCCTGCCAACACTAGTGTGATTAAGATGGGAAAGAGCAGCCGAGAATTGGCAGTGGAAGAAATAATTTCTTCAGCTAGCACCACAACCCTGTTTAATTCATGTTCCGACAGTGACCCGGACTCACCAAACAAAGCACAGGTAAAATTACATTCTTTTCTTTTGTCCAGAAATTCTATTGCCAATACACTCTTCATTATTTTCCTGAGAAATGTAGTTTTTTTGTAACAATATTCAGTCAAAACAGGTTGATGCAGATAGAAAGTTGAAAAGAAGATGCATGGAAGAGAATAAGCAGCAACTCAGCCCCATCTCAGTACTACAAGTACAAGGGACACTTTCCAATCAGAACTCGCCTGCTCACAGCGGTTAGCCCCCTCTACAACTTACACTGATCCTCCTATGCTAAACATAGCTATACTTACATATGATCCTCATCCTACTTATGATTCTACAACTTGTATTTTCTTGATAACACAGAAAAACCAAGAACAAAGATAAGGAAAGAAGAAACTTCCACGGTTCGTGATAATGGAAAGACAGACGAGACGATATTATCATTATCACTTCGTAAAGTACTAGAGCAGTCATCAACAGAGAAGCCGATTCACAATAACCTTTCTGCCGACTACATAAAGATTAAATTGGTGTTGCAGGAAACAAAACAGCTCCTGTTCGACTGTGTTAGTGAAGCAATAGAAACCAATCGATTGAAGAAGAGAAAGCATCAACAGCAAGTAAAAGACTTCTTGGGAGCTGAGGAGATTGGAAAGCTCCTCCATGAAAATGCAATGGAATGGAGTAAACAGACCACAAATGGAACAAACGCCACGCAGGTGCTAAATGTCGACCTGTTGGCGAACTTTGAAGAGTGGAGCAATCTTGAACAACAAAGAAAAGAAATTGCCATGGCGATTGGAGATTCCATCTCAGAAGATTTAATCAATGAGATCGTTGCAGAGCATTAGATTAACACGCTGCAACTTGTATCAAATTTTTTTGACAAGATGCCTATAAACCACTTGTAGATCAAAAAATTTAACTTCCACTAATGTGTTGTACATTAAACCACAAGAACTATGAAATAAAAAAAATAAAATAAAGTAACTATCGGTCTCTAGAATATACCACTGCTTCACCTATACCATCGTAGCTATTCAATAACAACAAACTAATAACACCCATCGTTCAAAAATGATTTAAGATTCCATATTAAACCTGCTCGCGGATCTCCAGGTTCTCGATAAAACCAAATAATATCTTGATACTTTTCCATGTGCTTTGATTAGGAATATTGTTACTTGAAAGCAACAAGGTCATGCTGACGTTTAAACTGCTAACAGATGGGAGGGTTTTTAAGAGATTAAGCTTTTCAATCAAACCATTACATTCAAAATTAAATTTGATATATCCATGTCTCCAAAAGCACAAGGTTGGGTGCCTCAATATGTGCAATGCTCGAACTGTCCAACATGATAACACTCTTGAGAGCCCACAATCTTACGTCATCCCACTTATCCGGGAAACAGAAATACGTCCGTAAGTTGCTTTAATTGCTTCGCCGTTGCTGTACTTGTTACTAGCCCTCCTCCCTCTCCCTGTCACACAGGAAAATAACACCAGAGAGTTGGACAACTATGACTGATAGCCAATTAGCCGCAATGCCCATCTTAGTCAGGAATAATCAGAACCCATCTCAAAAAACACTTCCAATGGGTAATTTATTCTATTCATGCAGAAAAAGTATTATTCATCTTCCACGTTCCACAGCTTACTACCAACATCTTCAGAGGGAACTAAATTGTACGGCAATAGTTCCTTTTGATCACGACGATTATATCATTGAAATATTGTTCAAAGCGGTAAATTCACAAACCATCATTGTCATGCTTCAGAAATTTTTTAACGGAAACTGGAATAATGCATCCTTGTAACCTTTACTGAACAATAATATATCAACCAAATTAAATCTGATATACGCAAAAGCTATATCAAGTATCTCTAGTACAAGGTTTAGTAGTTGTACTTTCTACATACTATCAGGGCAGCACTCATCTTGGAGCAGAACACCCGGTCCAAAAAAATGGCACAATACAAATGCAAAACACAGTACCAAGCTAAATTGACAAAAGTAACATTTCAAGTTAAATTTTTATGAAATCATATAGTCGCCTAAGCTATGAAATGCTTATCATTGATCTAATGTACAGTAGTTCACAATCTCAAAGGATAGATTTCAACAATGAGATGGAAAGTCTACCGGATTTCCCCATCCTCGCCAAGCTCCCCATCTTCAAGTTCCTCATGAGCACCACCATTTCTACGGGAACTATCTCGGTGATCTCTCTTGTGCCTTTTATGCTTGCTTTCAGTATCTGATTCAGGTGTGTAATTCTGCAAAAGTGTCATAATCAGTTTCTATGCCAGAAAGATGAACTACTACAGCACATCAGAAAGTAAATAAATATATCAAATATAAATTTTTAATGACCTTTTTTGATTTTTTACGGTCACTGCCATGTCGTCGGGACTTTTTAGAGTCCTCCCTCTCATCTTTGTCAGAATCCACTTCATCAGCTGTACTTTGGTGGCGCTTACGATGTTTTCTCTCTTTGTCCTTGTCCCTTCTTTTGTCCTCTTTGTGGCCATAACTCTCAGTGGCGTCAAGAATTTCACTGTCCGAGTCTTCCTTCTTAGCTCGTTCTTTACCCTTCTCCTTTTCTCTTTCACGTTCCTTCTCCTTCTCCTTCTCCTTCTCCTTCTCCTTCTCTTTCTCTTTCTCCTTTTCTTTCTCCTTTTCTTTCTCTTTCTCCCGTCGTTCTTTCTCCTTCCTCTTCTCTTTTTCCTCCCTCTCTCTCTCCTTTTTGGCCTGCAAATGTGAAAAGGGACCCCAATCATGAAGCAAAGATTAAAACAGAGAAAGCAAGGACAAAAAGAAAAAGTGAAAATAAAAACAACAAAAATACTAATCTCCTACTCCCTCCGTCCCAATTGAAGAGTTACACTTTAATAGTTTAAACAAATTAAGAAAACAGTTGAAAAGTGACTAATATCCTAAATATCCCTATCAACGATGGCCACAATTTCAAGTTGATTTAGTTGATTTGACACGCTGATTCTCATCCACAAATTCTTAGGGTATTAAAGTCATTATGTCAAGGAAGTGTGCCACTTCAATTGGACAAACCAAAAAGGAATGTGTATCTCTTCAATTGGGATGGAGGGTGTACAGCTTAACGAATCCCATTTCAGACATCTCAAAACTATGAAACCTTATAATTATCACAAGTATATTTCATTAGAGTAGAAAAAAATATTCATTATTGAAAGAGCTTTTTTTTTTCTTTTTGTTTTTTAAGGGTTGGAGGGGACCTATACTTTACCCCAACTCTTTTTTTTTTTTTTTTGATAAGTAAAGAGTATATAAATAACAGGCGTCAAAACAGGTGATGCAGCCTTTGTACACTAGGTGTATACAAACTACGCAGTTCTAAAACTATTCACAAAATCCACAAAAGAATGCCCGGGAGATTGATCTGTCGCTGAACACCACAAAAACAATGTGCACAAAAGACAGTCTCTCAATTGATCCAGCGAAACCTCACTATTATCGAAAATTCTCCTGTTCCTCTCTTTCCAAATAGTCCACCAAACACATGCCGGAATAGCACCCTAAAGAATATTGCTCCTACGATTGGAACGAGACCAACTCAAAAGCATCCCCCGAACAGAACTGGGCATTACCCACGAGATCCCAAAAAGCCCCAGAACATTATACCATAAAGAGCAAGCCACCGGACAATGCAGTAACAAGTGAATAACACTCTCTTCGTCGCCTTTGCACATGTAACACCGGTTCACATAAACCATCCCCCTTTTGCGAATGTTTTCTCCCGTAAGAATCGCCTCATGACAAGCTTCCCAAACAAAAAATGCAACGCGACTGGGAGCAATACTCCTCCAAATTCCTTTCCAAGGAAAGGGATCCCCCACTCTGCCCGACATAGCACAAAAATAAGATTTAGCAGAGAACTTTTTGCTGTTCGATGCATCCCACCTTGCCTTATCAATTCTGCTCCCGTCAATCTAAAGCGAATAAAGCGAAGTGAAAAACTTTCCACAAACCTCCATCTCCCAATCTTGAAGATCCCTACGAAACAAGGGATTCCAGACCACTCTACCCTGATCAATATGCAACACCGAACTAACATAGCAGTTTTTGTCCACCGCCAAATTGTACAACTTAGGATAGACTCTCATAGTTCTTCCCCACACCACTTGTCTTCTCAAAATCTCACTCTCGAACCATTGCCAACCTCAAAAGAAACAAACCTTTCAAGATGCGCCCACCCTTTACAAATTCCTTTCCAAACTCCTGACCCAAAAGAACCGACGACGATTTTAGGAAACCAAAAATGATCACCCTCTCTGTATCTATTGATCACCACCCTCCTCCATAACCCATGCTCTTCCTCCATATATCGCCAAAACCATTTACCAAGTAAAGCTGAATTGAAGCAACTTAGCTTTTTGATACCTAAGCCTCCTTTCCTGATGTTCAAACAAACCTTATCCCAATTAACTAAATGGATTTTATGCTCCTCCCCTTGACCCTCCCACAAGAAGTCTCTCTCAATCTTTTCCAAAATATTGCGCACTAAAGCAAGCACCACAAAAAGCGAAAGGAAATATGTGGGTAGACTAGATAAAGTATTTTGAATAAGCGTAAGTCTACCCGCTTTGAACAATAGCTGTTTCTTCCCCAACACACACCTAAGCCTCCTTTACCCCAACTCTTATTATTATAGAATGCCTTGAAAGGCTACAACAAATGGTGCCTCTTGATCTGAGAAATACACAGAAGTAAACAGAACCTAAATCAATGAGACGCCAGAGAAAAATGAGAAAGTTATACAGGCACAAACACAAGCGTGCCATCTATTCCAGCAGTCTGCATCGAGAAAGTAAAGCAGCCTGGCTCCGGGAGAGAAGGGTTGGAAATCGAATACAAGCGGCTCAATAAAGGACTCACCTAAACGGCTGTTGTTCATACCCCAACAGGCTTTTGTGGTGTGTGTTGGGGGAGGGGGTTGCACGCATATAAAGATGAAAATGGGACTAGATACAAAAATCTGATAGTATACTTCGAATACTTAACTTTAAAATAAGGACTCTTTTCAAGAGTAAGGGTGAAAGACAGTCAACATACCCACAAGGAAATGGTCGCTGATGTTGGACAAAACCAGCCATTTACAGACCAGCCAGTAGGTTAGGAGCACCAGTTTAAGCTTTCAAAGCTTCAAATTATACCACCAATACAGGGTACTACAAATGAAAATTATAGGCCCTGGCACGATTGTGAAATCAAGAACCTCATCGTGAATTGAGTCCTATAAATCGAGGAATGCTAACCAAATCATGATATTTGGTGGCACAAAAGCACCAAAAGTTAACAGATAACAATGTAAAAATTTGAACAATAAAACATATGATACTATGAAACAAATCTTAAGCCACAATAACATCACCAAACATTATGATGTGCAACTTCATGGCAAGAAATGTAGGACAGATGCAGAAAAGTGGGACAGAAAAATGAATAAGGCTAGCTCCTTTAGGTCCTTCCATTCCTACCAATCTCTCATTGGTCAACTCAGGTATCAGCTAGACCGCACTTTCTCTTTATTCACCAGTTTATGAGCTCACTAAGCCCTAAGCTAAGGCTATCTCTCTTGCTATGGCTCTTAGCTCTGGGCTATCTGGTCAGCACACCAAGAATGAAGTAGTACGATCAGCTGGCCTTGGAAAGAGAGATTCAGTGCAATTCTCCCAAGTAGAACTCGAATTGGAGAATGAAAAAGACCTTTTCTCATAAAAATCAAGACTTCAAATGAATTTCTCACGACCACAAAGACTAATGGTTGTCAAATATAGAACCGTATCACGAATCAACCCTTTAAATCGAGAAGGCTACTAAACCACGATGTTAGCACACACACACCCAAGACTCTTAACTATGTACTCGAGCAATATATTTTGTTTGAACGAAAACAGAAATCATATATTAACAATACTCAACTAGTTTGACATCAAAAACATCAAACGAAGTATTGTCAATAAAAGAAAAAATTACATTTAATCAAGTACACATTGTATAGAAGCATAAAAAACTCCAATAAACCTATTTATTTTCCCTTATGCTCAGTGGTAAATAAATACTGATGTCTTCATGACATCTGAAAAATCAACTGTGAGAAATATTTGCAAAAACAAGATTTAAGATCCTTGTGAATAGGGTCTCATAAAAATATCTACATAATTAAGATACTTGAGAAATCACGATTTAAGGTCCCCAATAAATAAGGTTATGGATAAATCTAGAGAGGACAACCCATTTTCGACCATACGTGTCTGCCTTGTGGCTACAGAATATTTTACCTTCAAGAAATTGATTGAAGTATAAAGTTGTTGTGGGGTTTGTGATTCATTGGAGGGAGTTAGTAAATGATAGTAGAGAAAGAGGTTACTGGAAGGTGGTGTATAACTGCTTATAGCGGTGGAAGAGAAAATCAAAAGCTGTCTATAGAGAGATATACAGAGAACAAATTTAAATGGACAGGAACACCTACCCCAGAAAAAAAAACAGAGGGAAAATACTAAGTTATATAAAGGGTATCAGAGTTTTTAAAAATTACAACTGAGGGACACTTGGGCACTTCAGTAATTATGTGACCAAAAAAAAGGAACACTTTTCTGCCTGTTTAGAATTCAATTATTTTACCTTCTGACTGGAAAGCCAATAAACACCAAAATAAATGGGTACGAGTAGCCTGGAAAAATTGTCTTCAGATGAATTCCTTGACAGGACATTTCTAGTCAATTAATGTAAGTGGCCTGAGAAACTTGAAAGAATATTGAAACTGAAACCAGTTGTTTGTAGGATTTTGGTTTCTCGGTTTTAGAGAAAGTGGTCATTGCAGTTTCATTTCGAGTTTAAGCTATAATGGGAAAAAACAGTAAAACCAGAATGTGCACACCCTACCAAAAATTATGCCACACTCAACCAAACTAAGACACATGTCAAAGGATATAAAATTCAAAAACAACAACAAACCTATGAAATTAAAATAGACACAATTCTGAGTGTATATATACACTGCCTCGTGTAAGAAATCATGTTCTGGAATGCTTAACTGAAGAACAAAAACATTAGCAGAGCTAGTGGTTGAAAGATACAAAAACCAAAGACGGTTGGCTCCACAGAGTTGAGACCCAGTGTGAGCCATTCCTAATGACATATTTTCGTTATGCAAGGAATTAACAATGATTAGAAAAACGCTGATTTTGATCAGTATATAATCAGTACGTAGATGACATTGACTAACATTTAAACTAAAGTCAGATACCTTTTCCTCCTCACGCTTGCGTTCTTTTTCTTTTGCCTTCTCCAGTAAACGTGAGACATATTCCTCAAATATCTCCCTGCCAAAGATCTCTTCACCAATAGCTCTGAAAGAAGTCCATAGCAATGTTAGTTGATTCAGGACATATATAAGAGATAATTTCTGAGGATAGCATTAGAAGTCTCATCAATCCAAGGCAACAGAATACCTGTACTCTGAGCTCTCCTCAAAAAGTTCTTTGCACTCCTCCCAAGTAGATGATGCACTTATTTCCTATGACGTGACCCCAGAAAAGTTAGATTAGCTGGTCCACCAAAATCCTCAAAAACATGCAGAAGAATCATAAGTTGTTTCCCCTACACTAAAGATCTTCCCTACCTTGATGGTGCCCAATTTTTCAGTGAAGTCTTTGATGAGACGTTGACGCTTTTTAGCTTCTTTCTCCTCCTTCTCCTTTGCCCTTTCAAGTAGATCTTCAAATACAAGCTGCAATGAAGTAGTGCATACATAAACTGCAGTTAGACTCTTAAGACAACATTAAAAAGTTTCGATTTCTTTTAAGCAACTACACAAGACAAAAAAGTAGCTATTAATCAAAATGACTTGCATTACAGTGGCACATGACGTATTCAATTACATGCATATGTAACACACACACCAGACACATCCTGCAAAATGTGTCACAGGATGCTAATTGGCCTCACGATAACCTTTGGATTATATAACTTACTAACTCAAGTTGTCGTTTCTTTATGCAATGCAAGGTACAAGTTCCATCAGGAAAAGGGAACATGCTACAAAAGGGCAGTCCTGCCGTAATAGGTTTCATTACCACCTCACAGACCTTACTATCCGATCTCAGATGTCCATAACCTCGACAATTTCCTTCCATCAAATTACTCCGCGCTAAACCTAGCTAGTGAATGAATTAATGCCTCTTATTCCTCCTCAACTCCATAACTGTAAAACCTACATTTACCTTATTGGATGTGAAAATTCAAATGGCTATGTTTATCTTCTGTCATAGTTGTCAAAGGCAAGAGGTGGGCGAGAGGCAAGGCACTCAAAAGGGCACTCACGGAAACAATATTAAAGGAAAAAAATATATAACATAATATCAATAACACAAATTTCATCATTCATAGTGGAAATTCCAATGCATTAGATGAACTTAAACTATAACTTCAAGCAAGAAAATAAATAGTTATCAACAAAAAAAAAATTACTGAATTACAGTACAGTATATGAAAACAAACTTCATTATTTTCATAGAAAGATACATGTAAAGAAAGTAAATAAATAAGCAAACAGATTTGAAAAAAGTAGTTTGTTCTGTTGCTAGAGTGTGAAGACGAGTGAGAGACAGAGAGGAAGGCCTACCACAGGTCCACAGTACTCACAGAACAGAGCGAGAGACTGAGATGGTGCGAGTCAGCTCAAAAGTCGAAACCCTAGCACTGACTCAAACGATTGAAGAGATTGAGGCGTCGCACAGTAGTCGGAAAACTCGGAACGAAGTTTTAGGGCTTATCTTTTGTTCGTCTGTAAGTCTGAAGTCAATTTAGGGTCTCCTTTTGGGTTTTCGCTATTTAAGTTAACCCAAAATTACATCGTAAAACTTAAAAATATTGTCTTATTTACGCTGTACGACTCAGTTCACCTTTGTCACGCCTCTCGCCTCTCCAAAGGGCGAGAAAGGCGTTTGCCTCCTCTTACTTCCAGCTTGTCGACTTGCCTAGGCCTCTTCAGGCACTGTACCCTCACCTCATGTCGCCTCTCACCTCAGGCGAGCGCCTTTGACAACTATGTCTTATGTTTAGCCAAAACGAGCGTTAATCTATCTGAACAAAGTCTTTACTGATTGCCCAAAAATTCAGTATCAAAGTACTACTCCAAAATTTTAAAAGACTACATTCTGAATTACAGCAACCATTATTTCCTAAAGTGAGAATAATCAACCTCTTTCTAGCAACAAACTACTTAATAGTGAGCAGTAGCTCCAAGTTCCAGAAACTTTTCGTTACTGCCCAGTATAGGAGCTCATTTATATGCTACCACTCAAAACCCTAACAGACATATTACAACGAATCAGAACAAAGTCTGCCCAGAAGGAAACAATCTACACAGAATATAACGTTTTGACTTCATTTTCTAGCATTAAACTCAGACATGAATGAACCAAAAAGCGAGGGGGGGGGACAAGGAGCTCATGGTTGGACAGCCTGAAATTAGTAACACAAATAACCAAACTTCTTAAAGTCGGCAAGGAAAAGTACTGTTGATAGAGTTATTAAGCATTGCATATCTTGGTTTCTTCTAATGCGTGTTCAAAATAACAGGTATACCGAGAGGCCAATAGATGAATACACAACACGAGCACAGAGTTGTTGGAATCAAAAGATTCGTGATTTGATTACATCCAGAGTTTTGTTGGTAAAGGTGCACTGAATCAGGCCAGAACCATTTCAACTGGAAGATACCATCATCTTCTTTTCAGCTTGAAAAATACCCACTTGTAGTTAACTGATTTACTTTTCCTTTTAAGGAAAAGTGAATTACTACCTTTAAAGGGTCTGTAACTTAAAAGTAGGCAAAACCCTTCCCCATTCAATTAGACTTTTCAATTTGTACAAATCAAATTCACAAGACAAGAGGGGCATGTGACATTAGCACTATTATCTACTTGGAGTGAATGAGTGACGACGGTTTCAAATAGTTACTGGTGCTTATTGTTAAATTTAGAAAAATGAATTATGTGTGAAATCACATTGGCATTCTAACGTATAACCCGTGTCCCGGAGGAATGTATCTTGAGGTATTGATGTCCTCAGTTTTGATAGCGCTTTTATATTAATTTTACATTGTAAAATGTTTGCGGTTGTTCAAGAAGATACTTCTAACCATCTCTTTTACAGTCTGCCACGATTCATACTATTCACGATTTCGCAGTTCACTATTCATACGATTCTGAATTTGACTAACTGTGAGTTGTATATCAAAAGGCAAATATCTATAATATAATAGAGCTCAGTTCAAGCGTGTGCAATTGACAAAAGATAAGTATCAGTCAGGATTTACTCTTTTACCGAGATCCTATGGTCTACATTTACTTTCAAGTGCAAGTGTGTGAAGGGCAATTGGTGGGCAGTTCAACTCCTTCCGCCTTCTGAGCTAGCGACTGCTTCTTCCACCAATTTCTGTGACTGCTTTTTCCACCAATTTCTTCATCTATTTGGAAAATGATTATGAACTAGAGTTCAACCGTGTCAAGGTCTTCCTCCGCCTTTTCCTCAATTGCAACTTTCTTGGGACTTTTCATCCTCTGATTTGGGGACTGCGAATCCTAAAACCCATCCTCAATTTCTTACTCCCTTCTTTTCTCTCATTGTCAACCTCTGTGCTTTGCGAGTCTGTTCAGAGTTCCAGTTTCTCTCTCCGAGCCACATCAATCTGTAAGATTTACTTTGTCTTCTTTCTTTTGTTTTCGTACTGCTAGCTAAACAATTGCAATTTTGCATTTTGGTAATCAATGATGAGTTTTTACAAAGAGTTGTAGTGTCTTGCTTGAGTTTTTTTCATATTCTCTTTTCGAGTTTGTCAATCCATTTGTTTCATTCTGTTTGCTTTGCTTTTGCAGCTCTCCATTTATTTCAATCAGCCTGTGTTATTTCATCCATTAATTTTCAAGCCCAGTTTGTTCGGAGTTCCAGTTTCATCAAGCTTGGTCGGTTCGGAGTTCCATCAATCTACTTTTTCTTCTTTCTTTTATTTTGAAATTCTTCATGTACTTCTTGACCTCAATTAATGTTGAATAGCAACTCTATTTCTGGGGTTGTCACTTTAAGCACGGATTACGAACTTTTGAGTATCAATTATGAACCTCTATTTCTGCCTTCTTGACAGCTCCTTTCAATTTTGTAGAGTAAATCCTAGCATTGACTACAGTTCTTTCTCATCTGAATCAGATCCTATTGAAATAGAATGCCAAACTTTTGGAAGTGAAACACATAAGAAAAAAAAATAGAAATCTCAAATGATAGTTAAAGAATGTGGAAGCACTTCATCTCATTCTCCCATTTGATTTATCTATTCATTCTCCCTCCACTGTTGTCGAAAGCTAATAGCACTTTTTTTGGTTCACAAGATAAGCATATTGAGTTTAATTTTCTATTCTATTGTTTATTCCAATGCTTTCACCAGTTATAGTTATTCCCATTTTCTCGCAAATGATTGCTTCCATCGTTACTAAAAGTCTTCTTTACTTCTGTGTGAATATTATGTTTACTATGCCAAACTCAAACTGGCTTATATTTGTTTCTAATAATCTTCACCATGAAGGGTATGACACCTAATAGAGCGATATGCAATAATTTTGGAACTGAATTATTTTTTTTTGGCAGTATTTGAAAATCCAATGTGAGGTTAGCTGAGATAGAGTAGCTGCCTTCTTGACTTTACAATGGAAGTAATAGGAATCATTGTCGATTTCCTTCTCTTACTATCAACCCTTTCACCCGACAGACCCCGGCAACCCGACGTATTCTTTTCATTGATGTGAATTCTCGATAGACCGAGGTAATCTTCTCATTGATGTGATTTTGTTTCATTGTCGTTTCGTTGTTGTAATTTTCTTTCTTCATTTGTGTTATTTTAATTCATTGATTTTGGTATTAATTCGTAACTAATTTTAGTTAGCTGTCGGATGTTCATTTTTATTTTTGATCTTAATTTGCTTAAAAAGAATCATTGGTTGGTTTTTTGATTTACATGTACTGGATATCTTATAGTAGTATTAGTGTGTGGGGATAAAGCTGGTTTGGATATGTGTGTGCGCGCGCGTGCTGGATAAAGAAAGGGAGGGTGTGCGCTATGTGTGAGTGTGCGGCAGAGGGGTTAAAAGAAATTGGAGAGTAGGGAGGTTGGTGTTTGTGTCTGTGTCTGTGTCTGTTATATGGACTTTCTCGATTCGCTGGTGAAATGTTTTGGAGATCATACATAGTGTATGAATGTTTTCTCTAAATCTGCCCTTTATCTCTCTGCCCTTTCTTTCGATCTCTTTATACTTGATTAAATCATTGCTTATTCTCACAACTTCAGTGAATATTGAGGTAATCTTTTGATCCAATTTTTCAATTTCTTTAAATTATTGTTTGATTTCGCTTTCTCCCTATCTGCCTTTTTTAACTTGAAATTAATTGAAGATTTTAAACCTTAGGATCTGCAAAGTTGGAGGTCGAAGTTGGACACTCGAGTCAAGATTTGTAGAGATGTAAGTATATTTCTCTTTAAATGTTTGCTATGAGTGTCATGTACTTGGAGTCACGAGTGTGGTCAGATAATGCCTCTGCTCCTTCCAGCTGTGATATTTCTATTTGATCTATGTTTAATTGTAGAATCAGCTAGATATATGCCTAATTTTATTCCATATTCATGCAAGTATTTGACCTTCGATGTCACCCATGTACTCTATGTTCTTAGTAAGCCCTAAGCTACGTGGAAGATAAACCATAATGCACAATCAATTGTGTTGCTGTTGTCCAACTCTTTCAATTAGTCGCCTAAATGATTTCACTCATTACAGCCCATATTGATAAAAATATATGTGATCTAACCAACCTTTGTGCTTATATCATCAGAAAAGAGAAGAAACGAAATCTGTTTTCTTTAGTTTTTGGGTTCTTTTGTTGTGTAGTCTACATTAATCTAGCCCCTACAAAATCTCAAGCATATAGCGATTCATTTGTATATTGTCCGCTCAATACATTGATCAAATCTCATACCGACACCGATAGCAACTAATTACTATAAAATAAATAATCACCCTGATAAATTTAACCTGTAAATTGACATCTGATGTCAGAGACGAGTCAATGCCTTCCCGAATAGCAGCCTTGAAGTCATCAAAGGTCCATGTTGATGCGATAGTGACCTAATAAAGAGACATACGTGAGTAATTAAACATCACGTAGAGGCTAATATGACAAATATACACACAAACACAAACGAGGAGGATACCTTAGCCGACTTCATAGCCTCCTTCAAGTGCGATTTGTCTTCATGGTACTATAAAAATAAAACAATAATAATAATAACAGACTCTGCAGACAACCATAACTACAAAAGTCTAAACAAGTATGAACATAAGAATAACATAACATCCAGACGATATACATATTTAAGTTTAATGCAATGCTACCACTGACACGAACTTTATCACAACACCAACACATCATTTGGCACTCTATTGTTAAATCTCTAATAGATATCATTACTAATTTTCAGGAAACCAAGTCCTTTCTCTATGGTGCAATGCTTAATAATTCCACCACCAACAGTACTTTTTTATTTGAAAAGGTCATGTACTGGGAATAAATATGACTAGAAGGAAAATAAGGTTCACCATTATGTAACATACTAACATGGACATGTATTTAGATATCTTATAGGAGTGCTTAAAATGAGGCAGAGTACGTGGTAATCCAAAAATTTGATATAAATCGACTTGTCAACGTTATTAAGAATTTAAGAGCCTGTTTAAATGGCAAGATTATATTTGATATAAATCACTGTTGTAGAGAGATTGAATAAGTAGTTTAAAAGATTTATACAGTGTGTTCTTTTGTTCAGAACATCAGTAGCAAGTGAACAGGCTATGGACCAACCAACTGCAAACTTCATAGAAACTTACTGTAATATGTAATAAACTGAATATTGTAAAACAATATAAAACATTAGTAGGAAAAAAAATCAATAACAGGACACATTTACTCTCTGACTATGTGATCATCGTAAGGAAAGAAGAGAAATGCTAACAATGCCCCGAGGCACTAGATAAGCATCTATTAGTAGTAATATCTTAATATTGGGAACACTCACCAATGCAATTGTTTCCCGAAGCATTAATGGGCATTTTCCATGTAAGATATTTCTAAATTAAGGATTCTTAACCATTGTCATAGGGGGCGCACTCATTAGCATGGCCCAGGAAATTAATAAATAGACATCAACTAAAATAAACAGAATATTAGTGCAATTGAAACATTCCATATACTGAAAAAACTCATAAACCATTATAGACATACTCCCTCATATATATTGTCCACAAGAGAAAAACTAATATATTTAGGACTCTTAATAAATGTCTCAACAACCAATGTCTAACAACTAAATTTCCATTTGTATCCTTTATTTAAGATTTTGGAAATCAAGAAGTCTCGAGGAAATCAAGTAAATACTAGGGGGTAAAATGAGAAACTAGTTAACTATTATGCATTGGATTTCTGTGGACAAAAACTTTGAAACTGTTGGCCTATATAGATGAGACTGCGGGAGTAGCAACTCCTGATAACACAATCAAATCACTTCATCAATTCAAGGCTGTAAAGGTACAAATGTGGACTAGACAACAAGCAATAAGGTTCTCATGTCAAAGCCCGATGAAAACATTTTCAAGGGAGTTTCCCAGGAGCGAGCAAATCAGAAGAGGAATTTTCTGTGACATGCTAAAACAATGAGACGTGACAAACAAAATTATTGACACTTACTTTTAAAAAAAAAAAATTCCCAACACACTGCATGTCTTCGATGTATATACACGAGAGATTAGGCATCGTCATGATGAACAAAAGCATTAACATTGACCTCTAGCACTTCCCACATTACATGTAAATTAGGTAATGATAGTGTATGACATTTCACATGACAATTTGACACCAATCAGTGACACGTACAACATATGAAAACTCTATAAACCAGAAAAAAGTTGACGACAAGTACCTGTCTTTCTAATTCTTCAGCAACATCCTCAAACAAATCTTTAGGTGTAGAACCAGAGGTGTTTGACGCCACAGCTTGATAAGGTGCAGAATCCTTGACCTAAAATCCACGGACAAACCAGATAAACGGAGAGACGTCTACTTTCTATGACAAATAAACACGAACCTTTCATGTTTTAAAAAAGTATATGTTACAATACCTTCTGACAGTAATCACGCCAGTAAGTTTTAGCTGTAAGAGTGCCATCAGCTACATGTTCTTCCAACATTTTGCGAAATTCATCACGGTTTTTGCGCTCCACCCGTTTTGTTTGTTCCTTAAAAAGGTAACAGCAAAAATTAAGAATACTGAACGTGTAGCCCCATGTAACAAATTTACATAAAAACCTAATGATTCTAAAAGGAACCTTTCTTATTTTCCTCTGTTCATCTTCTTCCTTCTCTAGGTCACGGATGTATTCCTGGCATAACAGCCAATATTAGTGGATATTCTATGACCCAAAATCAATTAAGCAAAGAAATGTACCTGGAAAATTTCCAAGCGATCAATTTTTTCAAGGCGTGAGCATCTTTCATCGTCTTCCAAGCGGTCTTGAACCTTCCGCCACTGAGTATCCACCTGGACACAGAGACATGAATGATTATTAATATGTGAAATGGACCTTGGAAAGAATTTGCAAATAGAACTTCAAAACACACCTTAATCAAGCCACACGATTCCAGAAACTGCCTGTACTCTAACCTATTCTGCCGTTGTTCCTCTTGAGCCTTAATTCTTTCCTGCATTTAAGACCCATTATGAGAGCATGAGATTACTGATACTATGATACAGCACGCTCTTTTTTATAGGTAGGTGTGACCCCTTGTTGGTATGGGAATTGGAACCAAGGACCTCAAGGTCTTTGCTTGAGTTCCCTCGCCATCTCTCCCACCCCTTGGGGTCACTGATACAGCCCGCTCTTAAAGCAAATAAACTGGCTGTCCTGTTACATAAAATGCAGAAGGCACCTAAAAGGCAAATTCTGACACTTAAAAGATCTAAAAGCACAAGAACGATGATGTTTTTTCTTTCTTTTCTTTTTGTTATACATTGATTCATAAAATTGACAATAGGTAAAAATGTAATATCACTTGAGCCCCAAATGTAATTATTGTTATCCTTCTCCAGATAGCATCCAGAGTTATCTTCACCATCCCCCAATTCGTAATAGATCTTTCTCCTGCTAACTTTCATGATTTTACAAGAATTATTTATGAAAAAAACCTAGATAGTAGCGCAAAAATCTGATAAGGACCTAAATACAATGTGCAACGACCCTAAATAGGATTATTATTGAAGCAAAAGCTCTTTAAGACTCTTTAAGCTAGTGGAAAGCAATAAGAACTAGGAAATAGCTATGAAAACAATACGTGTACAAGCGGCAGTGGAGACTGCATATCATACTTTTTTCTGAAGATCAACCAGGTAGTTCTGGAAGAGATCTTCTCGGTCTGCTGCTCGTTCTACGGCCTTAAACCGTTCATCATCTTCAAACAAGGCTATAGCTTTGCTGGTTCACAAGTAACATTTTTAAACTCAATATCTTGAATGTCATTTAAAACAAAAAACAATTGATTATTATTGACAAAAAAGGGAGATATGTACCTCCATCTCATGGATGATGTCAGTTCCTTGGACTCCTACAAGAGATTGAAACAGAGGGCAGGAAATACATCAGTAGAGATAATTTTGAAGGAACACAATGCACCCTATATATCTCATCACTTACTTCCAAAATGACCTTACTCAAATCAACTCCTATTCATGCCATATATAAGTAGTTTGGCACCATGGGAAAAGGCTTGGTATTTACCTTGTAATTGCAGGTCAATCATGGAAGGAAAAACCCTCGTCGGAAATGGAATAGCAGGGGTAGTAATCACAAAGAGGAAAGAGATAATGAGATATATGGGCCACTATGCAAGGGCATGCTTACTAACTGAAAATTTTGTAGCGCATTCGCATTAGCTTTATTAGAACATTGTTACAAAGTTGGAAATAATTGACTCTTGAAATTTGCAAAGCCAAAAATGGTATATATGCTTGCACGCATGCTAAGTGGCAGCTAAAAGACAGTGAGAACATTAGAAACGCCAAGAACAATTTACATAAGAGAAATGGAAAGGAAAATATAGCATACTACCAAACTAGCATGCAAGCAATAAGGATAAATGACCTTTCAGCAACAGAAAACTGAGAAGCAAGAAAGGACATAAAAGTTCACAAGTAATACGGAAAATACTTCCAACATCTTCGTGAATTCTTCTTTTGCTTTTCTCTGCCTCAAGCGCCTCTCCTCAGCCTCCAATTTCTTTCGTTGCATCAGGTACTATAGCATTACACATATAACAAATCAAAAATCAGAATGAAGTTTTTTAAACTTATAGTGTGCAAAGAGATAAACAGCAAAAGGAAGAATTAAGCTCCAGTATTAGTCCAATCAAAATGTGGCTCCAGACAGAACCATAAAGCCAAACAACAGAAAGCTTCAACAATATTACCTCGTTGAACGCCTGTTTCCTTTCACCAAGTGTTTTCAAGGCACCATATCTTTTGTCATTGATGATCACTCGCATTGCCTGATGTAAAATTTCCGGGTCAACAAGAAGCACTTAAAAACTAACCAAGAAGCAGAGACCTATAAGCACGATACCTGCTCCCAACTCCAGTCCGCCTCAACATTTGCAGACTCCAATAGTGACTTAAAGGCATTTTTGGCATCCTAAATTGGAAAGGTAGAAAATGGATAATTAAAAAAAAGTTAAAATATGATCAGTGCATCATAATTTCATCATGAATATTACTGAAAATGAAATTTCCTTGACTATTAAAGTTTAATACCTGCTTATTTGCATATATAAATGGTTCATCATCAACTGCTTTCTCCTCCAATGGTGTCACATTAACTTTTCCAGCAACTGCCATTCCCTTTTTTGCTTCCTACCAGTTACAAGATCAATTTATTTTCACTTCATTTTTCTTTCTTTAATAGAGAAAGAACTTCTATAGAGAATGATAAATGCATCAGCCTACAAAAAAGACAAAAAGGAACACACAAGCAGCAAAAAGAAAAGCTAAATGGAGGATGAAGGCCTTAGCAGATAGGTGGGAAAATTTCATCTTCAAATGAAACATCCATTTTGAGTGGCAAGAAAAGTAAATGACAAAAAAAGAGATTAACTTGACTGCCTCCTAATAAAAGAAATTTTTTGGAAAAAAGAAGCACCAAAGAAAATGGATTGTCCAGACGCCTACTAAAACAAGGCCTGGAAAGAACAATTCATACCTCGATATCCTGCAGAGAAGCTCCATCTACAGAACTCGCAACGCCATGAGAGGCTGGATTCTCCACACTAGTCCTATCAAGAATAAGTCAGGAATAATCTTATGGTTATAAATAAAGAGATAAAGCATACTGGTTCATCAGAAAGATAGAGCAATTAATAAGAACATACATTGGTGATGAACTGGCATTGGCCAGAACAACAGGAGCACTGACACTTCCAGGAGTAAGTGCAGGTGAGCGAGTGACCATCTCCGCCAAAGAGGGGAGACCAATAGCACTGGTTGATTCAGCGGGTTGTAAAACAGGTAACAATGATGACCCAGTTCCAACAATAGGTGGACCATTACTAACAGCAACTATAGGGGTAACTGCAACAGGGCTTGAAGCTAGCCCAGCTACTGTCGGAGTCAAGGTTTGACCAACCAAGTTAGCAGCAGGTGATGCTTGTTCTGATACAGAAACCGTAGCAGTGTCTGGAGCTTTGGGAGTAGTAACCATACCAAACTGAGTCCCCTGAGAAGCTTCTTTTTCAGCCTGCTCACGGGCCAACTGGTAGCATACAGACAAAGGTGAGCGCAAAAAGATTAATAAAGGGGGCAACAGAAAACAAGGGCTATTAATCTTGATGCTAAACCTTCAATTCCTCGGGTATTGACCATTTAGATTCCTTTGTATCCTTATTGTAGTAATACCTGCACAAGTCAACCCAAAATCTCTTTCAATAAAGCAACGTATAAGTTGGAAGTATTGACAGTTACAGTGATGATAGTTATGACGCACTTTTTACCCTCTGGAGTTGTGAACTCTTTCCAAACAGTTGATGCATCAGCCCTCTGCAACATATAAAAAACAATTAAAAATGTATTCATTTAGATAACTAAAATACTAATCAACTTTAAATTAGTCAGTAACATTACAGCATCGATGTACTTGCGTAAAACAGATTCACAACCCATGGCAACGAAAATAATCTTAATTCATGAAAAGGGTTAAATATATTATGGGAATTAATTGCTTAATCAGCTTTAGATAATAGATTCAACAATAGATCCACAAATCTAACTCATTATATACACACTAAAAATGTGTGCACTTCCACAATCATTTTTAAGTATTAATCAGAGTACATCATAGGAGAAAAGTATTGATCAATTAGGAGAAAAAACAATTGCATTTCTTATACACTGATTTCAGTTATGAATGGCCCTCTTGTGATATCCAGATCATTAGCATGGCAGCCCCAAAAGGGCAGAAGGAAGGGAAGGGTGAGAAGGAGGGGCCAGTAAAAGGGATGGAAAATCCCCTAAAAAGATCACAAGTGCTACATCAGAGCGGTCACCAATAAAGGAAACACGCGCCCCAAAACAGCTAACCCGTGCATGGCTGTCAAATCCTGTAGGCAACTCATCAATATAATATAAGTTTAAGTAACAGCTCATAATCCACTTATCATAACATTGTCGAACAAGAATTTTAAGAAGTAAGAATAAAAAATTTAAAAAGAAACACAGATAGAGTGACAAAAATAGAAATATAATTTACGTGGGTTGAGGAGAACATGTTACTCCAAAAAATAGGCACAAAATTAAGAGCCGATACCAATTCCAAAAAGATAGTAATGCTAAATATGTAAATGTGAAACTTATTATTTTCTCTACTCTTTGTGCTGTCGTTTTTAAATGACAGATGGGCTTACCAAATTTCTACTTGACCATTGGTTACTCTACAACTTGGTAAAGAGCTGCCCAGTCGATTTCAAAAGAACAAGTGAATGGACTGTGGCCCCAATAATATCTTGCACAAGATGACAGAATAGGCAACTTAATAAGGAGCAGTTGTGTGCCATCAAAATTGTTTTCCACTGCAATTCTGTAATTTTATTTTCCTTCAGACAAATTAAATTAATCAACAAAGATAAGTAAAGAGATTAGATCAGATCCCGTAAGAGCAGGAGATGCAGATTTAAAGGTGAGAATAAACACTGTGTTTTCCACTACTTCTTGAGGTCTTTCTTTGTCATAACAGATTTATGAAATGTGGGAATGAAAAGTAGAAACTGACAAAAGGTCAAATGCAGCTAATTAATCATAAGCTTTCAAGACCGTTACGATTACATTTCATGTCTCACTGCAATAGAGAGGATGTCCTGAAGACAAGCACACATCGTGTTTTACGATGCAAGCAGAAAGGAAGTTTACCCTAAGAGATTGTCAACAGAAAAGAAACTAAGGGAATTAACAAAAGACATCTAAGGTACATCTATCAAATCCTTTCCTCAAAAAAGGGTGAATGAATTAAAGCCAAGCCAAGGTTTTCTTTCTAACAACAAAAACAATACAAAAATGGCACACAAATTATTAGCATATAGATCGCCGAGAGAGAGAGAGGACTACATAACCTACAGATTATCAATGAATTAGAAGAATCAAAACAGCAGGCTTTGCATACTACTAGAGTTTTAAGTCTAGTTGAGCAAGCACCATAGCCAAACAAATTCATACCTCTGCATTTGATGGCGCATTGTACCTGTAGAACCTTACAAACCATTGTACATGAATAAGAGCATCGACTGCCAAATTTTATAAATTATGTAATATAACTCAAGAAGACACCTACGCCGACATCAGAAGATGAAGAAAAATGGGGCTGCTGATATACTTTATAGTTGTAACTACTGGTAGGAAAAATCATCCTAAACATGTCCAATGGACGACATCACTTGCAGCATAACAGCATAGGGGAACAGAAGAAAAATATTGGAAGGAGCAAAGCAATCAAAAAGGTGAGATAAGAAAGACTCTTACCATGGCAACATCAACAATTTCCCTAAGAAAAAAATTCAAAAATAAAATAATGATAATTTTCTAATAATTATTACTACTTCCATCCCATTATTCTCTTGAGTTTAGTATTTGATCCAAAGTGAATGTCACTTTCAGCCCAAATGGATTCATAAAAGGTTGAATGTTCATAACTAATGACTTCCTTAGTGAAGGTCACTTAACGCACTTTACCTAAAGTGACGCTCAATTTTAGGATGAAGGTAGTATTATTTTAGCACTAAAACAACAGCAGCCAACAACCAATTTTCCACAAGTAATTTTCCTACATAATAGTTGAAAAGTAGCAATATGTTGCCTGCCTTGAGAAAGTGAAACCGCCTTCAAAGTGAGCATACAGAGCAGTCGTTATTTTCCCTCGACTTTCCGTGACATCTACAAATCATTGAAACATGCAAAGAAAAGGAGAATACATATAAAACGATTTTGATCAATTACAATTGTCAACATCCGTATAATGCAACAAAGTTGCTGCTTATTCCAGAGCAGACAAAAAGCATGCTTTGCAGGCAAACCAAACATGGCAGTGAAACCCGGAATGCAGAGCTAGTCAGCAACACAACTCACCTCCAAAGGAGTCATCAATTCCAAAGGCTTGTCCCAGCATGATTGCTTTGTTCTCTTGTTGTAATAATATCTGATTAGATATTCAAGCCACGAAGATTCAAGTTAATTGAGATAGAAATTTCTAGAAAAGCAAAAGAGATATAGATATAAACAATAAAGCACCTGCAGAAATGGAAAAGGCAGATCAATAGCCAGCAAAACATGGAAGTGAGAAACAAAACGGCTAAAAATATGATTCTATAAGGTAAATACCCATTATATCCTCCCTCCCCCCCGAGCTGCTTAGCAAAAATTCGCAATCTTTCTGCTTTCCTCAGGGTAGAAGCAAAAACTTTGAAAATGAAAGGGGCTTATACAAATGATAATAAAAATGTACATCACTATTTACTGGATAGTGGATAAGAAGTCCACCCAAAAAAAGGACACTGGGAAATCAAAAGTTTACAAGGGAGACTCAAAATTACAAAGAACTGTTAACTAGTCGCTAATTGTATCTCCCAAGGCTATCTGGCAAATAGCCCAAAACATTTGCTCCAAAGATAGACTAGATAAAGCACTCAGTTCAAAAAAAGATTTAAAGACAAACTCTTTTCATTAGAAAAGTAGCACAGCATTCTACGCATACTACAGTTGCAAACATCCCACACTTCCAAAGAACCTTAGCTTCTTTTCCATTACCAAAGCCCCTCCATTTCTGAATGGAAGAATTTTCCACCTTCGCAGGTAAGGCTTATGACAAACCGAACATCCAACCCCACAACCACCGTGCAATAATATTACAGTGGAGAAAAATATGGGAATGTGATTCCTAAGCCTTCATACACATAGCGCACACATCCAAACTTAAAGCTTCCTAAGGTCTCCTATGTTGCTAACAATCATTGATATTCGGCTTACCATGAATAAGAGACCTTTGCTTTCCAAATAAACTTGGTCAGAAGAAAAGGTTAAGGACTAGGAAAGCCATCAAGTAACCATTATAAGAGTTGACTCCCGTATCTTTAAGATATACACTGGTGAAGATCTGGAAAAAAATCCAAACAGATTGAGGTTTATCCTATAATTGGGATTCTAGAAAAAAATGATAACCAAAAAAGAAGTGGAAAAGCAATAGGAAAAAGGTTTATCCTAAGGCCCAAGCCTAGCTAGGAGTCCCCCAAGACAGAGTACGAAAGCCGACACCTCTCAAATAAGATGTGTGAGGTAGAAATCATCTAAGAGTTCAAAAATACATTTCAATGAACTGGAATGGGTCAAACAAATTCCTAAAATACCCTTCCTCCTGCCAATTACGTTAGCCCAAACTTGCAACTAATCACATAATGCCAAAGAGTAGCCTTAATAAGCAAACTCCACCACCATTTAGCCACATACAAGATGTTCTAGAAAACCAGGCTGCCCCAACAAGAAAGGAGAATAAGTTGGAGTATTAGAAAGACAACTGGATCAGGGTGATCTTCCCAACTCAGTCTTGTCCTAATCACTTGGCTACATGACTCTTTTTCTGCCATTCAATCAGGGTGATCTTTCCACTTAAAGGGTGAATTTCCCAACTCAGCCTTTGTCTTTGTTCCAATCACTCGGGTACATGACTCTTTTTCTGCCATTCAATCAGGGGTCACACTTACCAATTTTCTCCCCGACATCTAGAAGAGGGTTTACCATTCTTTTACCTTTTAAATGTGAGATTTCTGCCTCCAACATATGCTCCGTACCACTCATAATTACAGCATAAATATTTTGAAAAGACAAACGGAAAAGGTATAATGAAACACATTTTACATGAATCATGATTACTTTACCTTCTTTCACCGTCAGCTTTAAACTCTTGCCAATCAGACGAGGTATCCTGAGTAGTATTAATAGCATTCATGGCCTGCAATTGGAATGAGAGAAGATGCAAAAGTGACAATTACCACAAAGGTGCTATAACCATAGTTGGAACAAGTGGCCAACACAAAAAGGTAATATCCCGGAGAGACCTCATGTTTCTGATTTAGGTAGACCTTAAAAACATCTTTCCTTTGTGATTACCGACACTAGCAGTTTAATTATGCTAGTCAAATCCAACAGTCCACATTCAAATAAGATATCTCAATATCACCCCAATTCCATAAAGTCATAATAAGACTGGAGCAAAAAATATCTAATCTGAGTTTCATATGTTTTATATGTACTGTTTTCCTATTGGAAGAACAAATACACAAATAATGATGGCATCATTTTTTCTAGTTTCCTATACACCTTGACTTTCTTTAAGGTATAATAAAATATTCGTACTAACTAGAACAGTTGATTTACCTGGAAACTACAAATTTGCACTCTTCGACCAGCATTAAACTCTATTACATGAGAGTGAGAGTGAAGGTGTCAAAAAGGTTTTATTGTAGCTATTGTGCCATATTCAACCAGACAACCACTCTATTCATGAGGTAGCGAAAGGCACGAGAGAGGAATAGAAAAGAGGCAACTATGTTAACAAGTCTATACACTTTTCATTGAGGTAAATGTCAGGAATGTAAAAAAATGAGCATTGATCGATATCAATATTTCAGATTACATAAATCACAAAATTGTACCTGAAGCGAGGCAGCGGTGGGCGAAGGCTGCTGTCCAATTTGCTGCACATGAGTAATTACTGGTGCGCCTTGGCTTCCTGGAGGTAACCAAGGTTGTCCTCCTTGATGAACAACAGGCGCATGCATTTGTGAGACAGGTTGGAACTGGGAAGATACATTCATTGGGTTTTGGGGTTGGCCATAGGATGTAGCAAACTGAAACAAGACAAAAACAATGAGTTGAGTCCGGGAGATACCCCAAGCCCAAATAGAAAATCACAAGAAGATAGTAGCTTTATCTCTTACAGTATATGATGAAGAGAGAGGTACTCCGGGGCCACCCAGACCAGGATGATTATTTGGAGGGGTAGCATTTTGAAACTGCTGGGATCCAGATGTAAAGCCCATGTTTGGCTGCATGTATGGCATTGATATCCCCTGTGATGGAGTGAGATGACCAGGCTGACCAGGCCTTGAAGGTAACTGCTGCATTGGCTGAGAAAACTGTGGCGGCTGGCTTTGACCAGCGGGCATACCTTGCGCAACGGGACGAAATTGCTGAGTAGCTGAAGTCGCCTGCATGAACTGTTGTCCTGGCTGCCCTCCCGGAACAGGTCGAAACTGTAGCAAATTAATATTGTAAAAAGATAATGCTTTAAACAAGCATACATAAACAAGTATCCAGATTCGTAAAGGAAAAGTAACATACTTGCATCGTATAGGGTGGTCCAAAATTTTGAGACCCCATGGATCCAATTGCTGGTGCCCAAGAGACTTAGTTCACAGAGACGAAACTACATATATGTTGAGAGAACATAAATATACGAAATTATGGTATTTCCAAAGCCCTAACCTTAACAACAACAACAAAAAAAGTAATAATAATAAAATATAAATAAACACAGAATCAATCAGAGATCCTTCTCAAAGCCAGCAAACAAAGAATATCAGGCTGCAATCAAAAATAATCCCTCTATCCCAAATGAGGGTCCTATAAATAAAATGTCCTGAAATGAGTGTCTCTTTTATAATTAAGATTTAAATTCACTTTTGTTGACCATCATGTCCAAATATGCACTTGTAAAGTTACAATGCGGACAGTAAATGTATACTAGCTACTAAAAATGTTTAGAAGTCAACGTACTAGATTAGCAAGAAAATTGGGAGGGGGGGGCATTTGTAATTAAAACAAGTTGATGCTACGAAAATGTTTGAATAGATACAGCTCAACAGTTTAACCTAAGCACCAGAGTTAGGAGAATTATTAGCCATTGTAGCAGATAAGCAAATTCAGCTGCGAAGACAGACGTGAAATGAAAAACAAAACCCTAAAGTATCGACAATTTGTAAAATTGACTGAATAATTTATGACCAAGAGGTAAGAAAGCATCAAGTGAGCTCGGAAAGTCACTGACTCGCCAGGACTAGGCAACAACCCCGACAAATCGCAGAGTTTTCGAAAATTGGTCGAATCACTCAGTTGACACGGCGAATTCGACGTGAACGCGGGAAATTGAATGAGGGGTAGAAGTACCTGGTGGAGTCCTGTCAGTGAATCTCCTGCAGACTCTTCGTTACTCCCCGGCGTAGGTCTACCGCAAGAACGACTCCCTCTCCTACCGGTTGACGGGTTCTTGTTGTCAGTCTGTATTCTCGCGCTCGCTCCCCTTCTTAGCTCTCGCGTATTCGTTTCTTGTTTAACCTTAGAAAAAAGTTTTTTTTTCCGTTCCTGTTCTTTACTAACAGAGTACAACAGAGCCTCCACTTAATACTTCGGCAGACCCAAATCCATTGTTCTTTTACGATTATTAATCGGGAAAAAAAAAAAATTTTTTCCGTCGTCTTATTATTTGCAATAACTGATTTGATCAAACACTTTATAATATCTCAAAATTAATCAATGTATTCAATAACTAGGTGTAATGTAGTTCATGTCTAATAACGGGTCATCCACTTTTGTAACAGAACTATTAATATGGACTAACTGAGAGATTTTATGTGGGGTATTTTTGTACATCTTCATTGAAAAAACAAAAAATGATGACAGTCTCGTCATTATTTTGAATTGAGATATACAAGAATACCCTCATAAAATCTCTCGGTTAGTCTATATTAACAGTTCTATTACAAAAGTGGATGGTCCGTTAACGACAGAGACTACATCGCACTCAATTATTGAATTCATTGGCCAATTTTGAAATATTGTAAAGTGGTTGGTCAAATCGATTACATGCGAACAGTATTATAGTCAATAATATAATTTTCTCTTATTCATTTTTAAATAATATTCAATCCATCCTAAAATTATTACCCCTACTTTTTTTTCGTCTATCCCGGATAATTTTTATTTCAGAACACTTAAATGTAACACCTAAAATACTAACTGTAACATCATTTAATGGTAAAAATTACCTACGCGCAGTGGCGGACATAGGCTATGGGGTATGGAGCAGCTGCCCCCACTTGGGGGTAATTTTGTTTAAAAACAAACTTTTTTTAATAATAATTTGCTATATTATACAATTTTCCCCCACCTGATTAAAATTTATATAATTTTCCCCCACCTTAGTAAAAAAAAATTAAAAAATTACTTACCGAGTTACCGTAACTCTCTCTCTTTCCAGAAGAAGAGAGAGACCAAAAATTTGAAATCCTCAAACCTTTTTTCCCAAATATCATCTCCCTATCTCTCGGCCTCTCCCAAATCATGTTTATGTCGCCAGCCTCCTCACCACTATCGCCAGTCGCCTCCTTCTAGCGACGATTCCGACCACCAACAGCATGACGGCACAAGCACCAGACGGCTCCAGCTCCACGCCTCCACCATAGCACCATTCCACCTCCACTTTCCTGATTTCCTCCTCACTTCATCTTTACAATCTACATACTCTAGTGACTAGTTTCTGGTCACTCTACTGCTAAGAGAGAGAGAGGTAATTATTCTACACTTCAATTAGTATTTACAATTTACTATTTAGTCTGTCATTATAAATTTATAATTGTGATTTGTGAATAGGCATAATAGCCCTAATTTTAAATTTATAACTGTGAATTTGCGATTTGTAATTTGTGACTTCAATTAGTCATTATAATCCTAATTTTAAAATAGCTCCTAATTTTAAATAACCCTAATTTTGAAATAGCCTCAATTTTAAATAACCCAAATTTTGAAATAGCCATAATTGAGTATGTAATTTATGTAATTGTTGTGAATTGTGATTTGTGAATTTGTGATAGATGATATTATGATAATATTATTTTATTTCCTAAATTTGTGTGTTCAATATCTTGGTAGTTGATTTATAAAGAAAAAAAGTGTATATTCTCAAATTGTGGTTGATTTGAAGGAATTTGGTTTTAGTGATTATGAAGAAATTTTTTAAACGGAAACGACCTGAAGAATTTGGAACTGGTAGTGCATCTATTCAACAGTCTCAGTATGGTAGAGCTACGAAATAATTAGATGATTTGAATAGTATTTCTTCAGATTTTGCAGTAAGTAAAAAGATATCTAAATACAACCTAAACCAAATTGATGAAATTAAAAGAGCTTATTTGTTAAAAGGGTCTTGTCAACCCCGTAGCCATGATTTCCCTAAAAAATAAATGGGAACTAAATTGCGTCGTTTTAATTTGGATTGGTTTGATGATGTAATTAAACGTTTTCAAAGTATGAAAACACGTAAGGGACAATTATTATTTGTAAACTTCATTAAATTTGTGTATCCGGTTGGGAAATTTTCTGCGTCCGCCACAACCTACGTGCCCCTCCTAAAATTACAAAGACCACACTCCTTCCCTAAACCTTTTCCCCCAAACGAAATTCACATATCCATTCCCATCCATGTCTCCCTTCTCTCTCGCTCTCTCTTTTCTTTCTCACTCAACAGAGAGGAGCTCTGTTCATCTTTCTTTTCTCTCTCACTCTCTCATCATTAAGAAACATACACCACAGAGTAGCGGATGTATTCCAAAACATCTGCTACATACAAGTTGATGTATTTCAAGACAGTGGCTGCTTAAGAACGGTACAAGAAAAAAACATATGTTGTTGTTAAACGGTTATTTGCCTAAACATTCGTTATGTCATTGCGGAACTTTTGCTAAACATTCACTTAATTTTGAATTTTTTAAAAATCAAATACAATCGAGGGTCAATTCCAATTGTTTATATGAAATTGGGGTTGGAAATTTAGGACTTACAGTTGGGGGGGAGTTCGAGAAAGGATGAATCAGTAAAGACATAGGTGAAAGGGACTGGGAGTGATTGTTGCACAAAACCACACAAGTCTTCTTCGCAAAAGTGGAGAGAGAGAGGAGTTGTGAACTTGTGTCGGTTTGATGGGTTTTATAGTGAGTTAGTGTTGGAGGGAGGGAGGCAATAGAGGGGGTGATTGGTTGATGGAGTAAATGAAGGGGTTTAATGATTGGTTTCGTCAATTAAATGTATAGAGGGGTAGTTGGGTATTTTCAGTTATAATGGTGTTACGTTTAGTATTTTTGGTATTACGTTTAAGGTCACTCTTTTTTATTTATAACCATTATTCTATTTGTTTTACATATATTTTCCACCTTCTCATTTTATAAACTTTTTTTTATGTATCAGAAATTTTAGCAACTTCGAATTCTAATAAATATTACTACTAATTAATAAAAATCATATTATGTTCCCCAAAAAAATATAATATTGACAAAATAAGCATGTTAAATTAAATAGCGTTGATTACTACTCCATCCGTCTCATTCTATTGGCTACTTTCTTTTTTTAGTTATTTACAAAAATATATGTTTAAAATTTTAATGTATATTTCCTTCGTCCTGAGAAAATAGTCAATTATTTCATTTTTTAGATGTTTCGCTTAAATAGTCAACTTTTAAAAATTAATGCATAAAAGTGACATTTTATTACTAATGAGCTACTAAAAGTGTTATTTTCTTAAAAGTTTGACTTTTAAACGGAAAGTTTTTGTTCGGAATGGAGGAAGTATTTATTAACTAGTTTCTTAATGTACCCATGATCAAATTAAGTATTTACTTGATTTTTCTTGGTTTTCAATACTATATAACAAGGGTATAATTGATAGTTTACAATAATGGTTGAGACATTTATTACAAATGTTGGTGAGCTTTTGTTTGATCAAAATAAACAAGGGTATAAGTGAAAAGTAAAATACTATATTTGTTATACTCAAATAGTTTATATTTTAAAGTTTAATTAACAAGGGTTATATAATTAATATTAGAGATTTTCATAATTAGAAAAAAAATGTTTGAGCAATACGTTACAATTAAATATTATGGAAATTGTTTTCATGATTATTTTTTTAAATAGACCCTTAAATTGAAACATTCAAAAATAGTATGATGAACTATTTGCCTAAAACAGATGGAGTATAATGTAATGCATTTAGAAGACTCCTAAATAGGCAAGTTTTTGTCCGTGAGAAACTATATATGAAACGAGGGAGTATATATCATCATATTTTGACATTCCGTAGACATGTATAAATAGAAAATCAACTAAAATTGGTACAACGATAGTTTGAGATAGCTTACTAATGGCTCGTTTGGTGGTACTTTTTGACCACCAAATGTTGCGTTTCGGGGTGTTTCGACAAAAAAAATGTTTCAATACCATGTTTATAAACCTCCGCATTTTGAAAACTTTGATGCGTTTTGAACGCTCCAAGTTGGAGCTTTTTCCAAAACGTTGCTGTGAAAACATAGCTCTATTCGAGAATTCCCTGAAATGCCCACTCGTATGCTCGGTTTGGAATAGAAAAGAAAGAGAGGGACAAATGGGGAGAGAAGGAGATGGCAGAGAGGGAAAAAGATGAGAAGGACGTGTGTGTGTGTGTGAGTGCACTGGAGGGAGATAAAGGGGATAACAACATGAGGTCACCGGAGGGGAGTAATGGGTGAAATGAAGGAAAAAAAACAGGGCGTAACAGGGCATTTTCAGGGAGTCGTCAAAGAGAGAGATGAATCAATTTTATAGATTCACCCCTGTTGTGTTTGAGATTGTGATAGTAGCTTTTTAATTTTTCAAAGTGACCCCTAAGTTAAGAAGTTCAAATAAAATTGATCTGTATTTGAAAATGTCTAGTTATTATATTCTCCTAAAACCATTAAAGTTCTCATATGGTTCCCAAATGGGTGTATCTACAATAGATGTTTATAAAAGGGTATAATAGTTATTTTTATAGCTACTTAATTTCCTATAATAGTATTTTGAAATGGTATCCCAAACATGTTAATAAGAAAACAATTGCATTTTAAAAACTCTGCGTTTTTAAAAAACTGGTTTTGAAAACGCTATGCCAAACAAAATAAAGAAGAGTTTTCTCATACTGCATATCTAATTTGATAGTATCATCCGAAATGTAGAAGTTTAAAAGTCAAAGCATTATAACGAAGACGCAATATTCCAATCTAATCATTTGGGTAACATATAAGGGATTATAAATTTTAATTTTTGGGTTAAAGTTATGACCAAATCTCTCTCTCTCTCTCTCTCTATATATATATATATATATATATATATATATATATATATATATATATATATATATATATATATATATATATATATTTAAAGTTTGTGAAAAACACTATGGTTGTACCACCTCACCCTCTTTGTTAAATCTCAATTGTGAAGACGTGACTCTTAAACTAATGAAGACTATTTATTTTCCAACCATTAACTAATAATAATGCTTAGTAATAATTAATATAATAATGAGTATTAATCTTTTCTAATGTTAATATTAGAAGTCTTATATGTATAAAAAAAAATTACAACTAACATTACTATCAAACTAATGTGAGATACAACTATTTTATTGGTAATAAAAGGTGAGATTTTAAATCTAATGACTTTTAAAACCAAAATCAATTTATAACCAATATGAAACACATCTCTACTAATATTACCAATAGAAGAGATGTGATCACGCAATATTTGTGGTGATCTTGTCTTGACGTCCACGTATACGCGAGGATGAGGTGGCAGCTTCTTCTATGTCCAGCGGTTAACCCGCACAAAAAACAATAAAACTCGGATTAAGGTGTCGGGTTGGTCTGACTATAACCTCCGGTGTATGAATTAGTTTTCCCAGTAAAGTTTTGGTAATAAATGAGCGTGATAATAGTTTGATAGAGAGCTGTGATAAGAGAGTTAGAATATCCTTGAAATTACATGCCTTGCCATGAATAAGGGCTCTTATATTTATACCTGATATTGATGGCGACGTGGCAGTTTGCTATTGGGGAGCATAAAGCGGCCGTTATTAAATGCGCTGGTATGCTCGTCAGAGTGGGTGAACTGCGTGTGTGTCAGAGAGTTAGTATTGGCGTGCAGCGGTTTTCTCGGGCCTAGGGAAATGGTTTTGTCGGGGTGAATGATTGGTCTGAGGTCGAGGCCGAATGGTTTCTATGACACAAGCTTTGGTTACTCGTCGAGGTTGAGGATTTATGAAGACTGATTTGGAGGTAGGGCCGAGGGATCCCGATCTGACCCAGTCGGGCCAGGGCGGGCTCGCCAGTTAGCCGAGGTCTCGATGCCGAGGTCGAAGTCATTTATCTTGAGGACAAGTGTTCCTCTGTCCTCGCGAGGTGTGGCCATATGCTGGGACCTCTTTACGCCGAGGGTCCGATATTTTCATGCCGAGGTTAACCCCTCGATTTCAATCCTCCGGTGGCCCCCTACTTTTTAGCTGCTCGATGCCGAGAGGGCAGAAAGTAATACTATTTACCCGATGGTAGGAGGTCGATATCATGCTTTTGGCCGAGGATGACTTACGTGTTCGATTCGAGGCTGCTTTCCAGGATTTTTGCCGCGACGAGTTTTGAACCGAGGTTGGTAGTTTATGGACGCATGCGCTTTTTCAGTCCGCCGCCATTAAATGCGTGTTTTGGCGGTTTCTTGGTTTTTTGGGCGGCTTTTGAATTTCGAAAATTTATCAATGCCGCCTTTTGCGTGTCTCGAAGTTTTGAGAAAATGATTGCGTGGCATAATTTTGGGCGTGCTAATAAAAATTCATGTCGACCCTGTCATTCCTGGACACCGCTTAGAAACGACGTGCAGCTAGGGGGAGTATAAAAACTTTTTTGTTTTTTCACCGCTTACCTTTCATTTTCTCTCTGGCATATTTCTTCACTGGTTTTAGGCGATTTCCGGCTACACTCCCTGAAGTTCTCATCTTGTTACCTCGTTGTTTACCCGCGGCTCTGTAGTGTGTTTTTCTATTTTTCTTCCACGTTTTCGCCCTTTTTGAGTTTCGCGGTGATTTCCGCGTTTTAAGCCCGACTTAGTTTCATGTGGATTGGGGTCTTCATTTTCTCGGTTTTGATTTTTCCTGGCTATCCTTCTTTTTTCGTGCATATTTTCAACTTTAACTTGATTTCTCCCATGATCGTCAGTTTGTCTTCGCTTGGTACCTGCTTTCTCTCCCTTTGCTTTTTTTTCTTTCATAGAGTAATATGTCCCGTAGGATTCCTTTTCCTTTTTTTCGCTTCTCTTCTTCCACTAGTAGTTCCTCCATGGAACTGATAGATTACCGGAATGTGGTTATTAGAATACTTGCTTTGCCAGAGTCCTCCTCTCTTTTTTTCTCGCCATGTGGCCGAAGCCTCATTCACGGTAACGCCCCGAGTGAGTCCTCAAGTGGTCGAGGATCTTTCTCTCGCCTTGGTGCCTTTTTCAAGCGCAGCCCATCCTTTAGCCGAGGATGCTTTAGCCGAGGATGTCCTTTTCGCTTTGGCCGAGAACAATGCCGAGGATGTAGACCTCATGTTTTGAGGGTGGTGACCCGAATGACGAGGCGAAGTCTGCTCGTGGTCCCGCATTGGGAGAGGCGTGAGTGGGGTTTGCTTGGCCGAGGAGATTGTAGTGGATACCGTGATTCATAAGGAGACGACCGTGGGTCCTCTTAGTTCTGAGAGTTCTCGGGTCTTGCTCGATTTCTTCGTTAGACTCCGGATGGCGAGGCCCCTCGTTGAGTCGTTGGGAAGTCTCCTCGCTAAGTGGTCCCACGTGATGCAGCGAGGATAGATGGGTGGCGGCCGCTCGTCGAGGTTTCTCCTTTGAAGTTACGGGGCGGTTAGCCGCACCGGAAGTTTGGTGACGAGGTTTTTCTCGCCTGGGATATTCCCTTCGACGCTCCTATGAGATTGTTTTCGTGTCGAGTCTAGATCGCTTAAGTCCGACATTCTAATTTTTACCAGGAGCGAGTTCTCACTTTCGACGGATCGAAAGAAGTTCACGGCAATGATGATTGATAGGATGGCTAGCTGAGCTGGGGCATCTGCTTCCTGAGAGACGGGGATGATTCCGGAGAAGCCTCGCCTTTCATGGGCCTTTCGCGAATCGGATAGGATTGGATGTGGAGGCTTGGTCGCGATGTATGGATCTCGATTTTTTCCGAGGTTCTGCTCCGGATTCGAGGTTTGACCGAGTCAGTGAGCCTTCGTAGTCATGTTGCTTTTTATTCCAGCCTCTTCGATCTTCTGGGCTTCGCTTGCCTCGATCCCTTTATTTGAAGTTTCTTACTCAAACGAGCCTGCCGCTGACCTCCCCAATCTGATCCCATCGTTGGTGAGCGGCAATCCGCACCCGAGCCGGGGGATTCTGAGCCTTCATTGACCTTTTTGCTATTACTACAAGGTCGTTGTTTCCATGAAGCGATCACGGCTTCTTAGCATCTCGAGGGTTCCTTCGGCCAGCCTTCGAATAAGGACCATAGGTGGTCTCGACTGTCTCGGCTATGAGTCGAGTCGTGGATGGAATTTCGAGATTCCCGATGGGAAACCCCACCTGCCTAGGGCTGACGAAGACTCTTAATGACGCCGATGAAGTCTGCGAGGCTGCTATTGAGGCCCCCTTCTGACGACTTGGGGTAGGTTCGATCTTATAATTGGAAAACCACAGGAGAACGAGGGCCTCCTATCGAAATTTTGGGTCTCGGCAACAAGGTTGAAGGAGTGGAGAGGGCGTGACTCGCTTTTGAATATGTGAGTGTGGGCGGGCCCCGCACTGTGGTTGGATATTTGGCTGCTGTGTCCGAGGTGGAGGGAATAGATGGGCTCGAGTGCCCAACATCAAAGTTAACCCTTGTTTATTCCTCGTTGTTTGTTTCCTTTGGTTTCGCAAGTAATTTTTGTGTCTTTTTGAGTACTAACGCGACCTCCCAATTTTTGTAGATATGGCTATTTCTCGAGATGTTGTTTTGGCCAAGCTTAAGGCCGATGGAGAAGAAGAAATGCCGAGCTTAGAGCCTCTGGGCTAAGTGATCTGCCAGGCGGGGCTGGCCGCCTACTATCGGGTCTCCGGAGGATCCTACTGGCACTCGGCCGCTCCACCTCGGCGGCCCCCATTCCTGCAGGGAAATGTACCGCGAGCGATGCCCGAGGGCAAAAGGCGTAAAGTTCGAGCTCCTCCCCGCCGACGTTGCTCCCGAGGCGACTCCGACCATCTCCTCCCTCGGCAAAGGACGTGGTGTCGATAGTAAGCATGTTGTCGACCACGCCGTCAAGGTGATAAACAACTTCCCCGCCGCCGAGCGGGCTACGGGCAGCATCGCCGGGCGAGGTGTGCTCTGGCAGGGCTCGACGACGATGAGGCCCGCCCATCTATTTCAACCGCAAGATTTTTGTGGGCTAGCTTGAAGCGAGGTAAAA
>CM028378.1:48333423-48440442 GCA_013146195.2 Codonopsis lanceolata | reverse complement strand
TTAATGATGGAAGCATTCCCATTAGGTAGATGTATAATGTTGTTGATTGAGTAGGTTTAATGAGATGATCAAAGGAATTGGTGATATGATCACTAGCCCAGATCTATGATCCAATCAAGGCACTCGATTTTTTATGTTAAAGCACACAGTGATGAGCCGAGTAGTTGTACGATAGATGATCTTCGGGATTATCAACCATAATAGTGGCAAAAGACACATTCTTCACATTTTTTAGAAGAGACATCAGCTGTTGGTATTGCTCAAAAGTAAAAAGATTAGAGTTGTCAGAAATACAGACATCTTTTCCTTTAGTATCCTTGGTGGAAGTTTGGATAGTAGCATTGTTTGTAGTAGTGTTGGTTCTGGTTTTTCCTTTATTTCTTGGCATTTTGGCAGGATCAGGTTTGGTCCCAAATAGAGGGTGCCATTCTGGAAATCCAAGGATGAAGAAACACTTGTCTTTGGTATGTGAGTCACCATGATAATGATCACAAAAAAAACTTACCTTTAGTGGATGTGGATTGATAGTTTCCAGCAGTTTTTCCTTTGGCAAATTTGTTTCCAAAATTGGTATTGATTTTGCCCATGAAAACTGAAGGAGCATTCTCAAAGTTGGTGCTAGATTACTGCCTTTGCCCTTCTTCTTGAACCAACATAGAGACTGCTTTTGTCACAGAGGGAAGTGAATGAATCCTGAGTATTTGGCCTCTCACATCAGTGTATTTTTTAGAAAGGCCCATTAGGAATTGAGTCTGTTTGGTGATATGTTCAAACTCTTCTTGAGCAGACTTAGAGCCACAAATGTAGTTGCAGATACACTTGGGTATTTGAAGTAGATTAGTTAACTCATCCCATAGTCCTCTGAACTTGGTGAAATAGCTATTTATATTAAGATCTCCTTGAGTGCAAAGCATGGTGTTTTTCTGGATTTGAAAGATCTTGGGAGCATCACCATGAGAGAATCTGGTGGTAATGTCATCCCAAATTTCGTGGGCAATAGGAAGATATACAATACTTTGACGTATTTCTGTACTCACAGCATTAAGAAGCCAAGAAACAATCATGTTATTGCACCTTTCCCAGGCACTAACATATTTAGATGGAGGAATAGGTTTCTTGTTGGTCCCATTGATCATGCCTAATTTATTTTTGGCAGAGAGAGCAGTAGTGACAGAGATCTTCCATTGATTGAAGTTGGAGTCTGTGAGAGGTTCTGAGACAAGGTGCATGCCAGGGTGGTCATTAGGGTGTAGATAAAGAGGGTGTCCAGAATTGAGTTGAAGTGAGGGTTTTGGCAGATCATAGTCATCTACTATGATATTGGTATTTTTGTTTTTCTCATTCTTCCAATCAGATGTGGAATCAACCATGATAAGAAAGAAGATATAGGAAGAAAGAACAGATGAAGGGTATGAATTAAATCCCAATGATCAAAAGAAGGTTATACCTTTAGTAACGCAGAAGAGATATTTGAAAAGCAGAATTGCTAGGCTTTGATACCATGTTCAAATCCAAAGGAGAATAAGAAATAATATGGAGAAATCCTCCAGATTTAATATAATTTGTATAATATGAAGATCTTGAACCATAATTATTACTCCTTTTTGTGTATCTTGATTACAAAAGAACAAGAAAATGGAATATATATACTAACTAACTAAACTGAATCCATAAACAAAAAGGAATTCAATAATTACACTCGCTGCCCTCTTATTTAACTAAGAACTTTTTAATTGCTTTTAGACCCCCTGAAGTCTTCACTTGTCTTTATCTTTTTGTTGTCATTGTTATATTTCTCAACAGACTCTTTATCATTCTATTACTAATTTTACCTTTATCATATTATATATTACGTTCTAGCGTTGACTTTCCTTGTTATATGTGGACGTAAATTACTATTATGACTCAAAAGTTATAACATGAAAAACTCAAAATATGCACCCATTTAAGGAGAGATGAATACTTACTTTTTTCATTCAATAAAGTCAATGTGAATAGTCAAAAGTTTTTGGGACATATTGTTGGAATAGTCTGCATAGAATAAAGTAGGTGATGTGTTAAAGGGCAACATTAATCGCATAATTGTTACCTAAATTTATATCAAATAAAACTGGTTGGGTCAAAGGCCATTTTCTACGCGACCAACATGAAACAATCTACAAGTTTGAATATGACCAATCCCTAACTAGGTCAACTACCCAATTGGCTTTGATTTGTGAAACGTACAATCGTTGACCCTTTTAGACATTTTCAAAAATGTTAACTGACATTGGTGACCACTTTATTGGGAGCACTCCACATACATTTTGCTCACACATGATGTACATAATCTTAAAAAGTTTGATTCATCAAATATGACTAATTTACAAAAAAAAAAAATTACTTTCAAAGTTACTAAAAATTGCCAAAGACAGATTTACTAGATTCAATACAAGAAGCAAGAGGTCCCCTGAGATTCAAAGAGTTGGGAATGGTAAGAATGTTGTCATTGTCAAACGCAATGCCTTGAAATCTTTGTTGTCTCAATGCAACAAAAACAACCACAATGTGTTAATCAGTTGTTAAAAAGAGAATATGCATTTTGTTGGTTCAACCAACTGATGTGATCCTAGGGTCCAAGGATTGTGTTCCACAAGTTTAGGGGATCATATGTCAAGGTTTGAAAGCTTGGAGGTGTTTTTGAGACTTCAGGGGGTTTAAGTGGCATTTCAACAAAATTTTAGTGACTTCAAAATTTTGGAAAATTGGACATGCACACTTTCAATTCTGTTGTGCTTTATTGTTTTGTCATTTGAGTAAATCTCACACGAGACCGTCTTACGAATCTTAATTTATAAAATGAAGACTTATTTTTTCACAACTTAGTACACTCTCTTAATAACACTTTCAAATACTATTTGTTTTATCCCATGCAATCATATTCAAATTAATATGCTAACGTAGGATCATGCTAAATATGCCCATACGGTTTACGATTCTGGTTCTTGACTTCGGGTATGACGAATCGGATTTGAACCGTGAACCTTCACAGTTCGGTTCTGAATCGTGAATCTTAAATCCGGTTCACGATTCTACGATTCCAAGGTTCCAAAAAAAAAAAAAAAAAACTTTTTGTTTTTAATTTTTTTAATTTTTTTTTAAACTATCTAAATTAAAATTGTTATGCACCTCCACGATCAAATACTTGAACCTTAAGTGAATCAATGAACCTTCGATTATGGTTCACTTGATAGACGATTCCGATTCGATTCGGTTCTATGCATATTCGGTTCGCAGTTCGAACCTTGAACTTTTTGTGCATGTCTAAATCATGCTCTAAGTATTACTCTTACTTTTTTTTCATTTTCTTTTTTGGAAAAATTAGACGGATAAATCTAATTTTTCGAGTTAAGTAGGAGTAGAACCATAAGAATGTCTAGAGCTGCCAAATTTTGCTATAATCCAAATATCCAATACTGAATATGTTTAGTAGGATCAATTTCAATCATTAGATCGCTCCAAGTTGACCCTTCCAACAACCAGTAAGCAACGAGTTGTTACTAATTTTTAGAAATTGTACTAAATCATTAATTCCTCTTTTCCAAAAAAAAAAAAAAAAAAACTAAATGAAATAATTGATTCCTCGGTGATTGTCCTCACTCCTCCCCCATCCGTTTCAAACAGAGAATATATAAATACTGGTAAGCTACTTTTTTTCTAGATAAACTTGTTTCGGTCCTTGTCCGATAGCCCACATATATTCTAGCATATCCTCAATTCCCTCAATTCCCTCAATTCCTCCTCCCGTCACAGTCACTAACATTGGCTCTTTTCCACCTTCCACCCAAATACCAATATGCCATAGTCAATTCTTTTATGCACGTTTATTTAACCAAACTTTATATTAACCCCCTTATTTAGGTAAAAAGTCTTCGTTGAAATTTAATTTTTTTAAATAATATTTTTAGTAATTCATTAGTAATAAAATGATACTTTAATATTATAATTTTTTTAAATAATTTTTTTGAGTGAAACATCAAAAAATGAAATAATTGATTATTTTTTACCCAGAATGAGAGTAATTCCGAACCCGCACTTGAATTTACGAAATTTACATAAATCGTTTTGTTTATCAATTTAAAATGGTTCAAATTAACATTAAAATAAAATAAAAACTGACACCAACTTTCAAAAAGAAGACAAGGCATTTATCTTTTTAACCTACCCGTCAAAATAAAAAGAAAATATGTTCTCTTTTAATGGGCTGATAGCTTTTCTTTTCTTTTTCTTTTTAGGGTAAAATTATGACCGGTTCCTTTTTCAAAAAAAAAAAATTTAAGTCCATCATTTTTTTTTTCAATCGCAAAAGATCATTTTTCAAAATAGTGTTCCAAAAATGTTATCGCTTTCTTCAACAGCCTCCAAGAACACATTTTAGATTTGAAAATCACGATCAGACGCAACGAACGGGATCGACTCGCCTCAAGTCGCTGGGGTCGAGGGGCAACACCCACTAAAGGTAAACGAAGTTTTTTATTCATGAAATACTTAAACTATAATGGATCTACGCCGAAGGAAGGATTTTTTGGGACGAAGATGAAAAAAGGAGGAGCTTACGATCGAGGAGATCGAAGAAAAAAGGTGGAGAACTTAAACCGGTTCTTTATCCTTTTGTATCGCCGCAAAATGAATTAGATAATATTTTTGCATCATTTTTGTACCGCGGTTCAAAGTTTAATTTCCTAGTCTATTTTTGCAGACCGCGATTCATAAATTTCATTGTATTATTTTGCATCGCGGTTTAAAGTTTAATTTTCTAGTCTATTTTTGCACCGCGATTCATAAATTTCATTGCATTATTTTTGCAATCGCTAGCTCAAATTTTAATTTCCTAATCTATTTTTGTACTACAATTCATAAATTTTATTATTTTTGCACTACGGTTTAAAAGTTTAATTGTACTACGGTATAAAAATAATGACATTCGTATCGCGTATATAATTCATTAAGGATATCGTAGTCATTTTGCCATTAAAAGAGATTTTTTCGATTAAAAAAATGTAATTTCTTCTTTTTAACGGGCAAGTTTAAAGATATAAAGCACCTAGAGAAATTAGGCGCAATATACACCAAGTAAATCACAAGGTGCATAATTAAGTAACTAGTTTTACACATGTGTGTTAAACGCATTTAATAAAAATATTTTTTAATTAAATAATATTCAAGCAAAACGAATAAACAAATCGAATCAAAAGAATAAATTAAGAAAAGTAATGTTTGAGACAACTACCTAAATATAAATACATCATTTTATTGGTAATATTACGTATTTTTAAAAATTTCCTTATACATAATATTTGTTATTTTATTTGTTGACTCTCTATCTTCGTCAAGATAATATTTTATAGCCAAACGATTTGTTACTATATAACCTACAACATACAACCGAATGATCGAATATATATATATATATATATATATATATATATATATATATATATATATATATATATATATATATATATATATATATATATATATATATAGATGAGTTACTAAAAATATTAAATCTTTAGTATAAAAACAAAAGAAAAAAAAACAAAATGTTTCAGCTTCCAATGTTTCCATTTATGGAAATCAGTTTTAAGCGGGAAAATCATGTTTGTTGTTATTATTATTATTATTATTATTATTATTATTATTATTATATATATATATATATATATATATATATATATATATATATATATATATATATATATATATATATATATATATAGTAGAGTTACTAAAAGTGTCATTTTGTTAAAAAAATTGACTTTCATATGCAAACTTTTGCCCTGAACGAATGGGGTATGAAATAACATTAGCAACAATATACAATATAATTATATGGAAAGTATAATCCAGATCTTAACTTGTCAAATAAAAAAAAAGTCTTCACATTATTTTTTTCATTTTCATTTTTTTCTGTTTAAAATTCCATAATTTGTTTGTCTAACTTATATGGTTTAACTAAAATGACAAAACAAAATATGGCCCAATAACAAAAACCTAAACCTAAACCAAACCTCTCACCTATATATTTGTACAGATGGTAGAGAACTGTCGTGCTCCCTAATTTTGCAAATCTCCCTTCTATTCTCGCCTCAACCTATCTATATTTAGCCTTGCTCTTCTCAACCTAACTTATAAGCTAAACTTTTCTCTCTCTTAGGTCAAAAAGAAAACACTCATATAACTCCATAAGATACATTAGCGGAAAACATAACCCTTCATTTGACTAACCAAGGAGCTCGTGTGAACATGACGCCGATTTTCAAAAAAGGTCTTCCGTCGATATACCAAAAATGTGGAAGAGGCATCAATTCTTGTGTAAGATGCCATTTTATTATATATATATATATATATATATATATATATATATTGAACTACCCGGCCCAATAGACCCAAGTCGTAAGTCACATGCTGGGAGTTTGGGCCTTATCTGAATAAACGAGCAAAGTGTGGACCTTTATTAAATAAAGGCGCCGAGCCGGGGCTTGACCAATGAAAGCGTAATCGAGATGCGAGCATGACTTGCTATGTTCGCATACGAAGCCGCCATCGCTGAGGACGCACGCCCCGCAAGATCAATTATCGCTGAGGACGTTCGTGTCCGAAAGCAAGAGTTCCGCTTAACCGTTATGTTCTGAAACTCTCCAACCAAACCGTTATAATTAATGGAGGAATTAATGGGGGAGTTAAGGTGCCCACCATTTATGCCACAATCGTTAGTGGACTAAGCTAAGGCCGCTTAGCAATTACTAACATTGCCGCTTATGTTCTCCTCCAGAATTATAAGAACCCCTGAGAATGAAGGGAAAAGGTATGCAATTTTAACTCTCTAGCCTAAACTCTGTCAAAATATACTCTTGTTCAGCCTTATTGTAACGATTCTCGCCGAGGCTTTTGGCAGAAAGCCCCGCCTAGTTACGCTTGTTGTCTTCATTGCAGAAGTTGGGTCGGGCTTAGAGAATTTAAGATACGTTGAAAGCCGCGTATCTGTTTACCACCCAAATAATATCCAAGGAGATTTGGACGCATCATATATATATATATATATATATATATATATATCGCATTAGAACGTATAGACTTAGATCTATTAGATCTATCAGATCCATAACATTTTCTCTGACACATGATTTTTTTTATTTGTTTTGGATTTAGTAGGACATATCTATATGCTATTTGCTAATTTGGTATTCTTATTATTGAAAAAAAATACAAATATTATAAATAACAAAACTTGTTAGTAGCTCGTTTAATTATATTTATAGCGTAAAAGAAAAGGAATCTCGAATTTATTGTTATGTAATTTTAAGTTACAATTTTTATTTTTTTAAAGATATATTTTTATAAAATACCACAATCTATATTTAGATGTCTAATATATATATTAAAAAATATATCGCATTAAACGACTTAGATATGTTAGATATATCGATCGATAAAATTTTAAGCACATGTAGTTTTTTATTTGTTTGGGATTTAGTAATTAGAGATCTATTTGATAATTTGATATTCTTATTATATTAAGAAAATACAAATATTATGAAGTAATAAACCTTGACCTTCTTATGTATGCAACTTTCTTATTGTTCACTACCTACTTTTTATCTTGTGTTATGTTTCAAACATAGCATTTAGATATAAACTGGACATATATATAAATTTTATATATCGTATTGACTTAGATCTATTAGATCTATCAGATCTTGATAACATTTTCAGCACATATGCATTTTTTTTAATTTATTAGGATTTTGTAATCAGAGATCTATGTGCTATTTGATAATTTGGCTTTCTTATTATTTTAAGAAGTACGATTCTTGTAATTAGATATGTGTAATTATATTTTGAGCACAATAAAAAAAATTTCTAATTTTTTTGTTTTATAAGTTCAAGTTACAAATATAAAAATATCATTTTACTGTGGATCTAAGTCTTATAACTTGTATTTTATATAGCAAGATATACCAAGTCAAATACCTAAATTAGGAGTTGTATGGAAGCACTGATCAAGATAAGTACATACAAACTTGCTTAATCTTTAAACTGCATAATTAGTTAATTGTGTGTCATAATGGCTTACATTTTATATTTGTGTTAACTAATTCATCATTTATTTGAAAATGCGATTTCTATGAATAGTGAAAGCAATAATTTTAAAGCCTAATTGAAAAAGTCTCGAGTAAGTTATTAATATTACTTCCGTCGAACACAAAAGTAAGAAATAAAATTACAAACTGACCATTTGATGAACTACAACTCCTTTTGCGCTTGTTAGAGATGATTGTAGATTTTGTAATCTTCATGTATATGGGTGTAGAATCGAGTATAAATGGAGAGGTTTTTTTGGTAGATGTTGAAACTGCCTTTTATCAAATGTTTAGATCGGTGACTTACAAAACTATTGAGTTTTGTAATAATAAGAATGGAAATGGAAAAAAAAAAGTTATTTTAGTCAATACGTTTATAATATATAGTACTTAAAAGTATAGCTAAATTTATCGAAATGACAATGACTACTCGGTTTGTGTTTGTTTTAGTCCAAAGGTCAAGTTTTTCATCATTGGAAATCCCAAATAATTAGTTTTTTTATCTTTTTGTATTTAGAAAATATTTGCATGTGATGCATGCACTTCATATTATATATATATATATAGATGTTCTCATTATGGTAGACAATAATTAAATATATAATTCTTGGTCCCTTCCAATTTAATATAATATATTTTTATCATTCTCGATGCAATGGAGGTAAGATATACGCATTAAATTTGAGAGTTAGATGCATTTAAATTGTTAATCTTTATGTTAATTTATTTATTATGTTATTCATAAATTAATTTTATATATTGCTTATAAGTTGGGTTGCTTAAAGTTAACATTCTCTCTATTGCTTATATTATATAAACATATAATTGTTTGATTAAGATGGAAGGTGTGGATGGAAGGTATAATTCTTTTATTGCTTATAAATCATTTTATAAAAGAATCTTAGAATGTTGTCGATTAATTTACCAAGTAATTATGATTGTTAATTTTTCAATAGAAATTAATGTTGCTTATAGTTAGTGATATTACATTCTTTTTAGCTGATATAAACATATAAAAAAATATGATAATAATTTCGGATTATTTTACCAAGTAAATTATGCTTATTAATATTATGAACAAACAAAAGTACTTGGTAAAATAATCGATTGTTAATATCATAATGTTTATATTATTTTTATGTCATTATCTTATTAATTGACCTACAAAGAGAGAGTGAATCAAAAACTCACAAAATAGATAGTTTATTTTTTTGGAAAATATACTTACATCAACAACACTTGTATTAACTTTTTCCTTCAAACTTGAAAATAAGTCTGAATCTTCGGCTTCATCTTGAATAATACGATACTTGTATATTATATCCTAGTCAGTGGTTAGCTTAAGCACATAAAAAAGGTTATTAGTATTTCCATATTGTCAGGACGATCTTGGACTAATCACAATTTTGAAAAGCATTTGTATGTCAACCAAAATTTGAAATTCCCTTGGAAGAGTCTGAAAAAATATTAATTATTAGTTTTTAATCAACCAAAGTTTTATCAACTTTTTTAATAATTGTTGTAGATTCTTTTTGTTTACTCATATTTTCTTTTATTTTCGAAAGTTTTATCAACTTCACACTTAAGTTCATCATGATTTATTTAGATCTAGATGTTTAATCATGTACAGGTCTAAAAAAAAAAATCATACTTCAATTTATAGAATCTTAACTTTAAAAAAATTCTAAATAATCGGATCAATTTTTTTTTAATGAATCATATATTATTCTGCGTAATTTTTCTTGTCATTTAGATGTGATAGTAATTCATACCTACATCATGGAATGGGGTGTTGATTGTAATACATACCTCAACATGGAAAAAGGGGATCGACCCCTCTTTGTTGTTGTTGAGGCGGATTTGGGCCCGGACCTTGACCTTTCTAGAATCATAGCATTTTGCAACATTCTCTTGTTACCAAATTAATGTTTATTCAATTGCTTCCATGGTTGTGTTTAGGTAGGGGGACATCATGTATTTATATTGATCATGGAATGTAAACGGGCCGCTGTATTCGATTACGTGAATTTGGTTACAACGATAGCACATAAGTAAATGGTGGAAGACCTAACATCATGTTCACACTACATTCTAGATGTATCTGTTTTGGTGTTAAATACATAGTGTTGAAAATATGGAATAAGTTACAAGTTAAGTTTCTCAATTGCTAATGTATAGGCGAAAATGTAAACTATGAATGTAAAAGTGTCGGTTTGTATTCAATTCGGTTATGTGAATTTGGTTATAAGAATATCAAATATTAATTACTTGTAAATTATTGTAAAAGGAACTTGTTAGGCTGATAGCAGCGCTAAATAAATGGTGGAGGGCCGCCATCATGTTCACAATGCATTCGGTGTATCTTGTTTGGTGTTAAATAAAGTGTTGAAAATATGGAATAAGTTACAAATAAAAGTTTCTCATTCCAATGTATTCTTGAAAATGTTACAATGGAGTTTCTATTTTTAGGAAAGCACTTTAGGCGGGAAAATCAACGTTGTTATTATATATATTGTGAAGACATGACTCTTGAACTAATGAAGACTATTTGTTTTCCAACCATTAACTAATACTAATACTTAGTAATAATTAATATAACAATGAGTATTAATCTTTTCTAATGTTAATATTAGAAGTCTTATATATATATATATATATATATATATATATATATATATATATATATATATATATACATGTATATATATATATATATATATATATATAATTACAACTAACATTACTATCAAACCAATGTGAGGATACAACTATTCTATTGGTAATAAAATGTGAGATTTTAAATCTAATGACTTTTAAAACCAAAATCAATTTATAATCAATATGAAATATACATCTCTACTAATCTCTCTCTCCCTCTCTCTTATATATATATAACTAGTTTTACACCCGTGCGTTAAACGCACGGACAAAAACTTTTTTAATTAAATAATATTCAAGTAAAATTAAGAAACAAATCAAATTCGAAAAAATAAAATAAGAAAAGTAATGTTGGAGACAAGTAATTAAAAAAATACATCATTTTATTGAAAATATCATAGATTTTGAAAAAATTTCTTGTACACAACATTTGTTGTTTTATTTGTTGGATTTCCATCTTCATCAGATATTAATATCTTCACGAGCTTCGGTTTGTTACCCTAGAAATTGCGACATACGACTGGCCATGGCTGAACACTGGCTTCTTCAAGAAGATTCCTACATGCGAAAGTGATTGACCTTGACTTTTGTTAATTGTCATGGCATACGATACTACTAATGGAAATTGTCTTCTCTGGAACTTGAAAGACAACCTCATTTCTGATGGGGACAATGACATTTTTGGAATAAACACTTTGTCTCCAACATTGCTTCCATTCATAATTTTTGCTTCAACAACGTGATTCCCAAGCTTGGTGATGATTAGCCTTGTTCCATTACACAACCCTGCAGCATGGTCAATGTTTCTCAACAACATCACCGGAACACCAATCTTAAGTGTTAATTCATGGCTAGGCAATCCTGAACACTTTATATTATTCAAAAACTCTGTAGAATGAATGTCTTCAAACAAACTTGTGTTGTTCTACGCCTACACATAGAATCTGAACTCAAATATGTTCTTCCGTCTAAATGATTGTTAGAAATCATGTACTCATTTATGGTGTCAACAACATCAAGCGTTAGGGCAAGTATAGCTCTTCCTTGCAAATATGACACATCATCAAAAGACTCCAAAAATGATGGATATGTACTTTCAACTATTGACTGGATCAAATTATCTGATACATTAACCAAAAGATCATTTGGAACTTCTATTCTTTGCAACACCATCATTTTCACCACGTATATGCATATGTCTGTGTCCAACACTTAAAATCCACTCAGAAAATGCCTTCAACTCGAGACCGCTTTTGTCGTTGGCAAGAGCTTGTAGTCTCATGTTTTTTGTAAGTCTTAAAACTTTGCAATGTGTCCATAAATAAGAAGAGTTAATGGTCGCCATGACAATATCTTGCCTACTCCCTTTCGGTATAACCGGCAAGATTTGGCGAAAATCTCCACCAAAACAATAGTTTTGCCTCCAAATAGCGATTGAAACTATCGGGATTTTGAACCTCATTATATCCTCAAGGTTCTGTCGAGCTTCAAAACAATACACCGTGCACCATAGGTGCCTCATCCCAAATTATTAGTTTTGTTCTCACTATTAGCTCGCAAGTCTACCTTGTTTGATGTTGCATGTTGAGTCTTCATTTAAAGTTAAAGGAATGGCAAATCGTGAATGTCCTGTTCTGCCGTTGGGTAATAAAAGAGACGCAATACCACTTGATGCTACATTCAATACTATTTCACCCTTCGATCTTAAAGCAGCCGAAAGTGTTTTCCAAACGAATGTTTTTCCAGTCCCACCGCAACCATAAAGGAAATAAAGACCTCCATTACCACTTTCAACATCATCCATAATTGTGGTGTAAACATTCTTTGCTCTTCGTACACATTTGTAACAACTTATTGTGTTCGTTGGCCAACGAACTGTCGCACATCATCTCATCTTATGAGTCGATTATCAAATATTGAGGCATCAACATCATTTGGATACGACATCTCAGGGAAATCAGACAAACTCTTAGCTCTGCCTCGCAATGTTTTTTCAATCTCCAATAATGTTAAATTTTGAATTTCTTCCTCACTTAATTGTAATCCTAAAAAGTTAAGAAAGACAAACAATGATTAGGGATATACAGATTAGAAGATGATATAAAAATGATAAATTCTAAAATAATCCAATGAAAAAAAGTGCTACCTTCATGTCCTAATATATGTCTGCGCATGTAGATGATGTCATCTGAAAAATACTTCCAACATGACTGCCATACGAACTCGGGTCGTGACATAGACCCTGACATCAACAATGTTGCAAAAAGACTCCTAAGAGAATGTGTGGAGCCCATTGACTTGCTTCAATAATGCGTCTATATACTGAACATCGTTGACACGTCTAATATCCTCAAACGATGTTGGTCCGCTGCACACATTTAACAAAGTTCTCAAATAATACATTTCTCCTTGCCTGTGTGGAACCATAAAAAATTGCCTATAGAGAAACCCTCTTTTCTTGGTTGTCACTCCCTTTGGTAGACTTCCAAACAAATTCTTTGGGAAATTCTGCATACGTCAAATTTCTTGCTATCTCGTATTTCTTGTTTGCATCCATACATGCTGTAAACATATTTTGTCTGACTGTAGGACGATTAAGAACATCATCAATTTGATCGTTATCTGAAAATATTATTCTCTGCTCATTAGGGAGATGGAAAGACAATCGTTCAACTGGAGGATCCCTGTAATGGATATCATAACCCAACAATCTCCAGGTAGCTTCACAAGGTGAAACATATCTGCAATCTAAGTAATTCTTTATCTCATCAACGGGTTCTTTAGTTGTATCATCACCAGAGGTTTGATAAAACCTTGCAGTCACCCTATCATGACCTTTGTTCACATACTTGAAAAGTCACTCTAACATTGTCACATTTGTTTTGACACATGGAGTCTCGGACCATTCTAAATGACTTCACAAGGATATTATGCTCGTCCAACGTGTTTTTTAAGTCGATATTATTTCCTCATTGCACATTTGCTTATGCTTGAGTCTTGTTTGAATTTTGGAAAACCAAAACAATAGTTAGTTCATTAAAAATTAATGAACTATAAATAAAATTGAAAAAAATAAATAGTTCCATATATAATTACCCGATAGCACGCATCATGTTTACTACTTCATGATTTGTATCATAAATATACAGTTGTGCAAATTTAGGAGATTTTCCTTCTGTTGGCAACAAACTTCCAATAAAATGATAGTTCTGACCGTATAATTTGAAGACCGAAGGATTCTTTCCTTAATTAATGGTATAATCTATTTTACCATCACATTGATGTAAATGAAAACATCGTATTATGCGATCTAATGTTGTCATTAAAAAGCTTGTTTTTCTCAGTTTTTCGAACAACAAATCTTTGAACAGAATCGGTGGTTCGGGCATTGGAGGAAGCTGAACTTTCCCTTGCATACAACACATGGAGAATTTAGGATTTCGACATGTTTTGTATCGCTTTTTTGTTCTCTCTTGAAACCAAAATTTGGCCTCACAAAAATGACATCTGTAAGAAGGATCTCTCAAGTCCACGTCTACTGCTTTGTTTCAAAAGAGTGCAAGCACATTAAACAAATAAATAAAAAATATAAAAATGATAATATTTATTGGAAAATATAACAAATGTTAAAATAAACCTTACCTTGACCAAAATATGTACATTTTTCTAAATGCAAATTGTGGTTCGTCACTGCAATAACAAAAAGTTAAGAAAATTATCATAATTTTTAAATAACAAAAATTGTTGAAACACTTTGGTTGTAAATAACAAAAATCAAAACAACAAATATTATAATAAATAAATAAAGAAGTACAAAAGTATGAGTAAAAATTATAGTCATTATTAGAAAATATACAAAAAGAATGATGAATCTGACCTTCCCGTGGGTATACTTTGAAAATGTGTACATTATAATATGACTGTACTTGAAAGTCTTTCTTTCTACTTATTTCACCGTTGAATCTGCTTGTAAGTCTTTCTTTCTACTTATTTATATCAGCTTTTTCCCATCCCTGTCATTCTATATATATTTTCTTCTGGAATTTAGTTTTTAATTGGATTTGATTAATTTCTTTATGGGTATTTCTTTTATTCAAGTTTTGTTGTGATTTAATGCTATCTTTAGCCTTTAAAGAAGTTATCTAAAATTTTCAAATTTTCGAAATGTTAGACAATGACATGAACAGGATGAGAAATTTGACTTTTGAGTGTCCTGTTAAGAAATTGACTGATGGGGTCCAGTTTGTTGGTAACCAAGATGGGGAAGTGACTGATATATCAATGTGCCAATGGATGACCACCCGTTTGGTTTCTGCTTCACCATAACTGTTAGAATTCCAACCGTGTACAATGTTTAGTTGTTAATTAAATGTAGTGTAAAAAATATGCAAAAAATAATAATAAATTGGTTCATCTTCCAAGTATAGCTGAAAATGTCACATGTGAGTTTCTATTTTTGGAATGCAGTTTAGGCGGGAAAAAAGCACTGTTGTTATTATATATATATAGATTACAACTAACATTACTATCAAACCAATGTGAGATACAACTATTCTATTGGTAATAAAATGTGAGATTTTAAATCTAATGACTTTTAAAACCTAAATCAATTTATAATCAATATGAAATATACATCTCTACTAATCTCTCTCTCCCTCTCTCTCTCTCTCTCTCTATATATATATATATATAGGCAAGGGTATATTTATCCATCCAAAATCACACTTTTGAAATTTTGGCTTTTGAGTTACCACTAGTATTTCACCCGTGTGATGCACGGATAGTTTATAGATGAAAAACATATATTTAAACAAAGATGAATAATATAAAACAAAAAACTTCAATGCGAAAACATTAATAAAGAATTAATAAAATGTGAATGTAAATTTAGAACATGACATTAATTTTGAAAAATAATTACAGATTTTGGAATACTTCTTTATACACAACATTTGTCGTTGAACATGTACGACAATTACTACTATCACAATCGCATACTAAAATTCGAAGACCTTTAGGATTAGTAACTCGAGACAACGCAACATATAATTGCCCATGACTAAAAACATGTTTTTTCAAATAAAGACCCACATTAGACAACAACGGAAACTGTCTTCTTTGAAATTTGAATGGAATTCTATGATCAGAAGGTGTCAATGACATTCTCGGAATCAAAACAGTATTGCCATAGGTACCATTTGAAAGAACTCGACTTTCTAAAACATGGTTTCCCAATCTTGTAATGATTAACCTCGTGCCATTGCATAACCCAAGAGAATGGTCAATGTTATGAAGCAACATAACTGGAGTTCCAATCTTCAAATTCAACTCATGATTTGGTATTCCAGAACATGTAATTCTATTTAAAAATTCAGGAGTATGTATATCGTTCGAAAGATCAACATTTTCTCGAATGGCACCTGAGAATCGAGCTTCAAATAAAGTCTTGCTTCAGAATTGTTCATTGATACCATGTAATCATTGATTGAATTAACTACATCAAGAGTCGGTGCCAAAATAGCTCTATCCTTAAAAAACGATGACTCATGGGAACAACTTCCAAAGAAAAATTCTCTCTAGAATTTCTCTCTAGGGCGGCCGCCTGGGGACTGATCAAGGGAATGGCATGGCTTGGCCATGGCTGGCCGAGATCCTCCTCCTCCGGCGCCACCGCCCACCCTCCAACCGCCAAGAAATCCTTTGCCTTAATTGTGTCTCTTTTGCCTCTCCATCTCAAACATCTATACCTATTATTCCTCCTCCTTCGTACAAAGGAGAACCGCCTTGCGACTTTCTCGACCTTATCACGATCTTTCAAAACTGCTGTTCCTCCTTACTCTTGTAGGCAAATTTTCTCATGGCCGTCCCTCTATGGATTCGATGAGAAAGACGTTCCTTACTTTTGGTCTCAAGGCCGATGTCACCCTAGGACATCTCGATCAAGCATGTTCTCATCCGCCTCACCACGAGGCCGATTTCCAACGTCTATGGATTAAGGACCAATGGTTTGTCGGCTCTTTCACTATGTGTGTCTTTAAATGGACTCCCTTGTTCTACCGATGTAGAGTGCTCTATAGCTCCGATTTGGTTTGCCCTTCCTAACCTTCCTATTTTTCTTTCAATAAGCATGCTCTTTTCTCGTTGGCTAACATGATAGGTAAGCCACTCCAATCGACACTCCCATCGCCAATCTAACAAGGCCTAGTGTCGCTCGTATTTGTATTGAAGTTGATCTCCGAAAACTATTCCTAATCGCATATGGATCGCTTGTGGTCAGTGATGGTTTTGGCACCAATTGAGGCGAACGTCTCCCTTCAGATGTGCTCCGCTTGTCACGCACGAGGACACTCTATAAACTTTTGCAACCGACCAACTCTCGGCTTGACAAAGGGAAATAAAAGCTTCTAGAAACCCCTTCTATTCCGTTTGGCAACTCGGACTTTGCCAACAAAATGGCCCTGATTCCCAAAGATTTTATCCCATGCAAGCTTCTTTGAATCACGCCGGCCCATCGGAGTTCGGAAGCGACATTCCCAAGGGAAATGAAATAGGCCCGTGGAATTTGCTCAATAAGGAAACGTCTACAGAGCCTCGGGATAAAATGAAAATGAGCGACTGCTTTCTCCCATTCTGCAGACCGCCACAACAACCATCTCCAATCTTAAAGAAGGCGATCCGGTGGCTCCTCGAGAAGACAACCTCTTGTTCAGACTCTTGCGTTGTCCAACCAACCAATGTAGCTTCTCCCATGCTTAATGACCCTTCGGCATCTCCCTCACATCAAGCACCCACCACCCAAACCAATCCTTCTAGCATCCCGAAGGTCCCAAATCAGGTAAGTTCCTCTTCAGGTTTGAGCCCTAACTCCCCTCCTTTCAACCCCTCGCCTGATAGACAAACTCATGTTCACTCTTCCAAATCCCCTATTCGCGTTGATCTCTTAGCTGAAGAAAACCTTAATAATATGCAGCGAGCAGATTCTATGAACATTGTGTCTCCCAAAGTCACAACCTATGTCAACCCTAAAGTTGATTGCGTGACAAATGCTATGCCGGATATAAGCGGACTTTTTGACGAATATTTCAGTCACGAAAACCCTTTGAATATTATCTCCCCCAATAAATTTGTTGTTTTGCAAACATTTGAAGATGAAGACCCAAGCAATGATAACTCTCAATTTGAAGCTCTAGATCTGAAAATCTCAAGTCGTAGACAACAGAAGCGCAAGCCACCTCCATACAGAACCACTCGATCTCGCAAGCAAAATCCTGATTTTCATTATTATTAGTTTGTTCTTTTTCTTTAATTAGGATTTAATTTTTGCTTGTTTGATTTCGGTTTTTATTTTCAAGGTAAGGCTCCTTTAAGGGTAAGGTTGGTTGTCCCCCTTAAGCTTGTTTTTTCCTTTATTTCCTTTTTATAAAAATCTAGCTCTTATATTAACAAAAAAACTTCCAAATGAAGGATATGTACTTTGAACAATTGCAGCAATCGAATCGTCAAATTCCTTAAGCAGCAAGTGATCGGGAATATCTACAGAAGCACAACCATCATTTGGTTCACCAATTTTCCCATCGCCAATATTTGCAATCAACTCAACAAAAAGTCTCAATTCTTCACAATTTTCGTTGGACCCCATATTTTGCAATCTCATATTAGTTGTCAACTTCAATACAGTACAATCCTTCCACAAATACAATGAATTAATAGTGGCATGAACGATGTCCTGTCTACTGCCCTTTGAAATTACAGGTAATATTTGACGAAAATCTCCCCCAAACACAATCGTCTTACCTCCAAAAGGAATATTAGCTCTAGATGGATGAATTACTTTCATGATATCTCTCATACTTCGATCCAATGCTTCAAAACAATGCTTATGCATCATTGGAGCCTCGTCCTATATAATAAGCTTGGCCTTAAGCATAAGCTCCGCAATAGGACTCCCTTGTTTTATGTTGCAAGTTGAATCTTCATTCAGATTAAAAGGAATTTTAAATCTTGAATGCGCAGTTCTACCACCAGGCAACAAAAGGGAAGCTATGCCACTGGACGCCACGTTTAATACAATCTCTCCTTTTGATCTAAATCGAGCATATAAAGTTTTCCAAATGAACGTTTTCCCAGTACCTCCATAACCATACACGAAAAAATCTTTCCAATTTCTGAATTAGCTGATGCAATAATAGTTTCATAAACATGGAGTTGCTCGGCATTCAAATTTGAGACGAACTTCTTGTGTTCTTCTGCCAAGCTTATTCGATCATAACACATCTCATCATGCACTAATCTGTTACGCGAGAATTCGAAAAATTGATCATCTGGATATGGCATTGATTGGAACTCACGTATACTTCTTCCGTAACGTTTTAAAATCTTCTCAACTTCCACAAGTGCATAGTTCCTGATTTGATCCTCGTTTAATTGCAAACCTACAAAATAAAAAGTGATTACTTTGAGATACGTAACAACTTAAATTTCAAAAAATATTTTTTTTACAAACCTTGATACTGAAGTAAAAATTCGTTGGTTGTACAAAATGTCATCGGATAGATAAGACCAACATGTATCCCAAACTACTTCAGGTTGACTCATAGTTCCAGATGATAATAGTGTAGAAAAAAGAATTCTCAATGATTGAGCCGATGCCCAATGGCTAGCCTCGATTATTCCATCAATATATTCCTTATCATCAGTTAACAATCCCAACGCATAGCAAGCGTCTTAAAAAGAACGAAATTGCACCCCATTTATAAAACATAAATCTTCATAGCAAGTGGCTCCTCGAACTACGTTTAGGAGGCATCTCAAGTAGTACAAATCACCAGATCCTGGAGGAACAAAAAATATTCGTCCAATTGCAAAACCAATTTGTACTCTTGGGGTCCATTCCCGTATTTTCGAATTCCAAACAAATTTCTTGGGAAATTCTGCATAAGTCAATTCTCTTCCCAGAGGATACTTCTTATTTGCTTCCATCCATGCCCAAAACATACTATGCTTTATGGTTTCCCGATCCATGATATAGTCAATTTTATCTGAATCCGAGAAAACAACGTTTTGCTGATTCAGAAGATGAAAACTTAGACGCACAATGGGCGGGTCTTTGTACTGTATTTCAAATCCAAAAAATTCTCCATGCAGCTTCACAAGATGAAATGTATCTACAGTCGTAGTACAAATTAACTTCATCGATATTCTTATCCACATTAGCATCACCTGAGCTTTGATAAAATGTGGCAATGACACGATCGTTGCCCTTGTTTATGTACTTGAACGAATATTTTATTGCACGCGATTGATTACACCACTCAACGTTCAAATGGGCACCATAACTAATCAATAAGTATCGATTATGAGGAATGACGTGTCTATTGTCAAAAACAACTCCATTCTTACATATCGTCCTTCCATTATCCCGACGTCTGTACACTGGATATCCATCTTCGTCAATTGTAGTCGTCTCAACAATTTTTTTTGGAAAATGCTTTGAGCAACGCCCATCTATCAATTACCCCTACCTATATGCATGTTAATTTGTGAGTAAAGTATTCTTCGGAATTCCTGACTTTTTGAAGTCCTAACTTTCATTGTCGTTTACTTGCAAGCAAGATTTTTGTTCCCAGATGACGTAAAAGTGCAAGACCTTGCCAATTTGCTCAAGGAAAAGAAAATTGGCATTGTTGCACATTTTTACAATGATCCTGAGGTCCAAGGTGTTTTAACTACTGCACAAAAGTTGTGGCCTCACATTCATATATTTGATTCGTTGGTTATGGCAAATAGTGATGTGAAGATGTCAAAGCGGGATGCAAATTTATTGTTATTTTGGGAGTAGACTTCATTTCAGAAAATGTTCTTGCAATCCTTGATCAAGCGGGCTTTTCAAAGGTGAATAACTTGTGCCCTCTGTCTTCTTACTTTCTTGATTTGATTATTTCTTATATTGAACCTTTGCGTAAATCCTGTGCATAAGACAACTTTGGAAATTGATTTGACTTTCATGCAAAATAGTTGTGCTACATGCTATATAATGAGCTGACTCCAAGTTTCTGTAATGTTCTAAATTGTTTCCTTTGCGAGGGAATGAGAACATACTGGAATACCATATTTTTGGGAAATGATGAATTATGAAGGTATAATTCATATTTTTGAAAATTTGACAAACTTCAACAACATTAATAAACTTGTTTAATAATTCACATTTTAAAAAGTGAAATATTTTGATAATTACTCATTTATGTAACTGCATGTTTTGAGAACCCTTTACAATTGTTTATGCTCATGAATTGAGAATTAGAACCACACTTTGGTCTAAATAGGTAAGATTTAATTGTAGAGAACATGAAACTGAATTATGCTCAAAGAGTTAAAAAAAACCTAAATTTTCATAGTTGACTTTGACCCTATATATTTTCTGAACCAAGTGCATAAGTGTAGAATTTATGTATCCAAGCAATTATTCAATGTTATCAGTTTGTTGTTTGAATGTATTGGGTATCATACCAAAACTTTCCTGAAATTACATTGTAATCTCACACGTGGCATCTACCTTTCAAATAATGTTATCATTTTGTTCTTTAATGTATTCTTGATTTCTATTGAGTTATGTGAGGTATGTGATACCATTAAGGTGGTCAAAACTTAGAAAAATAAACAGATGACTATTGGGGCAGTGGTGATAATATCTTTATTGGTTTTAAAATAAACAGATGACTGGGGCAGTGGTGATAATATTTTTTGTTTATTGGATGCTAATGTTTCCTTTCCTCAACATCAGGGACTACCCTCTGAATTTTGTGAGTATTCATAGCCACGTTATGTTTGTTGAACGTATTATAATTTATGTATCCAACATTCATACCCACATTCTTTTGGTGATAATATATTTTGTACAGTGACAATTTATGTATCCAAGTAATTATTCAATGTTATCAGTTTGTTGTTTGAATGTATTGGGTATCATACCAGAACTTTCCTGAAATTACATTGTAAGCTCACATGTGGCATCTACCTTTCAAATAATGTTATCATTTTGTTCTTTAATGTATTCTTGATTTCTATTGAGTTATGTGAGGTATGGGATACCATTAAGGTGGTCAAAACTTAGAAAAATAAACAGATGGTTGTTGGGGTAGTGGTGATATTATCTTTATTGGTTTTAAAATAAACAGATGACTGGGGCAGCGATTATAATATTTTTTGTTTTATTGGATGCTAATGTTTCCTTTCCTCAACATCAGAGACTACCCTCTGAATTTTGTGAGTATTCATATCCACGTTCAGTTTGTTGAACGCATTATAATTTATGTGTCCATCATTTATACTCACGTTCTTTTAGTGATAATATATTTTGTACAATGACAATTTATGTATCCAAGTAATTATTCAATGTTATCAGTTTGTTGTTTGAACATATTGGGTATCATATCAGAACTTTCCTGAAATTACATTGTAATCTCACACGTGGCATCTACCTTTAAAATAATGTTATCATTTTGTTCTTTAATGTATTCTTGATTTCTATTGAGTTATGTGAGTTATGGGATACCATTAAGGTGGTCAAAACTTAGAAAAATAAACAGATGACTGCTGGGGCAGCGGTGATAATATATTTATTGGTTTTAAAATAAAAAGATGACTGGGGCAGTGATGATAATATTTTTTGTTTTATTGGATGCTAATGTTTCATTTCCTAAACATCAGAGACTACCCTCTGAATTTTGTGAGTATTCATACCCACGTTCTGTTGGTTGAACGTATTATAATTTATGTATCCAACATTTATACCCACGTTCTTTTGGTGATAATATATTTTGTACACTGATAATTTATGTATCCAAGTAATTATTCAATGTTATCAGTTTGTTGTTTGAACATATTGGGTATCATACCAGAACTTTCCTGAAATTACATTGTAATCTCACACGTGGCATCTACCTTTCAAATAATGTTATCATTTTGTTCTTTAACGTATTCTTGATTTCTATTGAGTTATGTGAGTTATGGGATACCATTAAGGTGGTCAAAACTTAGAAAAATAAAGAGATGACTGATGGGGCAGTGGTGATACTATTTTTATTGGTTTTAAAATAAACAGATAACTGTTGGGGTAGTGGTGATATTATATTTTGTTTATTGGATGCTAATGTTTCCTTTCCTCAACATCAGAGACTACCCTCTGAAATTTTGTAAGTATTCATACCCATATTCTATTGGTTCCATTCATTCTATTTGATCTACATTATGATTTTTTTATAGTCCTTACTTCCTGATGTTATTACGTTATTGACGAACATGGTCACTTATTTCAAACTTTTTCTATTTTATGTCAGTTGACATATGTTGCACATTCGCTAAATATTGTTTTGCTCCTTGGGGAGACAGCCCTGAATTGCTTGGTATTTTCTACATTCTTCTTTATTCTCTGTTGTTTCCTCTTCCTTTTCTTATTTTTCGTGTTTATTATCGTTGGCCTTGTTCGGTTTTCGAAAATTTTCGGAACTCTCCTATTAGCACTTGTTAGAGTATAGGTTCGAATGAAGGCTTTGTTTAGATCGTGATGACACTGACCTTAAGGAAATTATGGCCTCCACTATATTATTGCTGGGATTAATGGCAAATTCCCTCCAGGATATTCTAAACAAATAGAATTGTAGGCAACAATCCTGCAATTCTCCCAAGAACGAATTTAGAGAATGTGACTGCAGTAAGAATGGTTTTAAGGATCTGGATTTGTTTTTGTACCAAAAAAGAATTCAGGAGATGTTGTATTTATAAAATAAATAACCAACTATTTGAACTTGAATAGGCACCTTTAATAAAAAGGTTTCTTTGAGGCGGCACATATTTAAATCCGAAATTTAAATAAAATAAAAATAAAATGGTATTTTCGGATTTTAATTCCCTTTGTCTAAATGCCTAAGTGCCCAAGTGCCCATCTTTTGACCATTTATATATATATTTGGTCATTCCCTCCATATTTGGTCTTTTCCCTCCAAGCTTCTTTATCAACCAATTTGAATGGTTTGGTATGCTTCTCCTTTTTAAACCAACAAAAGGTTATCTATCTTTCCCATGTGAGATTTATTTTATCATCACTAACTACTTCAACAGCACTTCCCCTATTTCGAAATCTCATATTTCATCTTATTGACTGGGGTTTTAAAAAGCATATTGTAGTATACTACTATCATCGTAAAGTACTATTTACTTTGTTCCAGGTGGCCGTATCCGTTTCTTGACCTGTCATTGCCATATGCTCCATTATGGTTTGTTATCAAAACGCCTAGAAGTTAGTCTGGTTAAAAAAAATATAATCATTAACCGTTTCAAATTTTTGGTCTGTTTTTTTTCATCTCACACAGTTAAATTTACCTTTCATGCAGGAAACCTCTTGAATTACTAATAATCCAAAGGTGCATTATTGTTTTTCTTTTTACTTCTATTATTCTGCATCTCTGAGGTTCTCACAATTTTAGTTGAAGAGTAGTTTGGACAGAGAAATTGAAATTTTACCTGCCACTTCCTTCGTTTTGTGTTCGGTGGTCCTATAGATAGCTCTAATATATGCATGAAAAGTAAATTCTACATGTTTCTGCACTCTGATATGCTATTCTCCCCTCGTTATATCTGTGTAGGTACTTGGTGGTGGAGTTATTGCATTTACCATGCTACAGTATATCCGCGTTGATTATGGTAGCTAAAAACTACCTATTCTCTAGATGGTTCCCTCGAACGTATCAGTGTTTGAGGTAATACATTTATTATACGGATTATAAGTAAGATGTCATCGTCTTTTTAAGATTCTATATGAGCAATTTTAAATATCCTATTAAATATCATTAATAGTTTTTATGCATTTCAACATGTTCTTACAACAAAGTGTATGTAAGATTCTATAGTTACCCTTCTATAAATTTTATGTTTTATAACTTATTCAAAATTATCTTATTGTTCACAGTTCCAATTCTGGATACCTCTTATTTTTTAAAAATAATTACCTCTGCTATGTGTTGTTCCCAACTTGGTACCTCAAATTCATAAGTTGTTTATACTATTTCCCATATGTTTTTTTTCCTTTTTTGTTATGTACCTGTAGATCCCCTATTATAAAACAGTTGGTTAGTTATTTTTCTCCTAATTTAATGAAGTAACAATTTTTGATACTTACTTATCTTACTTGCAAGGTCGAAGACAGAAGGGGGTAGAAAAGGGATAACATACAAAAATGGAGAAGTTGAATTAAACAGTTAAATTAGCTCAAATGCAACATCAATATGGAAGCTAAGTATTTTTTTTTCCAGTAATACATTATTGGTTTTCACAACTAACAGCTCTGTAGATATTAGATTTGTCATTGCTTTAAGAAATTAAGGAAACACACACTTCACTAAACAAAAGAAATTAATTACCTGGAGTTGAATATTTATTCAAGCTTATGTTGATTTACTGAGTTTTTTATATGAGTAAACACAGTAACATTTTACTATTCACATACTAAATATGCATTTTAAAAAAACTAAATAGAGAAGTAACATTTTTTGAATATCCTCTTAAATACCATTAACGTTTATAAATTTCAACATGTTTTTACAACAAAGTGTATGTAAGATTTATAATTACCCTTCTATAAATTTTATGTTTCATAACTCCTTCAAAATTCTCTTATTATGCACAGTTCTAGTTCTGGATACCTCTTATTGGAAGAGATTATTTCCATGAATAGAAAAATATCATTTGATTCATTTGATTAAAAATTATTATGAAAATAAAGAAATATATGTGTTAGTTGATTAACAATAATAAAATAAATAAATTGGAATAACTGCAATTTATGAAAATTAAATAAATAATTAAAATAAAAGTACAAAAAATTTGTGTATCGCAGTGTATCGATTTTCAGTAGCGATATGTCGATTTGGATTCGCGATGCATCAATTTAAAATCACGATGCACTGCTATGGAATGAGAATGACAATTACACAATTTTGAATCATGCATGGCAATGCATGAACTAATGGTTATCACAAGCGTGTCCGATTCATTAAAGGTATACTCGTCATTTCACATCAAAAATGTTTTTTCCGATTAAAAAAGCATAGTTGACCGCAGTTGACTATCTATCAAAAGAGACCGACCAAATTTTCACTATATTCTTTTCAAACCTTTAAAAGACAAAAAATATAAATGGGTCTAACGTGTTCATAACCCGACACATATTAATTGAATGACAAAACTTACTCTAAACAAATTTAATTGACGATGATCGATTGAAAATTGACTCAAATAATTCTATTTGTACTAATTTATGTCTGTTTATGGCTCATTTCAATATCAATAATGAATAACAATTAAAAAGACAAATTTAATCTCTTGGCTTTGTTACTTCCCTCCACTCACGGATATTAAAACGACATTGTTTTAGAGTATATATATATATATATATATATATATATATATATATATATATATATATATGTTAAAAACTCTTGTCATGATATCTATTACAACAACCTTGGCCTCTCACCGAAGAAAAAACAAACTATTAACCCAACTTATGGAACCAACTCTCATTTTAGTTTTTCTTGTTCACTCCCTTTACTAATTATCATTTATCCCTCTCTTCATTCTCTATCCTCGAAAATATAGAATTCTATGAAGGGGGATCATCAAGATAGCTTTCCAAGTGAGAATACTTGGACATTCTACAATTTAATGTAAATCTGATTACTTTTCGAACACAACGGCAAATCAATTCGTTCATGATTAAATGGTCGGTTCATTTTTTTTAAAAGAGAGGTAACTTTGCACTTCCGAAACATTTCCTCTTTGTTAGAGGAAAAATTATGTTGCAATATTGTTTGTTTCGTTTTGTTATTTACCATTATATGGTTCTTGTTACTTGAAGTATTTGTTAAATTTTATTTATTTTAAATCGATATATTTTTTAGATCTGTCAGTCATTTATAATTAATCATGTGCATTCGTGTTTTAGATGAACTTTTGATGTTTTTTAAATTATGAATATGATAAACTGGACAACAAAATTTCAAATCTATATATTTTTGTTGGTCAGTCATATATTTAATATAAATAATGAGTATTTATAATTTTGTTGATATATTTCTTTTAAGAACTTTGATCCGAAGAAATAGACAAAAAAGTATTCATATATTTCATTTAGTTATAATGAGTTGTGAGTTTTTGTGATTTCATTGAAGGTATTTGTTTTAATAACTTTTAATCTAGTGAAGTAGACAAAAAAATTCATAAATATTTACAGATTAGTCATTCAGTTAGAATTAATTGTGAGTATTTGTGATTCACTTCAGTGAAATTTCTTACGCAAAGTCATCCATGATTTTTTTGAAGTTTATTTGACAACAATGGAAAACTAACGGTTGTATACATAAAAGGTTGTGTTTGGATAACAAAGCAATGAATGTAGTGGTTCTAGTTCCTATTCTTTAGTTTCAAGGAGTTATAAGTATTTGAATTTGTATTATTTAATTATAGGATTCATTAAATGTTTGTTATAAATAGGGGTTACTATTTTAGGGATGCAAATTTTGGCAGAAAATTACTATTTTTAGACTACCTAGGCTTTATATATATATAGATATTTGCTAGTTTTTTGAGTTACACTTTTTTTTAGGTAAGGATAACTAAAAAATTAATGAGGTACAAGCAAATACAAGCTTATAAAGAACAAGTTTTTGTTGATCTCATGGGGCCCGGTGTGCATGGGCGTGTGAGGATTTTTGGTTTAGGACCATCTCCTTGTAATGTTGTTGGGTCTCAGTCATCTTCAACAACACGTTCTTTCGATGAAGTGGAAAAGATGGCTAAAAAATATTAGAATTTGAGAAAAATCAAATTGAGATACTTGAACAAATGAAGCACGTGCAACAATTATTGGACGCCCATGGAATAGTAACATTGACTCCTCCCGTGGACACAAATGGCTCCGGATGGACAAGTGGACCCTTTATACAGTATAGATCGTATTCTTGAGTTACTTTTTTTCTTCTTCTTTTTGGCGTGCTAATGATATAATTTAAGCCGTAGGCTTGGACCAACTCTCCAATGGACGATTTGAGCTAGCTATTTCATTGAAGGACACTTTTTGAAACTTCTTTTTGAAGGGTTGTTGATACAACCTTTTTATTGTACTTTATTGAATCATTGTGATTTTGAATGTTTGTTAGGTTATGCTTTTGATTTGGGTACCAATTAGAATCATAGCTATAATTAGTTTGTGTTATGACTACAATTCATATCTATAAAATGTAATTGTTCTTCATTTGATAATTTGCATATTAGTTGATTGACTATTATAATGCAACAATGGTTGGCATAATAACAAATTTGAAAAAAAATGGAGGGTATAATATTAAATCGATATCAAATACAATTATTGGAAGCCTGGAAAATAATACAAAATACTTTTTTAGGATGGTGATTAAACAGTGCCAAATGCATTAGGGAGGCAAAAATAAACCGTCAAAAATGAATGTTGGAAGGGCAAACCAATCGTGCCAAATACTATTTGGAAGGACACTCCCAACCGTACTAATTACTATTTGGGAGAGCATCATCAACCGTAACAAATCTATACATATATAAAAGAAGAGGTGCGATTTTTGGAAAGTTTTTGCCAAAATGCACTTTCCAAAAATGACAACATTTCTACATTGTATATGTGTCATTAATGTATTGGGAAATGAAACGAATTTGTAATCAAAATTAATTAGATAAATAAATCTGAATTTTTTTGACATTTTTTCTTTGACTTGAAACAATTGACAATCATATATACCAATCTATTTCAACCTCATTCACATCCGACAATATAAAAAATAGTTATGATTTTTTTTAACTATATTGAAATTTTAATGAGCTAATAAATAATTATTTATTTCAATTGTTGAATTTAATAATCGCTTATTAATTGAATGATATAAATTATCAAAACAATTACATGAATTATCATTGAAGATTAATTTCTTCAGTTGTAATTGGACGCCTAAGGGAGTTAGACAATTCCTTAGCTTTTCTCTTCTCGAGCAGTTTTCAAAGATAAAACAACTATAAATTTGTTATAATTTTGTTTGTTGAACATCATTGCTAAAAACAACTGAGGATAACACACCAATATAGAAGAAATATATATAAAATGCCTCCCTCTCTCATTTTGCTTAGAGACATCAACCAGACCAAAGGTAAGCCTAGATACCTCAACTTTTTTTCGTGCAAAATGTATATTTTACAATGTAAATGTATCTTTCCAACCTGTAATACTTACTATATTCTTTTTATTTTGATTGCTTAGGATCTCATGTACTTGGTCATCTTTTTTTTTTTTTTATAGAGATCATGGAGCTACAATAAACTGAAAACAATTATATATGCGAAATTATTAAATTCTCAGGGTACCTTTGTAATCAATAAATAGCTTAAACATATGCAATGCCTAGGATTAAAGATATAGGGAATAAATTATGATAATTTAATAAACTTCATGTTCAAGTGTATGAGCTAAATTTAATACAATTTAGTGATCTTCAAATTGATACAGATTTATTGGTAACCAATATATATTTATATTTATTTATTAATATGCACTGTAACTACAAATTTCTTAATTTTGGTTTTATTAAATTAGAATAATGAACATTTATAAATAAAATCTAATTAAATCAAAGGAATTTGAAATGTAGAGACGAAAAACAAATAAATTAGTGACTACAATTAGGCCAATTTTGAAGTGAACAACTATATTAGATACAAGTGATTTAAAATAGATGTATTTTAATTATAAAATGTTAAAAAAATAGATCTTCAAAATACAAATCTAAAAATTCGAAATCTATATTTTTTTTCTATACTCAAAATATAAAAAATTCGGGTATAACGTTAAATACTGAAAATATAAAAAGTCTCGACTTATTTAAACCGTATTTAAAAAAATAATTAGGTAAAGAAGCATAAATAAATGGATCTTATTATAAGCCATTTTTTTCCAGTTCACTAAGTAAAATTAAGCTCTAAGATTAAAAAAAATCGAAATACAAAGTTGGATACTTTATAAAAAAAAAATCTAACGCACCATGCTACGAAATGGTTTGATCTGATTCTATTTTGGTTGGGGAAAATAGGCAGATGAATTTTTAAAACGAAGGGTTTGAAGAGATAAAGAGTCATTGTTTCATGTTTCACCGGAGGAATTTCCTATGTTTAATGCTATAAAAATAAGAAATGTGACCTTTTAGACGACGTAATTGAGTAACAGCAAGAGTGAGACGATGTGTATATAGGTTAGAGTGAGTAGGGGGGTTTAGGTTAGAGAGTGAGAAGCTCTTTATCTATATGACAAGTGTTTGAGATTTTTTTGGGCCAGATTGGTTATAATTAGAGTAATATTTGTTGTTCATTAAAGTAATAATAATTTGGATGGAATCAATTGAGAAATTTGGGTAACGTGAAATTTTGAGTATTTTTAGCCCTTTTAGTTGTTTGTTTTAAAAAGAAAATCGGGTCCGTCCACTATGTAAAATTTTCAACCGCTACAATTTTTTATGTTTTTTTTTAAACTAAAAAGGACACTTTTATAGTGAAAAGACTACGACTCTTAATGAATCGAAGGCGCGCTACGGATCACTTAATCAATTCATCAATTTAAATCACATAATCTAATTTATGCATCGCGCCTTAAATCATAATGTACCAAACCTTCATCTCTCTTCTTTCATGTACACAATCAACATATGATTCAAAATTAATGCATCTTACCTACATCCCACATCTAAGTCGATGCATCACAATTTACAAATGATACATTGTGATTCAAAATTGATGCATCGAGTTTCAAAAATGGTATTTAAAAACGAACAAATTTATATTTAGACCTTTCATCAAACAGAATATGCATAGTAGCACAAACACAAAAATAAATTTATTTTGAATCATACACACAAACACAAAATGAAGAAGAAGAAGAACGAGGTATGAAGAAAGAAGAGAATGTGAGGATATAAAATGTATTTTTATATGTTTATATTTTCAATAACCAATATTTTTTTTATAACTACTACATTAGTATGAAATATCGGAAACTATTATATCTATCAAATTTTGTCATTTAGAGGCACATGTCTATTATCAATTGTTGACTTAACGAATGACGAGATGGTTGAATTCCATCAAATCTTCCCTTTCTGAATAAGGAAATACGTCTAAATAAATTTATAATTACTTTTTCAAATTTATGTGATCTATCTTTAATTTTACTTTTTATTAATTTTTTTTAATTTTTTCATATTAAACTTTTTAATTGTATATTCTTCAACTTTAATTGAGTATGTAATTTTATACCAGTATACAAACCGTGCAACGCACAGAAACATCACTAGTACTATTTAGGAGGACAAACCCAACTGGGACATCATCAGTTGATGCCAAATAACTATTTAGGTCAAGTCATCACAAATTGTCCCAAATGCGTGTCAAATGGCACCCACATGTGCAACCATCACCCTTTCCATGCCCAATACTATTGGGTCGAAACTACGTATTTGACACCCTCGTATTCGGAGGAGCTATCCAAAACCATCCCAAAACCGTGTCATTTAGGAACAATTTTGACAGTATTCCAAATACCCCTTTTTTTTTAGGGATATAGAATCAAAGCCGTGAACTAAAACATTGTTGGCTAACAAGTCATATACAGAAGTCATTGAACAATGCAATCTGCAGCCAATCTCTTTGAAACATATGTATTCATCTATAACAGATTAATTAACAAGATGAGTCATTACTAGTGAAAATTATTTAAAAAAGAAAAGAAAAGGATCTTGAAATCATATATTGGCCCCCAATCTCATGATACAAGTATAGTAATAATAAGAGTATATAATTATGATCACTTATCATTTTGTTCAATCTGTCTCTCTCTTTGAGATTTGGAGATGAGAATATGAGAGATCCTAACTATGCTGTCGTCCGTCACACCGCAAGAATGCTTACAAGACATCAGAGAGATATTCTTCCTCAACGATCCATTACTGGACTCCCCTTTACCTTTCCGACTACTCTTTGTGCACTCTTTATATGCGATTAGAAATGGATCATCCTCCTTTCTAATTCCTCTCCTCGAAGAACTCCTTGAGGGAGGTTGAACCACAAAGGCACAGGGAGGTAGTGGGATTTGCAAATCATGAAAAGAAGCTATCGAAGTGTTGTTCTCGTAAGGCGGTGGTGGCAACTTTACTGCAACATCTCCGTGCCTATACAACATATCCTCCTCCCCCTTATGACCATCCTTAGTAGCTGCTTTTCGCTCACCGGGCTTGTTTTCCCATGAAAAGGGCACATTCCCTTGTGAGTGATGAACCTTATTACTGATGTAACTCATGATGATATGTATGTTTGTAAGTGTATTCTCAATTCATATATATATAACAGGGGAATTGAGATGAGATGATATGATCAAGAGTATTTATATGAAGGGATGGGGTTTCAATTATAAAGATGGGTGGATCATGAGTTACATGCTAACTAACTGAAATCTTCGTTTGGGAGAGGAAATTAACGTGAAGGACGGGAGGGGGTGGGGGGATTATTAATATAGGCTGTTTTTTAAAGTGAAACTAACAAAAGGAGGGAGGGAGAGAGAGAGATGAATTGGTGGACAGAAAGAAGAGTAGAAGACTTGGTTCACTTGAGGTCTTCGTCAGAAAAGTATGCAAAGAAGTTAAGGGGCCGGCTATATGACAAACTCGGTATGCTTGATTGACTCAGCTCACGCTTTGACACAATTTGGTTATGTTACTTTATGGTTACAAAAAACATAGGTATGAGATTTTGGTTCTAAAGTTAGTTGGGAATTTGTGATTAATGTAAGACAATGAGAGCTTGCAGAATCTTTTAATTTGAGATTTTCGTTCATTTTCTTAATTTGTGAGTATAAAATGTGTCAATACATTAATGATTTTATCTAGGGTGTATGTGGTTCGGTTTGGTTTAGACAAAAACCTCGAACTGAACCGCCCACCATTGGCTCTAAAAATTTCAAACCGAATCAAATCAGACTTGGAATCGATTTTATGGTTTATATAAATTATTTTTAATAAACTTAACCAACATTAAGAATAAACTATAGAAATAAGATTTTAATTTTGAATTAACATCAAAATTAGAAAATAACCTACTAAAAATAAATTATCATAAAGAAAACAATACAAATTCCAAAATAAACACAATAATAGAAGAAATAATAGTCCTCCAACAATCAAGATTTTGTTTGGTTTAGTATGTATGTATATTATATGACTAAATCAAATGTCTAGATTATGCATATCAGATGATCCAAAAGTTCAAAATAGTTAACAAATATTATATAATAAATAAATACAAAAATATACATGTTGGTTCGGTTCGGTTCGGTTTGTCAAAAACCATCAACCAAACCGAACAATTTTTAAATTTTTGAAATCGAAATCGAACCATAATATATAGGTTGGCTTGGTTCGGTTTATCCAATGATTCAAAAAGTTTTATAATGCGATAAGTATTTGAAGTTTGTTGATTTTCACCAAATCAAACATCAACCCCTGTTAGGCTGTTAGTTACTTAGTTTGGTCATGGCCGTTTGATCGACTTTTCAACAAATCAAGAACGCCAAATAAGTTAAATTGAGAAAATTGAGAAAATTGTGAGGTTTCGCTCCCCAATACAACAAAATATTAAAATCTTTATTTAGTGATAAAACACTTATAAATTACTCTCTCCGTCCGAAAAAAGTCTCATTGATCGAAGTCACTACGTTTTATTTTGGTTTCGTCTGTTTATCTTTTCAGACGACCCTCCCATGTATCAAAAAAATAAAATTATGGCTGTTTGTTGTCCAAACGCTACTCATGACAACAATAAATCTCTCTTCATCTGTTCACTTTCTCTTTTTTATATGCTAGATTTTGTGTCTGTACTTATGATATAGTATTAGTATGCAAATAATCAGTGTATGAAGTGAGTATGATAAAAATAAATTAATATATATTTGAGATTTTGTAAGAATCGATCAATGTACACTGTACAAAGCAAAGATGACACCTAAAAAACTAAATAAAAACATATTTTATTGGACCGAAAAATTTTGTAGCTAATCCAAAAAAAGTATAATTAAACATAAAAAAACATTCTCTTTCACACACATCAACCCAACACGTGTCAATTGAAATAAAATTAAAAATGAAAATCTCAACCAAAAACCATAAAATAAATTGAATGAGACGGAGTGAACTAACAAAAGACTATTCGAAATCGAAATCACAAAGCTTTCAGACCACCAATAAGGGAAAGTTAGCACAATTTTTTAAAAAATAAACAAAATTAAAAATACAAATATTAAAAATTACAAAAATTAATTACAAAACTTAAGAACAATTTTTTTAAAACTAAATCTAGACTGGACAAAAAATAAATGGAGATTTCAGTTGGTTACGATAACAATCACTTAAAAAACTACAAATTAAATATTTGTAAAATAGTAAATCTAGACTGCACAAAAATAAAAAAAATAAATTAGAGATAATCATGAAGAAGAAACTGGATAAGATCTCAATAAAACAATAAATGTCTATTAAAAACGTAAAATAGTAAATATTAGTCTGAGAACATGCTTTAATTACAACTATAAAATTTCAATAAAACAATTGTTGTTTCTCACTTTATCTAAATTTGCTTTTGCTCATTCATTACTATATGTTTTATACTTAGTGACAAAATGAGATGCGTACTCGTTAGCGTGACAACTGTGTATAGAATTTTGCCTTTAGAATAGTTTTTTAGACTTCACAGGTTTCGACAGAAGACTTCGGCAAAGGCTTCACCAGCAGTCTTCACTAGTAGCCTTCGCCACAGACCTTGTCTGCCTTCGGACAACATGACGTGTAAAAATTATCAGGATGTCCAACTCATCAAATGAATTATTAATTCAGATATCTTTGATATAAGTTTGAATTAAATCCATCTTCATTGACTCCCGATTTCTAAAACACACCTTTCTAGCTTTTCCGAAAAATGAAGTCTTTCGCCTCCTGAACATGACAGAGCAGGTATATAGTCTGACACAAACAGACTGTACCAACTACAGCAGGTCTGCAACTCTGTTTGTCGCCCACTTGCTAATTCAAGTACCTACTTTTCTCCATACCTCGATCAGTCCCAGTTGAAGATGAAGTCAACAAAGCAGCTCCTTGCATTTAATGCACTCAACCTAATAGAGTTGTTACTCACTTCACCTTCTCCAACGGTCTCATGAATGCTTCGATATAAATACTGTCATTAAAGACTATAGAAAAACAATGCTCTGAATTTATTCAACAACATCAGGTTATCTTACTCAGTGCATTCAAGAGATCATAAACTAATCAACAAAGTCCTCGACAACAACAAGAAGATCTGCATTAACTGCTACTCATTTAGTTCTTATTGTTGTATTCATTCACTATTCTTTTGCGCTTTGAATATTCTTTTTTTCAGATATTCATTTCTCCCACCCCAAAATATAAGTCAAATATTTTGTACACGATCCATTAGAGATTTCTGTAATAGAACTAGTTGAAAACATAATACATTTTCAAATCAAAGGTTGATTGCTTTGGTGGTGGACGTAGCACTCTTTATAGTGCGAACCATCTCAAAATACATGTGTTCTTTGTGTTCTGTTACTTACTGTTTTATATTGTTATCTTCTTCTTAACTTATTCATTTGAACATCAAACTTCAGTAATCAGCCAAGTCTATTGGTAGTGCTTCACCAGCAGACTTAGTCTGTCTTCCTTACAAGTCTTCCGTTACTTTAACCTTTTCAATAGGCCATGAGTACTTGTTTTAGGAACTCTTACGAAAAGTTTTTAAGTGTTACTAGGTTATTCAACTCCCTTTCTAGCCTAGTATTGTGCCTGTTGGTCCACAATAATGCTCAAATAGGTTATGTGGGGGGGGGTGAATAGCCTATAATGCCAATTTAAAAACTTTTCTTTTGGATATCTTTAAAGCACAACTTTAGAGGCATTTGCAGTTTAGTATGTCGAGCATGTCTGCCGGTAGAGGCTATCGGTAGACTTGCTCTAAGTAGAAGTATCAACTCTGCAGGTAAACTGCTAGTCAAATCAAAAGCCTGTTAAAAAGAGTCTGGGGCGGAAAGTAAAGAGACTTTGATTTGGAGAAGTCTTAAGGGGCTGTATACGAATATATGTTCAGAACAATAACACATTTAATACTTCTTTCAAATGCAGGTTTAGGAAATCAATTAGAGAATAGCTTTTCTAAAGATAAATTCATTTGTAAAAAACTCATAGATATATAAAGACTGAGAGATAAGGTATTTGTAAGAACATATGAATTTATTCAAAGATAAATTACATATTACATCAGTCTAAATAATCTATGTACAGTTTCCGACTTTGTCCTCCTAAGCCTCAATCCTTACTTAATTATTCATTCATGAATCTTTAAGTAGCAAAGGGTAATAGGAGACCAGAATGAGAAACTGCTATGAGAAGGAAGGGATTTTCAAGGTCGCTCATATAAAAATTATCTGAACGATTGAGTGCAAAGCACTCAACCTTCCTTGATGAATGACTATTGCACAATCAACAACATTTGTATTGGAATACAAATATGAAGATATGAATGCAATATCTACAGATAGCTCTTCATTTTCTTCAGACATTATCTAACATATATCTTCAGATCTTGATCTCTGTCTATTGAAATTTCTGATCAATCTCTTCTCTTTTCCAAGCTTTTCTTCCTAGTAATCCACTGAAGGTGTTTTGCTAAGATCTGGATGAGTTTGCAATTTGTGTTGAGATCAAAGATACGTTGGTGAAGACGATCTCGTTGTTGATCTCTTTTCTTTGAAGTTCTTGAGTAAGTTGAGTTACTCGTTGCTCGTCATCTTTTATCTCATTGGGGTGAGTTCTTTTAGATGATCTATCTGTCTTGGGTAAGAGAGAGGATTTATATAGGCGGAGTCAATATAATCATTGAGAGATGAAGATTTGAAGTTTCTATCCGTTTAGAGATGTAGTGGTTGAAGTCTATCGGATAGAGATCTTTGTCCATAAGATCTTTGACTATTTGGGGGCAGAGATTTAGTCCTGTAGATCTTGGAACTTGTTGTCAATCGTGTTGATAAGTCTCTCGAAGAGTAGGTCGATGTGCATTTGCCTTTGTCGGTGGTATGTTCAATAAAGTAATTGTTTTTGACTTTATCAGACTACTTGAGTGAGAGAAAGTCTTGTAGCCTTAAGTATGTCAAGCTTTCTGAGGCTTGAACATATTTGTCTTGATTTGAGTTGCTTTTAAACTTTTCTCTGTAGCACGTGCAGAATTAAGTCTGCCAGTGGAATGCTTCGAGCCAATGGAAACAAGTCTTCCGATTCAGGAGAACTGATGTCTGCTAGTGCGAACAATTTAACTTGTAAGATGTCTGGCGGTGGTGAATCTTCAAGATGTTCTGATCTTTATCACTTAAGGCTTTTGACATAGCTGCAAGTCTTCCGGTGCTTAGTGCGTCTGAAGTACTGGTCTGTTTGATCATCATGTAGAAAGGTAGGACTTGATCAGGTTGCACCTAATCTAAAACCTATGTGATGTCAAACGAGTTGCCACACTAACCGGTACGCAGACCTTTTAGCCACTCGTGATGACTCACTTGTAATGGGGGCAAGTAAATCAATATATATAGAATATGTAAGGTGATAACTAAATTATCAAAAAACATATTCCAACAGTGCCCTTTGGAGCTAACAACAATAAATGGTCATTTACATTTTTTGATAATTACAGCCGTAAAATCTCAGTAATTAACTGGCTTGTGGAAATTGAGATTTAATCATGACCAGTAGTTATATTTGGTAAAAAAGAATCCTAACCAAGAATTAGTTTTTCTATAAAAATTTAGATTCAATCCTGATAAGTAGTTATATTTGATAAAAATGAATCATGACCAATAGTTAATTTTTCAAAAAGACCGAGCTAAATTATAATATACCCAAGCTACAATAAATACCCTCTATCTCACTTGGTGAATGGTGAGGTACAAATACAAAACATAAATTATAATTGCTAAAGTACGCCATTTTTCAAAACAACTGAAAAAGTCACTTTTGGTCGCAAAAAGACTGCGATACCTTTAATGGGCAAAAGGCGCGCTACGTCAAGTTTGAAGGCCAACGAGCCCGTGGCCCTGCCTAAGGTTCCTTTTTGTCCGCCGGCCAAAAAGGCCCCGGCTTCGAGCAGAGCTTCGAGCCCAGTCAAAAAGATGGTCGCTCCCAAATCCCCTGTTCGCGTACAAAAGGAGCCGGCTGTGACCGCCATTGATAAGGCTGCTGAGGCCACTGCTGCTGAGGTCATTGAAGTCCCCATTGCCAAGGACGCCAAGGCAGCGAGAAAAAGAAAACAGAATTCTCCTCCTCCTTTGGCTCGAACTATGCGCCAACGTGGCTCAAGCTTTGATCCAGTCTCTGCCACTCCACCAACTCACGACGAGGCTGCTACTTGGAGGCAGTTGGGTTTTGAGATGCCTTCAACCACTAGCGTTGCCCGAGCGCTTGTTAAGGAAATTTCTGGTGATGCCTTAATGTTGGGGGGCATCGACCTATCTGCCGCGGGAGCCCTGGAGGGCTGGTGGGCAAATGCGTGATTGAACGGGCTATGCATGATGGCCTGGCGCAAGATCGAGACACTACTGGTCACGTTCTGGTCGGAAATGTTGGTGTCTGCTTTAGCGAGGTAAGAAAACATATAGCCTTTCAATTTAGCTTTGTCCATATTAGTGTTAATCCTTTTACATTTTGCTCGCAGATTGCTTCCACCTGCACCAACTTGTACGACTGTTATACTGAAGAAAAAGTGGCTCGCAAGAAAGCAGAGGCTGATAATGCAACCCGTGACAGCCTCCTGAAGCAGAAGCTCGACCAAGTTTCCTCTTTGTCCAAGCAGCTAAAGGAAAAAGAAGAGGCCGCTAAGCTGAAGGAGGCCGAGTTGTTAGAGCGCAACCTTCAGTTGGTCGCCCAAAACTACGTGCTCGTCGCCGAAAAAACAGAGGTGGTGGGGCAGCTAAAAAAGGAGCAGACCGCGGTGGAAGCGGTGACTAAGCAGAGGGAACAACTGCGCGTCGAGCGGGATGCTCTGAAGAAGCAGACGGTCAAGGATGCGACCATTGTGGCCGGCTTGAAGGAAGAGTTGTCTGCAGCCAATGAGACAATATTGGAGGACTATAAGGGCACCTCGGATTTTGAGGCCGCTGTGGACGAGGCTATCATTCCCTACTATTCCCACGGCATCAACCACATTCTGAGGATGATCGCCGGTCATGGAGGGGTGAGCATGCAGACAATGGCCGAATGAGCCGTGCTCGATCCCTACTCCGAAGCTGCCCGTCAATTCAATCACTTGGTTCCTTACTCCAAGGCGGAGCTAGAGACTCTAGCCAAGGGCGATGCTGCAGCCGGTCGTGAGCCTTTTGGTTCCTCCCACTCATTTGGACGTGAATGTATGCTCTTTGATCGATGCTCTAGAGTCTGCAGAGGCCGAGCAGATGGTTGAAGAGGACGTTGCTAAAGCTGCAGAGCAAGAGGCTACTCGCAAGGAGTTGAATGCTCAATATGAAGAAGTTCAGTATAGAGCCTCGGCTACAAACCTTCCTCCTCCCCCATACCAGGTTTAGATCAGGAGCATCTATGTCCGTCATGCGTGCCCAATTTTTTTGATTTCCAACTGTAATATTCCTCACTTTGTAATGGAAAATATATTCTTGCTCGATCACTATTGTTTTTACTTGTATTTTTCTGCATCTAATTAGTACTCAGTAACATGCATATTTATGAACACAAGTGTAGGGCGAGCATAATTTGATCGACCATAGTAAGAGGTGCAAATAGCGACTTAAAAATAATAGGCTAACTTAGCTGACATATTACTTTATGTTTGAATGTTCGAGAAAACGCTCTTACTCGGACCGAGTACTTGGTTCTGGCCAAGGCTTTGGGCGGGCATGACCTCTATTGCACTGGAGCGAGCATCCTGAAGACTGCCTAGCGGGCATGGCCCAAATCTGAGCGGCGACCAACTAACCGGGCTTGGCCCTGTCCGACATTTGCGAGTCGAAGCTGTTGCTGGTATATAAACTGTGTATAAAGATATACGACTAACAGTGTTGCTCGATCGCTATAGGAATCCAAGGTAGTTAGTTGCTACCTTGTAGGCATGGCCCCTACCGGCTTGCAGGCTTCCCAACACGTGAGTTTGGCAAGGCCCTATCTTGCTCGCTGAGCGGACAACATATGTTCACTGATATTCGGGTATAGTGGAAGGTTGACCGGGCATGCCCTCACATGCTCGACTTGCGAGCAGATTTTGTCAAGCAATCCGACAACAATTTATAAATGACAAAAATAACTTAACACGTATAAATAACTTGCCTTGATTGCTTCCTTGAACATGATTAAGACAATGAAAACACCTTAGTGGGTGTGCAAGGCTTGGCCTCGCGAAATCACTCCGGCGTGAGAGTAAGTATCGTGTGAGAGAGTCAAAAGAGAATTTGATAGAGGTTCGAGGCTCAAGAAAGAGTGTGTACCTTGAATATGGTGTATGGAGGGATTTATAGGCCCCCAATGTCATTGGATCTGTCTAGGATTCACTGCCCTAGTTATCTTGTAGGATTAGGAGAGAATCCCTAGATTTTAGGCGTGATAGGCGGCTGACCGCGTGAATGTAGGAGCAGATATGGTAAGTGTCCTGCTCGGATAAGGAAACCTTTGACTTGTCTTGGAGAGCAAGTTTCCAAGGCTTCCTGCTCGATACGTGCCCGGGCGAGCAATGATCTGCCCGACTATACGATGTAGGACTGGTTAGAGACAAGTGTAGATCTTGGGCGTGGCCCCTAGTCGAGCAAGCAAGGCCAGTGCTCGACCAGGTTTGGATGAGATGAGTTTGATTCTTTGCCCGATGTGAGTGTGGTCCTCGGGCATGGCCCTTGATCGGGCAGGTAAGGTCTGTGCCTAGCCAGATTTAGACGAGAGTTATATTACCCATCGCTTGGTATCTCGCTGGCTCTACCCGCTAGGTTGGTAGGTCCCACGCTGACTGACCCTGTGACTGGCACGTGATGGCAGATCGTGCTTTGCTCGTTACCGGGTTTGTGTCGGGTACATCAAGCAGATCTTCAAATCTGTTGTAACATATTTGCTTTGTAGGTTACTGCAGAGTTGCTACACAAGGAATTTAATTTTGTATGAGAAACATTTAATCTTTGTTCTTTATATTTATAAAAAGGTAGGATGCAATTTTTAATAATGGTAACATAGACTATTTACCCCCTCCAACCTATATATATATTAGTTATTAAATCAAACAAAATCTACATTATTGGAAAACTTTTTTTATTATGTTATTTGTGTTTATTTTAGAATTTGCATTGTTTTATTTATGATAATTTTTTTTAATATGTTATTTTCTAAAGTTTGATGTTAATTATAAATTAAAATATGATTTTTATTGTTATTGTAAATATTGGTTGAATTGATTAAAAAATATATATATAAATCACAAAATCAATAGTTTGGTTAGGTTCGGTTCCAAACCTTATTCGATTCACTTTGATTTAAAAATTTTGAAACCAATAAAATATGATTAAGTCTTGATTTTAACCTAAACAAAATTAAACCGCTTACGCCCACAATAGAAAGGGGCCGTAGAAACAAACACTTAACGATGGACATGTGATAAGTGCATTTTTCAACCTTCCTTGATTTTAACTCTCTATCCATCCCTTTCTTTGATTATATCATCTTAATCTTTAAATCCGTCTTATTTTTTGCTTCCATCATTATAAAATTAAGACAAAAATTGCAAAATATAATTTATTCTTACTTTTCCTTATCCATTGCAATTTGCAAATGTAATTTATTCTATCTTGCCCATGCATTTCACACATTTTGGTGATGGTACGTCGTCTTATTGACCAATATAAGTTCCGTTGTTTCAACTTTCAAGCAAAATTTCCCATCAACTTCTTCCTTAATTATTTCAAACACGCAACTTAAGGGAGAAGAAGACTACCCAAACTTATGTCTCAGAGCATCCACCTGTTATTAACACCCTAAAATATTTTTTTAGGGTTTTTTTTACCACATTTAAGCTCTATAATGGACATCTTATCAATCACCATATCCTTATAAAAAGCTAACCTCCTTCAACTTAATTGGTGAGTATTAGTCCCGCCTCCATTTATTTGTTTCTTCTCTCTCTCCCACCTATCTCCTTCTTTATTAGTCTTCTTCCTAGTATTTGTTCATTTTCAAAAATTTTGTTCCAAAATTTAAAGAAGGCGGCAAAAACTGATTTTTTTTTGACTTGATCAGAACATCCAGTTTGGGCCAAAATTTTGATGTGCTGGAGTGGTAAGCATGGATTAAATAAACAACCCAACTCACATCATCACTTTGATGATGGTATGCTTTCCCATTTTTTACATTTTCCTTTTCAATTAATTTAGTGTATTTTTTGCACTATCATTTCCTTTTTATGAGTATATTGATAATATTAAAAAGGGTGACAAGATTTTATTTAAATATAAATAATTGATATATTCAAAACATATAATATATTTTTCATAAAATATAAAATTTAAAAGTATAAATATTCGGTAGGAAAATAAAAATAAAAAAATAGAAATATATTGGTAGTTAGGTTTGTTAGTTAAGATGTCACAAATTCAAAGAGTTATATATATGGTGTTCATTGGAAATTGAAACTTTTTTAAAGGGTCTCTAAAAAGGTTTAGGGGGTTCTATAAAAAGTGTTTTAGTGTGCAACTATTGTGGATGTTCTTATATATGCTACGATTGACTTGTAGTTTAATTTGATGCAGTTTTATCGTAATAGCAAAGAACAATGTTTTAAAGAGAAAAGGAGATGAAGAGAAATTTAATTTATAATATAAATTAAACAACAACTTTGAAGTCGAAGCTCATATTGGACATGATCTCTACAAGACGAAATTGTCCCGTACTTGTGCTTCACGGTTTTTTGGCAATCGTCTCTAAGATGCAACGACTTTTCCAATCTTCGTAAGCAGCACTTCAATACAAGATCACAACGAACTTTGGTGTCTTTTGGGCAATAGTTTAACAATGAATTGTCAAACTAAGGGGACTATCCAGGGCCTGATCGAGGAGACACTAAGTCTCCTATGCACCTATTTGACTAGACTAGGTTCATTGCACCTAGACGCTTGGTCCCAGTCGCCCGCCATCATCGTTTCGGGTGTAACCGTCGCCCACCAACCGAGTTGTGCTAACCAGCTAAACCCACGAGCGACGACTTGGGTTAGCCGAAACTAACTCACGCGTATGACACCACTTGGTTGCACCTTGTGGAACATTTGATACTCATTTTCAAGGTGGGCCTATTAATAAAGTACATTAAAGCTCTTTATTTTGCCAATGTGGGATATGACTTTCCATACACACTTTACTCTTTAATTAACAAAATTAAGTTGCCTTCTTTGAGCATTAATATTTCATTCACCTGAAATTAGTTTTGAGATAATAAATACATAAACTTAATCTACTTAAAATGTAGATTTCATTTTTGCAACTTATTTCAATTTTTAATAAATGAAACATGCTTGAAAACTTGGTCAAATATTGGTCAAACCAATTTCCAACATGACTAAATTGATTTTGCTGAAAAATGAAAATGATGCTTAACTAAATAGACTTAAGGTGTGCGTAAAAAATCATTTGTACAACATTCAAATTATAGTAATTAATTTTATAGTAAGTTTTATGTAGGATGGTTTTACGGATTTTAATTCATAAGACGAAGTCTCACTCTCTTACAATGGTGGGTCGAATAAAGAGGATTCGTCTTAAAAAAATATATGTACGACCGTCTTAACTAAATTTTTACCTAAATTTTAAGTCATTTGATTACCAAACTTGTTCGATGAAAATGAATCGCGAGAAAACAAAAATAAAGAGTTTTCAAGATTTAAGAGCCACGACGGCTGAAATATTTGACCAATTTCTTGATTTTACAAATGGTTAATTGTAATTATGCAAACAAACAAAATATTGAGTACTATATATACTTAAAAAAGATGAAGACGGCCTTGTTGATATAGACACGGTATATTATTGCAGTCTATTTTTGAAAATTACATGGACTTTCATTTGCACTTGTGTTTTTTCCAGTGCACTTTTTTTAGTAATTCAGTTTTGACTTTTATCAATAAACTTTATGAGATAGTATAATTTAGACAACAAAAATAATTAAGTCTCTTTCATTCACCGAATTTTCTTTCATCACTTTGCAAGAAGTGACAATGAATACTCCATTAACAAAGACGACTAAAGCTGCTAATCCCTCTAAACAGGGCCGTTCCTGAATGTTTAGGGGCCAAGTGTAAAAATGGTAAAATAGATCCCTATAGATATAAAAAATAAAATTTGGAAATAAATAAATTTTCAATTTTTCATCGTTCAAAATATTCAATTGGTATAATATCTATGAACATACTAATATATAAGTAGATGAAATACGTAATTATTTAAAATTACTTCGTTTGCATATTCCGGTACACTAGTTATTTTCTATCTTGATTTGGTAATTTTCTTATATATTAAAATATACAAAATGTCTATAAAGCATATCTATAAGAAATTTCAGATTTATGCACTCTTCTAAGATCTTTCTCAACTATATCATCAAATTATATCACATTCTCTCATTTTTTGGCTCATTCGTTACATGTTCATTTGTTTTTTTTTTTGTTGATTATTATATTATTGTAATCCATTAATCCATATTCTAAGATTATTAAGTTTTTTGTTGATCATTTTATTATTAATGAGCTACTAAAAATGTCATTATAAAAAAAAGTTTGACTTTCAAACGGAACTCTCTACCCGAAACGGAGCGAGGGAGTATATAATACTTGATAATTCACAACTCAAAAATAAAATAAATTTTACATAACTTTCAAAGAGTTGAACTCATGACCTCTTAACCAAATCAAAACACCTCATCTAATGGATCACTAAATCACATATGAAATTTAAGTGACAGTATAATATTTATATCTATATATGACTGTATTATAAGTTTGGACCCCTCAAAATTAGGAGCCCAGGGCGGTCGCCCTTCCAGACCACCCTCAGGGCCGGCCCTGCCTCTAAAGCTAAAATAGTGTTGTGGAATGAAAAATCTTACCCATGTACCCATTTTTAAAAAAATTAGAAACAACTATTATATGTACTCACTATGTTTCAATTAAAATGGTACATTTACGTCATTTGGAATCATATAATCATGTCTAGCGGTGGCAAATTATGTTCACGCCCATATGCTCACCTAGATCGTCTACTAAAATATGCGCATTGGCACATTTAAATTTTAATATGGGCACAAATGAGCATATCCACTTAGACCATTAAATTTTATATGCATAATAAGAGCATAAATGGGCGCCCACATTTTTCATGCTCGCTAATTGCTTCGTCACACTCATGGTCTCACACTTCGCACCTCTCACTCTCACGATCATCTACATCTCCCAGTTCTCTCTCTCTCCAGATCCGACATCGCCCCCGTCTCCGGTCTATTTGTGTCCCCTTCTCCGTCTCCATCATCGGGACTCCTATTTCTCCCTCCGTTAGATCCAACCGTCATCTCCAGTCACCTACCTCCGTTAACAGTGGTGATCTAAACTGCAATTTTAGACTGAGACAAGGGACAGAAGTGAGGTCTAATGCCAAGTTTGGAGAGTTGAATTCCAAGCTGAAGGGATACCTCAAATCTGTTATAATGAAGAGTTTCAGTGCCTGGTCGTAATTTTTTTTGGTCTTGAAGGGGGTTTATTGTAACTTCAGGGTGTTGTTAGTTTGTTAGTTTCAGTTTTACGATTGCTCACCTTTCTTGTCATGGTATCAGAGCGTTAGATCGTCTTTCTACAACTACCTATTCCTTTTCTTCCCCAAAACCCTAAACGATGACGGAAGAGAAATTAGGAACCCAAATCGATCAATCCAGTTCGAAAAACAAAGGGGTTTCCATGGAGATTGGAATAGATTCCAATATGCATCCGATGTATCTGCACAACAACGATCACCCAGGATTGGTTCTCATCGCTGCAAAACTGACAGGGAGCGAAAACTACAACTCATGGAAGAGATCCCTTAAGATTGCACTATCGGCCAAGAACAAAATTACAATCTTGAATGGTACTTTTCTTGCACCAGAAAAGGAGGATCTCCTCTTTCCTTTATGGGTAAGGGCAAACGACATGATAATTTCTTGGATTTTCAATACAGTCACAGAGGAAATCAATAATAGCTTAAAGTTTGTGATCGATGCCAATTCTGTTTGGAAAGAGCTAGGAGAAAGGTTCTCCAACATTGATGGACACAGGGCATTCCAGTTGCAGAAAGAATTACATAGACTTGAACAAGGTACAGCCTCTGTCGAATTTTACTTTCATAAAATGAAAGGGTATTGGGATGAAAATGTAGCCTTAGATCCTGTAACAGTCTGTAAGTGTCCCTGCACTTGTGGTTCTTCCAAGATCCAAGAGTCAAGAGATCAAAGAATTAAACTAATGCAGTTCTTGATGGGTATACATGAAAGTTATATGAGCACAAGAGGACAAATTCTGAGAATGAAGCCCTTGCCCACAATCTCTGAAGCTTACTACATAATTAGGCAGGAAGAAACACAAAGGCAAGGCTATGTGCCTGAGATTGGTTCCATTGCAGCCAACATTAATCAGTTAGGACAACCTCAGACCATGCCAGACAGATTCACTATTGGATCTTCTCAAAGCAAGACAGGATACACCAGAACCCCTTTTAAGAAAGGCATTTTCTGCAACTACTGCAATAAATAAGGGCACATCAAGGAAGAATGCTATAGACTAAAGGGTTTTCCAATTGGGCATCCTGGAAATCCCAATCATCAGGCACATAAATCCAAGACCAACAGTGGCACTAGACAAGTAGGAAAAATCAAGGGAATCAATGGAGTCAACCAACTCCAGGATCATGCAAGTACATGCCACACCTATTGGGAATACAGACAACAATGACAAGACTGGAGTGGGAATGTCCAAGATTGATCAATTACAGGAGCAGATGAACCAAGTCATGGCTATGCTAAAAGCCAAAGATAGTCGTGAAGATCACAATGCTGGTCAAAGTGGGCATAAATTTGTTGGCATGACACACATGGCAGGTACTTCAATTACTAACCATCAATTTAAATGTCATCATGCCCTGTATACCTGGATTATTGACTCAGGTGCCACTGACCACATATGTACATCCTTATCTGTCATGCATGATGTAGAACTTGTTAATCATCCTATCTTCCTATCTCTACCTAATGGTGCTAAAGTTAAAGTAACTCACATAGGAAAAGCCTACATTAATCCTCAGCTTACATTGGAAGCTGTCTTTTACATATCTGATTTTCAGTACAACCTTTTGTCTATATCCAAACTCACTATGCAAATAAATTGTCACACACTCATCATTGGAGCACAATGCTTTTTCCAGGACCTTCAGATGACCAAGACCATAGCTATTGGTGATTTGAGTGATGGGCTGTATCTTCTCAAGGCAGAACACTTTCCAGCCCCTAAATATGTTTGCACTAATGCTTCTAGACACAAAGACATTGTTAGCTGGCACCAGAGACTTGGACACACCTCCTTAAGTACTCTAAAAAACATTGTTGGTTTGAACTCTCTTTGTAAACATAAGAACCTTGACATAGAAAGAATTTTATCATGTGATGTTTGTCCTCTTGCTAAACAGCACAAACTGCCTTTTATGTTGACAAATATTAAAAGTAAGGCTTGTTTTGACCTCATACATTGTGACTTATGGGGGCCTTATAGGAAAACTACCATGAATGGTTGTAGATACTTCTTGACTATTGTTGATGACTTTTCAAGGGGGGGATGGACTTTTCTCATGTCTACTAAAACTCATGTTTTTTCATTGTTAAAACAGTTCAATGCTTATGTTCAAAATCATTTCAAAACCAACATCAAATTCTGTAGAACTGATCATGGCACTGAATTTTACAATGCTGAAGTTATACCTTACCTTGCTAACTTAGGGATTCTACACCAAAGCTCTTGTGTTGATACTCCCCAACAGAATGGGGTTGTTGAGAGAAAACACCAGCACCTTCTTGACATGTTTAGAGCAATTAGGTTCCAGTCTGGTCTCCCTATCCATTTTTGGGGTTACTGCCTTTTGGCAGCCACCCATATTATAAATAGAATCCCCACTGCTGCTGTCAATTTTAAATCACCCTATGAAATACTCTATACTACCAAACCTTCTTATGACCACTTGAGAGTTATAGGTTGTTTGGCTTATGCTTCCACTCATCCTGCTGATTAATTTGCTCCCAGGGCCATAAAATGTGTCCATCTAGGGTACCCTGTAGGACAGAAAGGATATGTGTTATACAACCTTGAAACTAAGAAAATTTTCATTAGCAGGCATGTCATTTTCCATGAATCCATTTTCCCTTTCATTAATAAAGACTCTGTGAATCATGTTCAATCTCCCGCTCAGCCTGAAGTAGATATTAATCTGTTTCATGAGAATACACCAAACTGTAGCACTCACATTGATACTAATCTTGATGAATCTAAAGACCTTGATAATTCTGTTAACATCAGAGATGATGCCAATTCTGATGACCCTGCTAACATTAGAAATGATATCAACTCCCAAGTCCCTAGTAGGGTCTCCACAAGAGTTAAATACCCCTCTGTCAAATTGAAATACTACATTGTCTCCTCAGTCTTTACAAAACCTAGCCATTATCTAAACCAGCACCATATGTAGCAACATTGTGTCAACTCTATAATGCATGTACAAGAACCTCAATCCTATAATGAAGCTGCTCAAAGCACTGATTGGGTTGAAGCCATGAATAAAGAGATTGCAGCTCTAGAATCTAATCAAACCTGGGACATAGTGAATCCGCCTCAAGGGAAGAAGGCTATAGGATGCAGATGGATTTACAAAGTGAAGTATAATTCTGATGGCAGTGTGGAAAGGCTCAAAGATAGGTTAGTTGCCAAGGGTTACAATCAAAGAGAGGCATTGATTATTTAGAGACTTTTGCCCCTGTAGCCAAGATGGTAACAGTGAGAGCTATTCTGGCCATAGCTGCAGCACAGAAATGGGAAGTTCATCAACTAGATGTTAACAATTCTTTCTTACATGGAGACCTTGAAGAAGAGTTCTATATGCAGTTGCCATTAGGTTACAAATCACAGGTCAAACCCAACAATGTTTGCCAGTTAAAGAAGTCATTGTATGGATTGAAACAAGCATCTAGACAGTGGTTTTCAAAGCTAACTGAAGTGCTCCTTGGACTTGGCTACACACAATCCCTAGCAGATTACTCCCTATTCACTTTGAAAAATGGTACAAGGTTCACTAGTGTGCTGGTGTATGTTGATGATGTGTTGGTGGCAGGTAATGACATGGATACTATTGCTTCTTTGAAACATCTACTGCAAGAAAGATTTAGCATCAAGGATTTGGGACCTGTGAAATACTATTTAGGCATAGAGGTTATGAGATCCGTGGATGGTTTTCATCTTAGCCAAAGAAGATATGCCTTGGAGTTAATTGAAGCAACATGATTACTAAATGCCAAGCCACTCACCATTCCTTTTGATCCTAATGGGAAGCTCCTACACAATGAAGGGACCCTTTTTGATAATCCTTCAGAATACATGCAATTGGTAGGGAAACTCATATACCTAGGCCAGACTTGGCTTTTGCTGCTTAGTGTTTGAGCCAGTTTGTACAAAATCCAAGGGATACTCATCTAAAAGCTTTGCATAGAGTATTAAGGTATGTTAAAGCTTCACCAGAGTAGGGGGTTTACTTACCTTCTGCCAATCACCTTCAACTTCAGGCCTTTTGTGACAGTGATTGGGCAGGGAATCCCAATGATAGAAAGTCCATAACAGGGTTCTGCATGATGCCGGGGAGATATCTGATTTCATGGCATTCTAAAAAGCAATCTGTAGTTTCTAGGTCATCTACAGAGTCAGAGTACAGGGCCTTGGCTACAACCAGTTGTGAAGTGATTTGATTGACCAGCTTGTTGAAGGATCTGGAGGTCAAATTGCCCACACATGTAACCATTTATTGTGACAATTCATCTGCCATAGCTGTGGCCAACAATCCTGTGTATCATGCCAGAACCAAGCACATAGAGTTGGACTGCCATTTTATTAGAGAGAAAATTTCTAGTGGGCTTATCTGCTTGTAACATATTCCTACTAAAGGTCAAATGGCAGACATATTTACCAAGTTTCTGGGAAGAGGCTTGCATTGGAGTTTCCTTTCCAAGTTGGGAGTAGTGAGCATTCACCTACCCTCAACTTTGGGGAGGGTGTTAACTGCAGTGGTGATCTAAACTGCAATTTTAGATTGAGACAAGGGACAGAAGTGAGGTCTAATGCCAAGTTTGGAGAGTTGAATTCCAAGCTGAAGGGATACCTCAAATCTGTTATAATGAAGAGTTTAAGTACCTGGTCGTAATTTCTTTTGGTCTTGAAGGGGGTTTATTGTAACTTCAGGGTGTTGTTAGTTTGTTAGTTTGAGCTTATTAATTCATTATGTTATTTTGTTATGTGTGTTAACAGAACTTTTGTAACGGCTCATACAATTCATATATATAGGAGATCCACAGGAGAGCAATCAGTTTTACGATTGCTCACCTTTCTTGTCAACCTCAGATCTGGTGAAGACAGAGAGATTCTCCTGTTCACTCGCCCACTACACTAAACAAACTCAGTCGGCTCATTCCCCTTCGCCCATCAACCTCGTCTCCACCCGCCATCTCTCAAGTTCTACAAATTTTGAGACCTAGAACTTGAAATTGAAAACTCCCATTGGGCAGATTCAAGTAAGACTATTCAAATTTTCTAGTTAATTACTTAAATTTGTGAAATCGATGCCTTGAAATTTGTTGCTCATATGCAATTTTTTCTATTGCCCTGTTCAACTGAGAAATTGTGAATTTTCATGTTCTGTTGATTAGAATTTATGCTTATTATTTGATTGCCCATGAACTGGAAGTGGATTCGTTCTTGTGTTTATTTTAGTGGTGTTGGTGAGATTTCTTAATTATTCCTTTGCAGTATAGCCCTTGACATTTTACGGTGATCATTTTTCCAGTTTCCATTAGCTTCATAGGGCAGCAGCTTTCTTTCCCAAAAACCTTTTGTTGCAACAAAGCCCAATTCGCATCATCAGTTAGAAAATTCAAATAGTGAGGAGGACTACCAGGTCCTGCATAAAAAGACATGTCTTTGAGCTGACTAGTTAACAAGATTATGCTTCCGTTGTTGTTATCTGGAAAAGATGTTTTCAAATCATCCCATGCCCCAATATCCCATATGTCGTCGATGACTATCAAGTATCTTTGACCCATTAATGATTTCTTTAGTGTCTTGCTTAATCTTTCCATGCTCATTTCAGAGATTTCACGTGTCAGGTCAGTGGAGTAATGGAAGTTAAAAGGTGAAGTAATGTATCCCTCATTTCGTATACCTGAGAAACATAAGTCCAAACACATACGTAGAAATTGAGAAGGATAAGGATAAAACTATAGACTCCTAGTTTAATATTCTTGTTCTCCACTCTTCTATTGTAATTGCATCTCTCTTCCTTGCTAAAGGCTGCCGCCTCTTATAGACTTTTGTAACTATAAATTCTTTGTTTATTCAATATACAAGTATCTTCTTCTTCTCTCATCTGTTATGGTATCAGAGCAGGCTTAATTTTTTTTAATGGCCTCCTCTCATGTTATTCCCAACGAAGTTGATCCCAAATGCCTTCTAATTATTGTTTCTCTTTCCAATGTTCTGAAACTTACCCCTACAAACTATCTCTTATGGAAGCTTCAAGTCGAGGCTACTCTCATCGGGTACGGCTTCTTCAAATTTCTGGAGGCACACATCCTATCCCTACCGCAACAATTACCAAAGGAACAACATCTGAAGCCAATCCAGCCTATACTACATGGGTTTGGCAGGATAAACTTCTTTTTGGTGCCCTCATCAGTACCTTAGAACCCACTCTTGTTCCTCTCATCTCTCGGTCTCACACAACTCTGGAGGCCTGGGATACTTTGGCTCACACATATGCCCGTCCTACCCGAGGACATATCAAACAGTTGAAAGCCTCTTTCAAAGCCCTCACCAAAGGTCCTCTAAGCATTACCGAGTTCATGAACTTTGTCAAAACTTGTACTGATCAGCTGGCTCTTCTTGGTAATCCTATTGATCCCGAGGACATTACGGATAAAATTATTGACTCTCTTGACTCTTTATTTCAAGGGGTTGTTGATGGCGTCCATGCTTGTGACACACCCATCTCATTCGACGATCTCCAAGAGAAGTTACTTAACCGTGAAATCTCTCTCAAGTCCCTACCTATCCTCACCACCTTACCCGCCTCTGCCCATGTTACCACCTCACGACCCTATTCCAATAATCTAGCTCCCACTTATGTCCCATCCTTCCGCCACCACTCCAACCAAAGAACCAACACCTACATTCCAAAACATCCTACTCAAAACAGTCCCTGTGGTTACCAAGGCAAATGCCAATGGTGCTACACTACTGGCCACAACCTTCAATTCTGTCCTACCTTCCAAGAAAAATATCCTGCCATCCATCCTTCTCCTCATCCCTTTTTCCAACCAATCCCAGCCTAAAGTCCATGCCAAACCGCTTCCACTCCCTTACCTTCTACTCATTGGCTTTTGGATTCAGGTGCTACCCATCATGTTACTCAAGACTTAGCCAATTTATCCCTTCATCACTTAGCCAATTTATCCCTTCATCAACCCTATGATGACACCAAGGAAATTATCATCGGAGATGGCACGGGTGTCCCTATTTCCCATATTGGTTCTCTCTTTCTCCCTACCTTTTTATCTCAATTTCTGTCATTGTCTAATGTCTTATGTGCACTGGCTATGTCACGTAATATTATTTCAATTTCCCAACTTTGCTCTGAAAATAATTTGATCATTACTTTCACTTCTGATTCTTTTATTATAACTGATCGACTCATGGGGGCACATATTTTTCAGGGTCCAAATAAAAATGGTATCTATGAGTGGCCGTCCTCTTCACCAATTCTTTCCCTTTCAAATGTCAAAGCATCCGCCATTTATTGGCATCATCGTCTCGGCCACCCGTCTCTTTCAGTCTTCAAAACCATAGTTTCTCAATTCAAACTTATTGTTTCGAGTGATTTTTCGTTTAATTGCAATTCTTGTCAATGTAATAAGAGTCATAAACTTCCCTTTGGTTATTCTACATTATTATCAAATGCACCTTTTGATCTTATTTACACTGACTTATGGACATCTCCTATTTATTCCGTTGATGGATTCAAATATTATGTAATTTTCGTTGATCACTTTACCAAATATATTTGGTTTGATCCTTTTACAAATAAATCTAATACAAAAGCAATTTTTATTCGCTTCAAAGCCTTGGTGGAAAAGTTTTTTGAGAAACCTATTAAAATTGTCTACTTTGATAAAAGGGGGGGGGGGAATAACAAGCTTTAACTACCTTTCTAATGGTTGATGGTGTTTCCCATCTCACTTCTCCCCCACACACTCCTGAACATAATGGCTATACCGAACGTAGACATTGCCATATTGTTAAGACAGGTCTCTCACTCCTTACTCATGCTCATCTCCCTCTCGAGTTTTGGTCATATGTGTTCACCGCCGCTGTCTATCTTATAAATAAGCTTCCCACCCCAACTCTATCCAACTTTCCCCTATAACCATCTTTTTGGTACTCCCCCGAATGATCTAAAATTGTAAAATATTGGTTGTCTTTGCTATCCTTGGTTAAGACCTTATACCACTCACAAATTAGACCCCAAGTCTCTTCCATGTGTCTTTATAGGGTAATCCAAAACTCAAAGTGCTTACCATTGTCTCGACCCCATCACCCACAAAATATATACATCTCGACACGTTCGTTTTATTGAAACTGAGTTTCCCTTCCTTCTTCTTCAATCCACATCCCGTTTCTCTCCTATGCCAAGTACAGATTCTTGTTGTCAACTATCTATACCCATCCTTCAGTCCACCCCCCTTCCACTTCCCCGCCTACTATTCCTATCCCAACCCCCATTAATTCAAATCCCGCTTCCACTGCACCTAACCAACAGCCTCCTCCCATAATACCCACAGCCCATGCTTCCTCCCAACCCAACCTTAACCTGCTTTCTACCCCTCTTCCACCTCTTAGTATGGTTACCCGTTCCCAAAAAACATCCAAAAACCCAATCCCAAGTATATGCATCACACCACTATCACCTCAAAACCAATGGAACCAACCACCCTCACTCAAGCCCTTAAAGACCCACTTTGGCAGGAAGCTATGTCTGTCGAAATTGCAGCCCTCCACAAACTCGGTACTTGGGATTTGGTCTCACCAGTTAATAGCCATAATCTCTTCAAATGCAAATGAGTGTTTCGCATAAAGTACAAATCCGATGGGAGCGTTGAACGATATTGTGCGCGTCTTGTTGCCAATGTACATCAACTTGATATCAACAATGCTTTTAGTCTTGGCATCGACTATACATACACTTTTAGTCCTGTTGTTAAGCCAGCCTCCATTCATATCCTTCTAAGTCTTGCGGTATCACAAAATTGGAATCTGCGTCAACTTGATATCAACAATGCTTTTCCGCATGGTACTCTTCATGAGGCTTTGTTAATGTTGACTTTCCGTCTCATGTTTGCAAACTGCACAAAGCAATCTATGGACTTAAACAGTCACCGCGTGCATGGTATTCGGAGCTCGTTACTTTTCTTCTCCAATCGGGTTTTCATAGATGATGCATCATTATTTATTATGAATCACTCCACTACTCCGATTTATCTCATTGTTTACATCGATGATATCATAATAACTAGTCCTAATGCTACTGTTGTTAATACTTTTATATCAAGTTTTGCTAGCAGGTTGTCCTTAAAGGACCTTGGTGATCTCTCCTACTTCTTGGGTGTTGAAGTCACACCTACCTCTCAAGGCCTATACCTTAGTCAAAAGAAATACATTATTGAGCTCCTTGACCGCATGAACATGATTTCTGCCAAACCAGTCTCAACTCCAATAGATGTCAAGCACAACTTAAGTCTAAAGGCCGGCACCTTGCTTGACAATCCAACTGCATATCGTGCTGCTATTGGTACTCTCCAATATCTCACATTCACACGTCCTGATGTAGCATTTGTGGTAAATAAACTTTCACATTTTATGCATCAACCTCGCATCACTCATTGGGATGCACTCAAAAGACTCCTTCGCTACTTAAATGGCTCTCTCAACAAAGGTATCACCATCTTTTGTCACTCTCCGCTACAGCTCCATGCCTTTTCCGATGCTGATTGGGTTGGAAATAAAGATGATTACACATCCACAACGAGTCAGATTATTTTTATTGGCCGCACACCGATCACTTGGAGTTCCAAGAAACAAAGGTCCCTTGCCCAGTCGTCCACCAAAGCTCAATATAAAGTTGTTGCCTCCACTACTGTTGAAGTCATATGGGTTCAAAACATTCTCGGTGAACTTGGTTTTCAATCACTAACATCTCTAGCCATTTATTGTGACAATTTGGGTGCTACATATCTCAGTGCCAATCCAGTTTTCCATTCCCGTATGAAGCACATTGCCCTTGCTTACCACTTTATTTGCGAACAAGTTCAATGTGGGACTCTTCGTGTCACTCACGTACCCACTGGCGATCAACTGGCTTACTTCTTGACAAAGCCACTGCTTCGTTCTCGCTTTGAGTTGCTTCTTTCCAAGATTGGCCTATCCGACCGACCGTCTATCTTGCGGGGGCATGATAAGGATAAGGATAAAACTATAGACTCCTAGTTTAATATTCTTGCTCTCCACTCTTCTATTGTAATTGTATCTCTCTTCCTTGCTAAAGGCTTCCGCCTCTTATAGACTCATGTAACTATAAATTCTTTGTTTATTCAATATACAAGTATCTTCTTCTTATCTCATCTGTTAGAAATGATATGTAATTAAAGGATCAGTGTACACTTTCCTAGACAAAGTTGTCTTACCAAGTCCAACCATCCCAACGATTGTGATAACCTCAAGTCGCTTCTTAGTTCTAGACTTCTAGTTAGCCGATCCACTAGTTGCGTTGCCTCCTCGCCAAAGCCCACCACAGTTTCTTCTTCGACGTAGGGGCTAACCATGATGTTTGAAACAAGTGATCGACAATCTCTTTCTTATGTGAAATATTTGAGTTTTCTGAACTATGTTCTCAGCTCCTTAGAAATCATCAGTTTTGAACTTTTTTCCAATGCAATATGAATCTATTATTGCATTGTAAATGCTGATCGACCAACTACTGGTTTTATACAATGTGTTGCATTGTAATTTGCAACCACTCGCCCTAAGTTGTCTGCTTTCTGTTATTAGACTTTGTATTTTCCTTCTTTTTATTCTTTTTAAATTAATGATAAATCTTAAATATATAAAGTTGGTGATGAAAACTACTGTTGTGCCACATCACCATCTTTTGATAAATCTTCATTGTAACTAACATAATCACTTTGTCAATCCTTTTTGAAGCCTATACTAAAAATTCTTTCAAGAGAAAATATAACTTTTCCCATCGTTTTTATGCCTTTGATATAAGTTTTGTTTTGTTTCATTCCTTTTCCTTTTATTGCCTTCGTAAATCTTCTCAAGTATAATAGAATATGTACATATGAAAAAGATTTTCAGTTGCACCAAAATGCATGCACAAACTAACTGAATTCCATTTGAAAAGCATTATTCCAAAAAAGAGAGAGGCTATGTTCATGTGTTTAAGTGTAGTTACACAGAAAGGATCTCACATAAACCATTTGCACCTCGATCGAATCACTGTCAGTATCATGAGGTAGATTCATTGTACTATCTGGTTGGTTCAACTTCAAGAAAATTTGTGCATGCTTCTTCCATTTTCGGATAGGATCGGATCCTTAACTAGAAATTCAATATCTAATGGATTCAGACCATGAATTTTATTAGACTTATTGGATTAATTGATTGGATCAGACTGATGAAATAAAAAATTGGATCTGATTCGAACTTTGATTCAAATATGGAGATGATCACTACAATGAACAAAACAGACAGTTTCTAACTTCTTATGGAGTTTGTTTATAAATTTATTTGTTTTTTTTAATTTAGTTAGTTTTATAGTGGTACGTTACAAAGTTTTATGTTCTTGGTTGACTACATTGATTTGAGCATAATTGTGTAAGTTTCAGATCACACCTATAATTGATCATATTGATTCCTTGATTATTGTTGATGATTAGGTACTATTAATTTGGTTTTCTCTTTTCATTAATTATCTTCTTCTCATTTTGAAATTATAGTAAGTCATAAGATGTCATTTGTGTCTGTGTCACTTATTTCTGTGTGGATACATTATTCGATGATGTTGCTCTTTGATTGAATTCTCATGCATTCTTGAGAGTTGGATAGGTTTATTGGTTTTAGGTAGCTAGTGGACTTTCAGTATTTAGTATACTTATTTGAGTGCGCATACTTTGCACTTTTGGGTACATGTTAAACCATCCAATTCTTGTCTTCCATGGATTCTTTTTTAAAATGCATTGCTGGCTTGAATATTCTGTTGTAAGGACTTTATTTCCTTGGATTTCCATTAGATACTTGACCACCCATTGATATATAACATACGTTGAAATTAGCATATTGATGAAATGCAATTTCTTTGGCAGAACAAATATTTATATTAATCCTTCGGTAGCCCCACCTCTTAGTGGTTACGGGGTATGGCTATGGAGTACTTGTGAGTGCCCTGATTTTCGACCTTTCTCCCGCTACTAGAAGCGAGTGGTTTCAAAATCTTTTAAAGCGCGTGGGAATACGCCCGGCCTCATTTTGTGGACTCAAAATATATACAACAGAGTCGTCATCTTTATTTCAAGGAAAACAAAGAAAAACAAAAAATACCAGATTGTAAAAGGGTTCGAAGGCTAAATTACGAGGAGCGAAATTAGGTACCCAACTCGTCCTTTTGGTCTCAAAATAAGTTTTTGGTTAAATATGCTCTTTTATATTTATTTAACAGTTGAAATAAAACATTTTAAATATATATTTGCATATATATAAGGAAAAAATACAAACTTACAGCAGCCTCATTTTTAGAGTTGCAAATACATTTATAAAAATTTGGCCATAATAATGGCTCTTTTTAGTGCTATTTACTATAGAATTTCGGGCATCACAACTGCTTATTTTGTTTACATAGGACTATTTTAAATACCATTTTTTATACAATAAAAGGTAAATAAATTTTAATGGACCTACCTCTTGAAGCGTGTGGGTTTTATCCCGTGCTAAGCTCCTTTCTAGTAGGCCATGTGCTCGCTCTATCCTTCAGGGAGAGGGAGTCTTTTTCTTTTGATTGATTTCAGGCAGTGTGACTGCTCTGTTTAGTTGCTTTTTGCCTCTTTATACGGGTGGCACAACTGCTTGCTTTGGTTGGATTCTCTGGCTTGCTTGCGTCGGAAATCGGGTAGAGCAACTGCTTGCTTCGGCTGGATTTGATATTTGGAATCGGGCTGCTCTTTTTGGCTCTTTTGAACCGGTGAAATGGGGCGGAAACCTAGCAGGGTAGTTAGGGTTCACTTTAACTGGAGAGTTTTAGTGTTTAGGGGAGATTTGATAGAGCTTCGGGGCTAGAAGGGAAATAACCTCGGCGTTCTCTCTCGAGAGTTTTCACAAATTGCGCGGTGAAATTGTGTAAACTCTGTGTGAACTGTGTGAATTTTGTGTGCTAGATACCTCTATTTATAGGCGAAATCCTGGTTTTCTTCGTGATTAAGGATCATCCACTGAGCCTTATTAGCTTGTACCATGCGCTGGGAGAGTTGCACCAAAGGCAAAGTGCTACAGTGATTTTGGGACTGTGGGGCGCCGCCTATGGAGGGCTTGGGCGCGGCGCCTGGAGGGGCTGTGGGCAGCGCCTACGCCTTTTTTCTTATGATTTTTGGCACTTTTGCCCCCTGCAGTTCACTGTTTATGCATCTTGCTTTTTCTTTTGCATTTTCAACCCTCTAACTTGACATTCGTTAGTCCTTTTAACAGGTCTTGATATTTTATGACATGTCATATACCAGGGGTATAAAATTGGGGTGTCTACAGTACCATTCTATGGTGGATGGGGTTAGAGCTGCTACCGCAATTGTGAGGAGAGTTTTTAGATCAAGAGAAGATGAAGATGATGACTACTAGTACGGGTAAAAAAACATATTCAAACATGTAACGGATGCTATTAGTGTGTCTAAGAAATTGCTACCTTTCTTCAGATTTTGTATAATAGATGACAGAACATCTTTGGCGACCACTTATATTATAACTGATATATATTCAATACTCCCCGGATTTGTATACTTAAAGTAATTTTCAGGTTGAAACCATGAATATGTATGATTAGTTGAAAATTTTGAGTAATTTTTTGTAGATGGAAATGATTTTTTTAAAAAAATTTGTAGCTATTTGATAATTGTATGTTAATGAGTAAATGGACGCCAATGGCCATTTAGTGCTCACCCATATATACTCATGTAATTAAATGGATACTTATTTACTCGCCCATTTGAGTCTGCCGTCCATTTGCCACTTCTAATCATGTCATATCAATTAAAAGAACTTGAAATTGCGACCACACAATCATGGGTTAAGGTAACTATTTACATAATAAAGCAATTTCTACTTCTTCAATTGAGATGAGTAATAAACACAATACTACATAAAGGAAATTATTCATAGTTGAGCTGAGACAAATTCATACGAGCCAAGCCAAACAAGTCGATCTCGAGTCAGGATTACAAGCTCAAACTCAATCACATTACTGAGTCTACCCTCGAGATCAAGTTTGGCACGTTTACATACAAGCTTGAGCGGAGGCTGGAGCTTAAACTTATTCAAGTAGAGCGTGAGCAAAACGTGAGTTGACTCTGTTTGTCCATAGTCGTCCTATTTAGAAAAGGGCAAACAACATAAATGGTCCCCGTACTTTTTGGGTTTCTCGGTTTTGATCCTAATTACTAATCGGTCAGATTAGTTTAGAAAGTACGGGACCATTTGGCCATGGGTAAGAGCTAATACATTTCTTCCCCCAACCCATGACTGCATGTGAGTGCCTCGGGATACGATCCCCCCGGATCACGCGCTCCCTTTTTTAGGAGAGCACGCGGCTCGGGGAGGACATCACTCTTTTCATTCCATCTTCCCTTGTTTAGGGGAAAACGAAATTAAAAGTGCAAAAAGAGTGTTGTCAAAAAGCGCGTTGAATACGCCTCAGTCACTGAGTGTGCTTTAGTCCACTATGAGTGCTTTGGATTTTTCCGTAACTCATCCTCCCTTGTTTAAGGGAAAACAAGATACAGAAAACGCATCACCCTTTTAATTTGCATCTTCCCTTGTTTAGGGAAAAACGGAAAAATGCAAAAAAAGGATGTTGCGAAGGCGTGGGAACACCCCTGCCTCACTGTGGACTTGGGTCCATTCTGGATCATTATGAGTGCTTTGGATTTCCCGTGTCTCATCCTCCCTTGTTTAGGGGAAAACAAGATACAGAAAGTGCATCACCCTTTTCATTCCCATCTTCCCTTATTTAGGGAAAACGGAAAAGTGCAAAAAAATGATGTTGCGGGCCTCACTGTGATCCAAAATGTTGTAACAGAGACGCCATTTTTATTTTAAGGAGAAATAAAGAAAAACCAAAAATAACCAGAGTTTGTAAAAAAGGGGTTCGGAGGCTAAGTTACGAGGTGGGAAGGTGTTAGGCACCCAACTCGCCCTTTCGGTCTCAAAAAAATAGTTTTTGGCTAAAATATGTTTTTATTATATTTATTTAGCAAATGAAATAAAACATTTAAAAGATATATTTGTATCTACATTATTACAGACTTGCGGCCGCTTCTTTCCAGTAATTACAAATACATTTATAAATATTTGGCCATAATAATGGCTCTTTTTAGTGCTATTTTCTATAGAAATCCGAGCAGTATAACTGCTTATATTTTTTACATCGGGCGGCTGAAAATATCACTTTTTATAAAACATCTTAAAGGCTTACCTTTAAGAGCGTAGGTTGTGCTCGCTTTGTCCTTTCGGGAGAGAGAGTCTTTTTGTGGTTGTGGAGATTCGGGCAGAGTAACTGCTTCCGAAAGCTACTTTCTGGCACCGTGAAATAGGTGGAGCAACTGCTTGCATTTTTGCTGTTGTTTGCTTGCTTCTGGTGGAAATCGGGCAGAGCAACTGCTTGCTTCTAGCGGATTTGGCCTTTGGATTCGGGTAGAGTAACTGCTCTTTTTTGGATTTTTGGACCGGAGAAATAGGGTGAAATCCTAGCTGGAAGGCTAAGGTTCACTTTGACCGGTTGGATTTAAGTTTGGAGGAGATTTGACAGAGCTTCGAGGCTTTTTGGAGGAGGGGAACTCTCTCTTTCTCACGATCGCTCACTGCGTAAACTGAAAGCGGTGTGTGACTGCGTGCGATGAGTGTGTTTTCGTATGTGAAGTGTGTTCATTCACTGAAGCCGAGCACCTCTATTTATATGTGGGAGTGGGGACTCCGTTGGCATTTTGATTTTTCTTTTTGTGCTTCATCGACTTGTACCGCGCACTTGAGGGAGTGTACTGGAGGCAAATGCTACAGTGCCTAAAGCACTATTGGGCGCCACCCATATAGGTTCTGGGCGCCGCACATGCTTTGCATGTTGGGTGGCGCCTGGGCCTCTTTTTGGGGAAACCTTTTTGACACTCTGGCCCCTGCATTTCATTGTTTTGCACATCATGTTTTTCCTTTTGCATTTTTAAACCCTGTAACTTCACATTTGTTAAGTTTTAACAGGTCTTGATATTTCATGTCATGTCACATACCAAGGGTACGAAATAAGGGTGTCTACACTGCAATAATATCAAAATCACCAATTAGGTAGAACTCAACAATCAAAACAGAGAACCCATACCAATATTGTCACTGTTAACCATATTTTAATTGGAGTGATTTCATACATCGGATTTTTATGGTCCATTTTAACAAATTTTCGGTTAGCGTAGGATGAGGAGAAGAGGGTGCTGAGAAGAAACTGCTCATGTTTTTGTAACAATTATAAAGGGTCAGGCTAACCACACACCAACATCTTCTTCCTACACCCCAAGTTTTAAAATTGCAAAAATGACATCGTGTGAAATGACAAAATACACCCTCCAACCTAAAATAACACCCCACAACCTAATTACAGTAATATCATTCTATAAAATGTGCACATTCTACTTGCACCCCAAATTTTATACTTACTTTAGCTACGTCTTCCTTTCCCATCATTCTCACTTTTGTTTAGTTCCTCCACAACCCTACCTACATCATATTGTTAAAAAATATCAAACATGAAGCTTAAAGAAGTAATTGAAACAAATAATCTAAATATTACTTCCATTTTATTCGACTTTTATTCGACTAAAACTTTATTTTTCATCAAATTTTGTCGAAATTCCAAACCTGCTTAATGTTCGTCATGTGCGGCTATGGTTTGCCGTGTCACGACCCGACCCGGATTCCAACACGAAATCCCAAGGTCTTCTCACTGGAACTAACATAAGATGAGGACAAACACTTGTTGAATTGTAGTGCGAGTCGAACAGTCGAGCTAACACGCTCTAAACATGAACATAAAGCCGCACTAAAATACGGTATTTCAAAAAATCGAATTAGCGGAAGCAATAAAGAAATGAAGTCCCGAGCTATGAAGCTCGAAACCAAAGCCAAAGAACCCAAGAGAGACATTATCACAAAGGGGAAAAACAAAACTCACGTGCCGCGACATTGCAGACGCTGAACAAACCATCGGCACTCCAGGCCGGCGTTTCAACAAAGGAACAACCTGATATATCAATTACCCAACAGCTAAAGCATACCGGGGTCAACCAACAACTATAACAAATAGAATAAAGAAATGCCCCAAAGCAACTACGTGCCCGGGAGACAACTGACATAAATACGAAAACCACGAACATGGCACGACACAACACGTCGGTCCAAGAAAGAACCAATACAAATACTCAAGTATCCACCCGACCGTAAAGTCTAGATAACTTTACAAAATCGATCTCGCAAGAATAGCAAAGTACATAATATATGTGACGATGCTAAAAAGAAACAAGACTCCACAAGCTGATACTCGGGGAAGTTGGCTGCTGCAACACAAACCATACGATCTAATCTCGATCTATCGATCAGCTATGCACTGCTACAGTCACGATCTACTCTGCCTCAACGTGGCCACCAATTACTGCAACTAGAAAACAAAGTATGGGATGAGTCATAATGACCCAGTACGCTACTACAAGAGATATGTAACATATAATTATGTAACATAAAAATAATCATGGTGTCATTTTACAAATGGCAGAAAACCCGTGAAGAGGCGTCATATCGCTTAGATACTCCACAAGATAACTATTTCTTCTTACTTACTAAACCGTCCAAATGAACCAGGGTGTAATTCCCTGTTCAAACACAAATCAAATGAATTAGAAGGTAGTTCCCATAAAACATCATATGCAAGTATATATGGCTATATATATACTAATCAAGCTATTCATAAAATCATCACGTGTAAGGGTGCATATTTATATATATACACCTATATAAGTATGTATATTTCTATATATACATATCAAATCTCCCATATAATCATCATGTATAAATGTGCATATCTATATATATACACGTCAAGTCTTTCATATAACATCAGCAAATGCAAACATGGTCAATAAGATCTCATGTTCAACTAACACTTTGTTATCACATAAGTGCCCATAGTAAGCCACATAACGGATAGAGAAAGTACCGAATCAATGTCGTTGTGTCGCTCCTGCAATCACAACTGTTAATCATATCGTGCCAGTGATACCCGTGATCGGGTATCAAAATACCGAGCTCTCTTCTCGGGTCCGAGCTCTCTACTCAGGAATATAGCACTAGCAAATGCGCTCTTTTGATTACGACAAAATGGGCTACTTCCCCACTTTAGCTAGCAGTAGAGGGGTGTGTGAACCGAATCCGATACGACGATACATTGCAACCACGAATCCCATAATTCGTGAAGACAATGCATCGTCCCACCATCAACGTAAAAACTCAAGTATTGCCAGTTGGACTTATATGCAATGCACAAATAGATGTTTACTTACAAATTCTCAAGTAGATATACAGATCTACTAAACTCATACGATTATGCACATTGTTACATTAATCACAAAACCACAATAGGAGCTCATTTGAGTCTCTAAATCACAAGTGTCATGCTGTCCACTCTATTCATTTCAAGTCCCAAAAGCTAGTAATTTAGCCAAATGGAATCTAATTATCATAGGATCTCAACACGATCCTCATAAGGTTCAATTGTTCCTTAATTTGACTCCGTTGAGTCCTTGCTACAGTTTATCTCAATTAGGTTATAAATGCTATTTGCATTTCTAAACCTTTTCTAAGTTCTCGGTTCAATCATAGTTAGGTTCTTGTCTCATTAAGAAACCCTAGATCAACAGTTCACAATTTCACATATTAGTGAAATATAAATTCAACACAAGTTGGTGAATCAATTATTAATGAAACCACAGAGTAATCAAAAGCAGATTATGCTTCGAGTCAAAACACACAATATGCCTTTATAAGTCATATCATTAAGTATGAAGAATCAATCCTTAACAAGTATCACAATTATGTTTTCATAAATCATAATATCTAATAAGCATAGATATTTATTTCTAGCATAAATCCAAGTTAAGTGGATAACTTAACAAATAATAAACCACACAAGCATAGAAATTCATTTCTTTTATGAATCTAGGCTAAACCCATAATTTAACAAGTAACAAATCATATAATCCCCAAGACTTCATTGATGGTCTAGGATAAATTAATAACGTAGATTATATTCACTAAAACTCATTCTAGAATGATAATTAATCATTTATTCTAAAATCCATTATGGTTCATGTATTATTCATAAACCACGCTTGACAAGTTCAAATATTGTGATCTACACATATTTAGAAACTAGACATTTTAAGGTGTTATTTACCATTTTGAATCATTCAATTCAGACCTATAATCATCAATTTATGATTATCACAAAGACAAGTTATTTTCTAGATTTTCTGTTATAACTCATTCTGCATAGTCAACTTGTAAGTTCGACCATTAATTCTTCACAACTCCAAAGGAGGTGATTCTTTCTTATCCTGAAACTAGGCTGTTAAGACTATATTTTAGCCTTTTAAATTACTCCATTATGACTTGTATTCATCAAAATACAGCCCCTCAAAGTTCATGTTAAAAACTTGATTATCTGTTGTGACTCATTCTGCATATCTATCATACAAAATTCACCAAAACTTGCTCATTGCTCCAAATGTTATAAACTTTACATTTCCAAAAACTAGACTCTTTGAGCTAGGGTTTACCATTTTAAAACACTCCATTAGGATTTGTATTCATCAAAATATGACCACCTCAACATCACGTTAACAAACTAACTTTCTAGTAACAGCTTACTGGAACAGCCACGACTTGTGACTAATGAAAAATACTTCCCGAACTCCAAAATTTATGAAACTTTACAGAGAGTTACCTAACATGTATAGGTATAACATACTCAATTTTTAGAAAAATACCTTTAGTAGATTAGTGTCATAATTTTCCCGAAATTTACCCAAAACAGAGATTGAATTTCTATGGTTTGTTTTCCAACAAATTCATGAACAACAATGATTCCAAATCAAAGCTTGAACATATTTCAAACTAAACCCAAGACCAAAATCATCAAGTCAAGATCCATGGAAAATTTTCCAGATTTCATAGGAACATTAAAACATTTTATAGACTTGATAAAACTCTTCCTTAGCATGATCAAAGCAAGATTAGTGAAGAAGAAAGTAAGGGGGTTTAGTAACGTAACTCAGATCTGAATTCCAAACCTATATGAAACCTGAAATAAATAGAGGGGAAACGATCTCCTCGATGAGATCTTTCCAACGGTGGTCTCGGCTCGTCGATTGGTTGGTCGAAGCTCTGGTAATCACCGGAACAGTCCAAGAACCCACTTCTCTCTCTCTCTAAGTTTGACAGGTTGGTGAGATAACGATGTGAATAAATTCAGATTAGAAATGAATGGAGAGATGCCTTGATGTTTATATACTCCTAAGGGGAAGTCAAAGGTCTAGCATACCCTTACAAAGGACAAGGGAGGGATTTATATTAAGGGTAGGATAGGAAATTTCATCAAGACAAGTCATAAAAGACTGCTCATTAGATGGTTGCTCATTAAGAGAAAAAAAAGGCTGCTGTTCAAGGGCTAAAGTCTGTTGTTCAAAGGCTGCTACTGAAGCTCGAAGTCTGCTGGTCAAGCAGCTCGAAGTTTGTTGGTTGAGCAGTCCAAAGTCTGCCGGTAGTGCAGCCCAAAGTATGCTGGTATAGTAGCCCCAAGTCTGCTGGTAGGCATCCCCAAGTCTGCTGGTGGGCAGCCTGGTGGTAGGCAGCCCCAAGTCTGCTGGTGGGCAGCAGCGCGATGCTATCTTCCGACGGCTCCTGTTTGCACACCGTTCGACGAAATGACGTGATTTCTTCGCCAGGCTGACCCTAAGGACTTAAACTAAAAGCCTTAAAAGTCTCAAATCAAACTGAAACCATCTTGTGTGGTATCTGGAACAAAACAATTCAGTCACGTACCAAATTCGATCCGTAACTAATAACCGACAAACCAAATCATGTAGAACAAACTAACGAGCGAAACAATGATCGAGCAAGTATACATACTTACTTTAAAGTATATTAAAATCCTAATAAAGAGTCTCAAACTCATACTCAAACTTAATTTAGAATTAAGTCCCACAAAAATACGAAAGATGAAACGTTTACGAAACGCGAATCGTGAAACCAAACTTACGATGACGATTATACTTTGAACATCGTGACCTCATGCAAACATTATAGACATGATAATAAGGATATTAAATGTATCCAAGTGAGTACACGAAGACCTAGGATCCCTCAAAGGTCATGAGTAAGCAAGAAGTACGAAACCATTCTATCGAGTCAAATACATAAAGATTCGGGGTCTTACATGTCGTACACGCTTCCTTGTGTGCGCAAAGGGCTCACCGGACATGCCTCACATTGTGCACCCAACGTTGACCGCACACTCCTTCTTGTGTGCGCAAAGCACTTGCCGCACACTTCTTCTTTTGTGCACAAAATGTTGGCCGCACAAGCCTGGATATGTGCATTTGTGTGCAAAACTGCACAGTGTGTAATTGGCATGCAATTTTTTTTAAGGATTCAAAGACATCCCCTACGGAGCATAATGTTATAGATCCAAGTCCAATTCAAGATATTGTTGAAGATTACACCGATGTGTTCACAACGCATGCACGTTTTCCATCTCGAGAGGATTTGTGTGATTGGGTACGTGCCACAGGAAAGGAACATGGTTTTGTGATAGTTACTACAAGGTCGGACAGTGGAACGGGTAAGAGAGGACCACGACTGTATTTTGGTTGCGAACATAATGGGCATCAACGTCAATCCAAATCCAAGGTTGTTGATAATTTGAGTAAAACAACAACATAAGTAACAAAGGAAGATGGTAGTAGAGAGCGTGGATCGAAGAAGTGTGGATGTCTATTTCGTTTGCGGGGCAGACAAGTATTTGGTGATGGAGAATGGGAACTTTCGGTTGAATGTGGGGTGCATAATCATTCACAAGAGCCTCATCTGCATGGCCACTCATATGTTGGTCGATTAGTACGGGAGAAAAAAGAATATGTTCTGGACATGTCAAATGGCAATACTCGGCCAAAGGACATTTTGATGGGTTTACACCAAAAATTTAAAGATAATAAGTCCTCATTTAAGAATGTGTACAATTGTCGTATAAAGAATAGATTTTTGGAGCATGATGGTCAATCGCAGATGCAGTAGCTTCCGTCGAAATTGATTGAGCATGGATATTACTATCATCATAGGAGATGTGAGTCGACTAACACTATGAATGATTTGTTCTTTGTTCACCCTACGAGCATTGACTTATTGCGTTCTTTTCCAAACGTTCTCTTGATGGATTGCACTTACAAGACAAATATGTACAAGTTACCCTTATTGGAAATCGTTGGTGTCACGTCGACAAACATGACATTTTTTGTTGCATCTGTTTATATGGGGCTTGAGAAACAAGAGAACTACATTTGGCACTTACTATCTTGAAAGCATTGATGAATCAATCCTCTTTACCCATTGTGATTGTAACTGATCGAGAACTTGCGTTGATGAATGCAGTTGAGGTAACTTTTCCAACATCAAAACATTTTCTTTGTCGGTGGCATATTAATAAAAACATTGTGGCAAATTGTAAGAAAATATTTCACACGATAGTATTATGGGATCAATTTATTTTGTTTGGAATACGTTGGTGGTCGCAAAAACCGAGTCAGCATATGATGAATACTTTCGGAGACTACAGTCAGATTTCACTGATTATCCGACAGCCGTTCAATATGTCATGAACCAATGGTTAGGGCCGTATAAGGAAAGATTTGAGTCTTGTTGGATGAATAATATAATGCATTTCGACAATAATACACCAAGCAGGTATTTAAATGTTTTTAATATTTAATTTATTTCTCTAAATTTATAAATGATATAAAAATACCTAACATTGTTATTAATTGCATCTTATTTTAGGGTGGAGAGTCAATATTCGGCGTTGAAAAGACAACTACAATCGAGCCAATGTGACTTTGAGACATGTTGGAAACAAATTCACACACTCATTGAGACCTCACATATTGCAATCAAGGGTTCATTTGCGAAGAGTCGAACAATGGTTCTACAGAAATTCAAATCAGTATTATTTCAACACCTACAAGGTTTGGTGGCGATAATTGCAATGAATAAGATATACGATCAGATGAGCAGTGTACCCGATGATGGTCATGTAGACCCATTATTGTGTGGGTGTGTACTAAGAAAGACATGCGGACTACCTTGTGCGCATGAGATAGCTGAATATTTGAGAAATGACGTGCCAATTCTTATTGATTAGGTTAATGCATTCTGGAGGAAATTAGATATGTTACCAGCAAAAATTGAGAATGTTGCTATTAGTGTTACGTCAGAAATGGAGACTCGATTATATAAGAGTTGGGAACGTGTTGTTGCAAAATTTCATGAAGCCGCAATGCCAGAGAAATTGTTGATACTCAAAAGAATTATGGAGGTTGCGGAGCCAGTAACAACGTAATTGATTGTGCCCCATGATGAGACTTGCACTTGTGGTCGTCCAAAGCCCCCAAAGGCTAAAAAGTCCAAATCAACCAAACGTGATCCTAGTTTGTTTGAGTATGTTGAGTTGATGAAAGATATCTGCTCTCCATATATATCTTTAACTTGGTGGAAATATATATATATATATATATATATATATATATATATATATTATGTTGATTTTAATCTGTTTTGTTTCAATAGGTTGTGCGACAGCGTACTAGAGCCGGGATGGCTAGTGGTCACATTAATCAATTCCCGAAGAGATTTCACGAGTACATAATGGACACGGTGAATGTAGCGGCTGACAGTCATTGCGATTTTCGTGCCATAGCACGGTTGTTATTTCAAAATGAGAATTCATGGAGTAGGGTTCGATCAGATCTATCGCAGGAGTTAATGAAAAACCAATAGTTGTATGCACGTGTGTTTATTGAACATAAGCATGTTGAGAAAGTGAAGAATATACTCAAACACCATGAAGAAACTGCTGCGAAGAAATATTGGTTTGATGCAAACGATATGGGGCACTTAGTGGCATCGTTTTACAACCGTGCTCTCCTAGTATTAGATAGCCGTCATTGTTTTACATATTTACCATTGAAAACCGCGCCCCCAATCGATCCAAAATTGATTTGTATCGGAAGAGTAAACAATGATCATTTTATTCAGGTACTCACTTTTCATAAGATAGACATCATTGCTTCACATACACGTTATATATTAATAAATTGTACCTTATTGACATTTACATCATTTAATTTGCAGGTTAATTTACGTCAGGGTTGTCCGTTAGCACCTGTCCCAATCGTATTGGACCAGAACCGCGTGGAATGTGTTGCAGCTTGGAAATCAATTTATAGTCAACAACTTTTGTCATTTAGAAAAAGTGCAGAAAATGAGTGATTTGTTCTCAAAAGTTCAGACAATATCAATTTGGATGGGTGATATGTATTTTCATTTAAACTTGGAATGTTGATTGTATTGTATATTTGTATTAGTGATATGGAAATCTATTTAAACTTGAAATTTTGGTGGCATCAAATATTTGGTTTGTATTAAATTTCATCTTGTGTTCAATTTGCGTAATTTTATTTTTTACAAAAATAATAACATAAGACAAATAAGTCATATCTAAAAATAGTAATATGTCTAAAAAACACATAACACTAACATGTCTCAAACATACATAACATGTCTTTAAAATACATAACATGTTTTCAAGATACATAATATGTTAAACATGTTTAAAAATACATAAAAGTATCAAGGTTGCGTCCTACGACGAGTCTCAACTCGAGATGGTATTGCCTCCTCCTCTGGACCTTGTACAAAGCTAACTACTATTGAGACTACCGACACTAACTCCTCATAAGTTATACTTCTATCACCCGATCACAATCTTCGCATTATCGATCCTGTCAAATTGCGAATAGCTGAAACGGTCTCCGCATTATCGGCTGCAGTGAGATTAGTCACCCTAACCCTAATCGATCGAGCGGCGGGCTTCTGCACAATAGGATGTGAAATTCGCAAGTACCAATCCATGTATTCGGGTGAACATTCAGATGGATATCGAGTAGCTCGCCCAAATTGTTCCGAAGATAATATATGGCTCTCAACAAGGTTCCAGTATGCTGCAAGTGTTATCCACATTATCAAATCACGAGGGTTGTTTCTAACAGGGATGTCATGTGCGATAGGGATAGATGGAATAGTATGTACGCGTCCGAACTATCGAAGCACTCGGTCTGGTAGGTATGGCTCCACATTGGCTCTCATGACTATGCATCCATGATATAAGGAGTTTTGATGAAATAGAAAATGCTCCCTGACTGTGTCGTCGTAAGGGGTCCACACAACCTACAACATATTTAAATTTTTATTAAATACAACAATTTAATGACGAATGACTGAAGCACGAGCATAAATAAATGCAAAAGATGAATACTAACGTCATTCGCCGTAAGCATGTCAATATTTTCATGTATAGCATGTAACCGGTCCATGCTTGTTCCTTGATTTTCGACCGGTGCGCTTGTGTGTTCTAATACCCCACATTATGATAAGGGCTCAACTATGAAAATCGTAAGTATATCCATGCCTACATGCAATAAAACATTCAATTAGATGTGAAATATCCAGCTATAAATTAAACATGTTAAAAAAAACTATAAAGTTTAAATATGCCTCTAATAATGTGAAGTATCCAGCTATCTGCTTCGTCTCATAGCTGGACACTTCGCCTAGCTGTCTATATAGATAAGCCAAGTTGGCAACTCCCCACGCATAGGTATGTACATCATCAAGATCCTCCAACCACTGCAAGTATTAGAGCATCACTCGTGAACCGTTCTTATCCGTGAAGATGGTGCAACCCAAGATGTACAACATGTAAGCCCTCACCGAACACGTCACCTTGTCTAAATCATCAGAACTGGCATCTTCACTAAACCTATTACGTAGCCACTCTAACTTGACTGAAGCACCCCTTCTACCTCCTATTCCCTCGATCATCTCACATTTAGACACTCCCAATATCTCGCTAGCAGACTCCAAATTGATGTTTCGTGTAGCAAATAATGGTGACCCTGATATCGGAAGTCCAGTAATACAGAAAACATCGTCCAATGTGATCGTCATTTCACCGAAGGGCAAATGGAATGAGTTTGTCTCTGGATGCCACCGCTCTACCAAAGCTGAACGTAACGGTTTGTGAACATCAAGATAGGTCAGATTCCTTAGGGTATGGATCCTTGTTCCCCTTACCAAATCTCTCCATGCTTGGGCACCCTCCGGAATGACCAACTGACGTAGTTTTGAACGATGATGGTGAAATTTCAAAACCTCTCGCTCTTGTCCACTCCAAATCGATGCTGCTACATGTGTCTTGTACGTAATCAACAAGATGGGTCAAGTGGACCACCAGGAAATCCCATCTCAGGTTCAGGATCAGGCTCAAGCTCAGACTCACGCTCGGGCTCGCTCTCAGTCTCAGGCTCAGAATCAGGATCAGGCTCAGGATCCTGAAAATGTATAGGCTCTTGATCTATATGCTCGGGGGCACTTCTGCGTCACGCGCATGTTGCATTTCTCGTCTGGCCGATACGGTGACACGACGCCTAATATATTTATTGCAGAACATATCAATTGGACCTCCTGTAATCAACAACAAATAAGTAATATTAGAGGTTATATAGAATTAGTTCAAGCCTAAATAAGTAAATAGAACAGTCATAAATTTTTTGAATGTTAGACAAATTTGAGGTCTGTGCGGCATATTCATGATACACATGTGTGGGCTTGTGCGGTGGAGATTTAGTGCACAGGAGGTGGTGTGTGCGGTACTTAATAAACGCACAAAACAAGGTATGTGCGACGAATGATGTGTGTATAGTGAGGGTAGTGTGCGGTTTGAAGTGAATGCACAAGAGGTGAAGTATGCGGTAGTTATTAACCGCACGCATAGCTTTGTGTGCGCTGAACCAGGCCGTACACTGTTTATCGAATTTCCAGCCTAAACTATTTTCATCCAAGCAACCAACCTATATTATACAGCAAAGAGTTCATCAAAATAGAGAGAGAAGAATACCTCGGTTTGAAGAAGACGTTATGGGCGGGGTTTTGTTATTCCCGTAACGTTCAGTGTGCGGACTTCCCCTGTGCGTTTGCGTTTTGGCCAGGTTGGGGTTTTGGTGTGTTGGTTAGTGGTTGTTTTGGAAATTAAATGTGGGGTGTAGATAGAATAAGATGAGTTAGATAGGAAAATTAAATGATGGGTAAAATAGGAAGTTAGGGTGGGGGTTTGTAAGTCCAGATGGCAATAGTTAAGGCTAGAAGGGGGGGTGAATAGCCTTTAAAAACTTTTGGGAATATATTTGTAAAGCTTAAAATTTGGCAGCGGAAAACTTGATTTTGTCAATCAGCTGAGGTGTTGGTCAGCTGGCTGACACTTTGAAAATCCTTAAGCTGATGAGTGTTGGTCAGCTAGCTGACACAACTATTTTGCAAAAGAAATTTTCTTCAAAAACTGATCACTGAATATGAGAAGAAGTTGAAGTACAAACTAACTGAACAATTAAGCAAATGATTGTTGTTAACTGACTGACACTTAATTTGTTGAAGAACTTCTTAAGTGTTGAGTCAGTTTGCAAGAGTATAAGAGACAGCTGACAAGTCAGTTGAAGTGGTTCATGGATAAACTGCTACGTCCACTACCAAGTTGGTCAGACTTGGATTTTTGAAGTGCACTAATTTTATTAAAAATCTATTTGATCTCTAATGGATCAGTGTACAACAAAAGACCGGTGTTTAGGGAGAATGATTGAGAAACAATCAAACTCGTGAGACAAACTGACTGATATTTAAATATTTTGAAATGAAGCTCTCAGTTTTTGCCTAAACAATAACTAGAGGGAAATATTCAATGAGAAATATCTAGCTAAAGTTTTCTTATGAGGACAACGTCAGAGAGATTGAGAGTATATGGATTCTTGACTTGTGTAAAAATTGTTGTCTTCACAAATGCTTCCAATGGGTATTTATATATAGTCTTCAAAAGCAACCCGTTAGGAACACATTTGAATTTGAAAATGTGTTATGGCGGCGAGGATCTAAAAGGATCTGGGAAATATATTCTAGCGACATATCTACCACAAACACAAAATAGGAAAGTGTCGGTACAAGTGTATGATCTATCAAATAAAGAAAGGTAAACCGACCTTGAACATATTAAGGTCAGCTAGAATGAGTGGCTGACAAAAATAATTTCGGCTGACCACGGATAGCTTAAATTTCTTGGCTGACAACCAAGTGGAATGATTTTAAGCAAATCTAATTATGCAAGATTCAACAATTAAATTCAAATATGTTCCTAACGGGTTGCTTTTGAAGACTATCTATAAATACTCATTGGAAGCATTTGTGAAGACAACAATTTTTACACAAGTCAAGAATCCATATACTCTCAATCTCTCTGACGTTGTCCTCATAAGAAAACTTTAGCTAGATATTTCTCATTGAATATTTCCCTCTAGTTATTGTTTAGGCAAACACTGAGAGCTTCATTTCAAAATATTTAAATATCAGTCAGTTTGTCTCACGAGTTTGATTGTTTCTCAATCATTCTCCCCAAACACCGGTCTTTTGTTGTACACTGATCCATTAGAGATCAAATAGATTTTTAATAAAATTAGTGCACTTCAAATATCCAAGTCGACCAACTTGGTAGTGGGCGTGATTATCTATGAACCACTTCAACTGACTTGTCAGCTGTCTCTTATACTCTTGCAAACTGACTCAACACTTAAGAAGTTCTTCAACAAATTAAGTGTCAGTCAGTTAACAACAATCATTTGCTTAATTGTTCAGTTAGTTTGTACTTCAACTTCTTCTCATATTCAGTGATCAGTTTTTGAAGAAAATTTCTTTTGCAAAATAGTTGTGTCAGCCAGCTGACCAACACTCATCAGCTTAAGGATTTTCAAAATGTCAGCCAGCTGACTAACACCTCAGCTGACTGACAAAATCAAGTTTTCCGCTGCCAATTTTTAAGCTTTACAAATATATTCCCAAAAGTTTTTAAAGGCTATTCACCCCCCCCCCTCTAGCCTTAACTATTGCCATCTGGACTTACAGGGTTAAAGAGTAAACTTTAAAAATTGGTTAAATATGTGGGGTGCAGATAGAATTGAGGTGTAAAGAGAAGATATTGGTGTGTGGTTAGCCTGGCCCAATTATAAATTGTACTACATGTTCATAAATAACGTACTGGTTTGCTGCAGAAAAATTAGAGTAGAAGAAGTGTTGTGGTAGACAAATAGACCTAATAATTCAAAGGAAGAAAAAGCTTGTGAGCATTGTCCTTCTTATTCTCAAAGAAAATTGCCTTCGATATGATATTGGGCTTGAAGCTTGAAAATTGTTCTGGGTTTGAATCAATGCTCGATTTGCATCGATATGATTCTGGGTTTGAAGCTTAAAAAATGTTTTGGGTTTGAATCAATGCTCGATTTGTTTCGATCTGGGTTTGAAGCTTAAAAAATGTTCTGGGTTTGCATCAATGCTAATTTGCTTCGATTTGTTTCGATCTGATTTTGGGTTTGAAGCTTGAAAATGTTATGGGTTTGAATCGGTGCTCGATTTGCTTCGAGCTAATTCAAACGATAACCCAGATTCCTTACTCCTCTTCAATGTGCTATTACAAGTTGATTTTGACAAAGAAATACTATGCCCTTGTTGGTGGTGCTGGAAATTGGGAGAGATAGATGAAAGAGAAGATGAAAATATGGAGAGAGAGATAAGATAGTTGCAAGAAGAGAGATAGATGAGAGAAAGAAGACATAACTCTAATGGAATCATTCGTTGGATACATCATTTCCAGTAACACAGAGAGGGCATCCATTGATGTCAGTTCTTCAAACCAAACCCAAATAATAACTGATTGTACACAAATGGATCCTGTATTTTTTTAAGATTGAAGTACCAGTTTTACCATTTAAAAAAAATCATGTGAGATGCATGGTTGGATTTAACGGTAAAAAATTAGCAAATTGGACGGAAGGACAACCCACGAAAAAAATTGAGTATAGAGAGGAAAATTTCGAAAAATTGAGTTCAAAGACGAAAACTAAGAAACCCAATAAGTGTAGGGACCAATTGAGTAGTTTTCCCTTTATAAAACTTGATAAACGAAATCTATAAAGTCTGAAGTGGAAAATGAAAAATTCGGATTAACCCGGCCCAAACAACCGATTTAGGTTGTAATAATCCTGACCCAACTGACCTAGCCGAAGCCCAACCTGACAGGCAGAACATTAGCCGCGTAACTTTGTTTGGCAGGGCTTTGGAGCCGCGAGTGTTTGGTCTCCGAAGCAAAAGCTGAAATTAGGGTATGAAGGGGTTCATCTATAAAAATTAACAATTCGTCAGCAACTTCCAAAACCTAAACCCATTTTGTGGCCGCCCTTTCATACTCTCCCTTTACCTTCCATTTTGATACTTGCCCCAATCATATGCATCTCCTCACTTACCCTCAGACTATCTCATTCGAAACTCACTGGGCAACAAGATACGTAAATTGTTCCTTCTGCACTTGTCCTTTTATTTTATTTTTATTGAATATCCAAGATTTCTGTGTTTTGTGACTTGGTTTACATTTTATAAGTTTTAGGTTTGGAGTATAGATTTCTTAGCAGTTGAATCACACAATTATGCAGATCTGTGTTTTCGTAACTTGAATTTTCATAAAGATTGAATGTGGAGGTTGGGAGGTTGCAGTGATTATAAAAGTAATTCCTCGTACTGAATGCTGTTGCCATGGCATGATAGACTCTTTTTACACCCATAGAATATGAGCAACCTACTTTACCATCACCAACACTTATTGATCTTTTTTGCTTCTGTTTGTGGGTGTGAATTTCATGATTGATTTTCTTCTACCTGTTGATAATTTAGACTTTTATTTACTATTTGGATATTGATTTATGAATCTGCCTATGTTATAATGGCGCCTACACTATAGTTGTGGTCACTGTAGGATGTTTGGTCATCTTGAATTCACATTGTATTGGTGGACACTTGTTAATGAAGATAAAAAAATAAAAAAAACTTTCTGGAACCTAATTAGGTTCATTGTGTAGAATGTAGTATTTATAATCTAAAGTGGTGTCAAATGGTGACGATGGATTGCAGTGATTATAAAATAATTCCTCGTTCTGAATGCTATTGCCAAGGCATGACAGACTCCTTTTACACCCATAGAATATGAGCAACCACTATGCATTTCAATATGACCACATTCCCATTGAGATGAACATTTATTTATAAAATGATATGACTTGTGCGAATTGAGATTATAGATTTGCTTGGCCACATGAGATTTTTATACTTTCCACCAATTAGGAATTGTGAGTTGATGTGCCTTGTGCACTATAAATGTATAATATATGGTTGGTCTGCAGCTCAGTTGTATAGTCGATCTGTTGGTTTGAACTAATGTTTGCTTATGAAGATATGGCCATCTCCATTATCTTGCTGGTTACGTGGGAGACCTAGTATTTACAGCTATTCGAGGTCCTTGTGGCTTCTTTTTTAAGTGGATTGATGACTTGAATATTGTAGGAGCTGGCATTAATAATGTGATGGTAAAGATTCTGTATTACTGTCCACTTGGCTACTCCTAAAATCGATTCTGGTGGTGTTTAAAGCTCTAATTTGAGTGATCGAACAATTCCATAGGTTAGAGTTACGCACACCTCCATATGTATTAAACCCTATTTTCATAAGAGACTTGTTTTTGATGAATCAGATCTGTTCCTTTTGTATTTATTTGTCTTTAGTATTTATCAACAAACATAAGATAAGTTGACCATGTTGTTTTGGGGTGTGAGTTTCTTTTTAATATTGTCTGTGAAAATGTCTTGCCAAGTGGTATGTAACATGTATGTGATTTGGGATTAGAGTATGAAGTTTACAACAAGGATTCAACAAGTAATTGTGTTTTGTTAGATGAAGCTTTGTACCAAGTATAAATAAATTCTCCTTCAATAAAAATAGAGGGATCTGGAAATTGGATCTTGGAAGCACTAACAAATGAGGGTATTTACTGGCAGAAAGCTGAAGCACGATTAGTCGACCGATGACTTGGTTTTCCAGAATTATTTAAACAATGTATAACTAGTAGTAATTTTGATATTTACTCAAATGGTGTAAAAGAGCATTGGCATATGTACTCAAGTTTTTGTTCATAAATGAATAGGAAATGATATAATGTAGGCAAATACTTGTGTAAAATGGTTTTACGCATATTTTTTGTAAGATGGATCATCTTTACTTGACCTTCCGTATGTTGGTGGTGGGTTGAGTTGTAAGAGAGTGGAGATCCATCGGTCTTACAGGAGACCTACTTTTTAATGTATTACTCCAATATTTTCTTTATACAAAAATGTTTTAATACTTATTTATTCCGTGCTATGGCCTTGATTCTATCAAGATCAACCCACCTTCTTTCAGAATTGCTATGCATGTAATGTTGTGATGAAATCCTAGTCATTTTGATTTTTTGTGTGATTCATGAAATGTCTGAATATGAATTTGTTTGTTTTTTTTAATTCTTTTTTGAATTGTGATGCATTGAATTTCAATCATGATGCATCGCAATGTAATGAAATTTCAGTTACAAAATTGAATCATGAAGTATGATTATGTACATCGTGATGTGGTACTTTGTAATGCGATGCATGACATGCCTCTTCGTGCGCTTGTTTGATTCATTAAATGCATAGTCAACATTTCACTTCAAAAATAACTTTTTTCGGTTAAGAAAATATAGAGTAAAGCGGTTGGACAATATCCAAAAACGATCGGGTTGAATTTAACACAAATAAAAAGCAGATATAACAGGTGGCAATGTGCTGGGTCGACTTGGCCCGTACCAAGCCCACTAGGCCAAGTGTTATGATTGGGCTGTGGAGAAATTTTACCAGTCCACCAAAACTTGAGCCCAAACCTTCTGAAACCATTGGGCCGACTGGACAAGCCCTGATCGGGCCAATTTTGACTATTTTTATTTTTCTGCAAAGTCCCTTGGCCAATCATTAAAGTCAGGTAGGGCCGACCCAAAGTTTCATTCGTCCTGTGGAAACTAAGGCCCTAAGAGATATTACTAATATGTGCAGCCCATTACCTTCAGGCTGCGAGGCCCACGGCCCATCGAAAGCCTGAATACTCAGCAGAGCCCTGCCTTAGGTCCGACAAGCTCAAACCTGAAGCAGAGCATGGCATTCTTGAGATGAGGCTTTTAAGCCAAACCTGGCTAGTCCCTACCTTAATGCCCTCCACAACCTGGACTATTCTGGTCAAGAGAAATACATTACAATGGCTGTCTCAAGTGTTTTTTCTTCTATAGAAAAAAATAAAAAGAAAAGACAGTATTTAACCCTTAGGTTAGAGATTAGAGACTCCGCCTTAGGACCAAGGACAGAACTCAAGCTTGAATGATTTCTTGAAAGCCCAGGCTTATTCTTTTTTCCAGACTTTGACTTTGGGCTAAGGTCTCCTTAGGAAGGCCCAATCTAGATCGAGTCGGAACAGTAGTAGGTGGAAGTAGCATGATTTCAAAGTTGTATTGTATGGAGCTTGAGTGCTATCAATCTCAAAGTTCCAAACTATGCATAGGACTAACATAGCATGATTTCCTCAAAGACCCACCCGATCCCTGCTATAGGGCAACTATAGGAGGCTGGAAGCCCATAAAGAGGTCAGAAAAATTAAGAAGTGGTTTGAGTATACTCAACCATCCTCAAATCAAACCCGCCGGAGACCTCTCTATCTCTCTCAAAATTTGATTTTTCTTGGATCGAGTAACATTTTTGCTCTAAGGTGGTAATATGTCAATTTGAGGTAGTCCATGTGGAAGAAGGTTTGCCAAAAGAAGCAAAAACAATAATGTTAGAGCAAATGTAGGTGGGAATTAAAGAGAGGAAAAATGGATAGTACAAAACCCACACCGCTCTAGTCATAGCAAACATGCTTCTCACCAACCAAAAACTACTTTTCATAATTAATGTTGTTACAATCTATAAAACATTAGCACATGAAATTTAAAATGCAGACAATGGTGGTAGCCTACAATTACAAGTACTGTCTTTATCACCCACCAAACATGCATATGCTGAATTGCTGATAGCTGATACTATCTAATAATCAAACAAATTTGAGAGACTTGAGCCGAGGAGGTTATTTTCAGTTCTTGGGCCGCTGTTTCAAACGGAGCCAAATGCTGTCTTCTGCAAGACCCCCGTTGGAGACAATGCCATTCGAGTTCGAGGAGGTGATGTGTTCTTACTCTCACCACCGCTGCTATTAGTACTATGTAGAACCTCCCCTAGTGGCCCACCCACGACTGTTTCCCACGAGATGGGAATCCAATTCCCTTGTCGCTGGTTTGCTGCTTCATTGATTATTGTACACCCCGTTCCTAATCCCATCTGAGTTGGGTCGAGTTCTCGCGACAATCTTAGAGGAGAGAGTGCTAGTTTGTCATTGGTGGGGGATGAAATCGAGGACATGGGTATTGAAATTGAGAGTTGGGTTGGGTCCGAAGGTGGCCAGTCGTCCATGAATTGACGAAGTGAGTTTTGAGATTTGGTCTCTTTGAAAGAAGCATAGCTTCGGGAGTTGATGTGTGAGAGTGACGTGTTTTTATGTAAAGGGTTGAGCAAGGAGTTGGAGCAAACGAATCCAAACTCTGATCGCGTCGATTCTTCGGTTGGATTATGCTGTTTCGGGATGGAATATTGGTTTTCGTTAATCTTATCACTCACATTTGCCTTGTTTACAAAACCCCTGTACAAAGAATCACTAGTAATTACCAAAGAATTGAAAGAAAAACATTTTTGTTTTCTAGGACAGATTTTCAGTAATAAATTTTTGGAAATTGTTTCCTTTGAAACAAAGAAATCATAATAATAATGCTGTAAAAGTAAAAAGGGAGAGTATTTACTATTTACCACCTGTGAATAATAATAGCAGGAGAGTACTGATTTGTAATTCTATTTACCTGTCAAGTTGGGAAGATGCTGGTAGATTAGGTACATCAGACTGCATGTTATTGAGATGCTGGTGATGGTGCAAGTGGCTGAGGCTATTGGATGCGCCGCCGGTAGCCACTACCGCAGTCGGTATGGAGGAGGACATCGGCATGAGCTTGGAGGCGGTGGGTCCTCCGCCGGAGGCAGAATGGCCAGTTTGACCTTCCACAGGCTTTCTTGAACGATGACGGCCTCTGTTCATGTGCCGCTCACAGTACTTTTGATCGACAACGGCATCTCTCGAGCACCGCCATTTCTTACCGTCGGTTCTCCGGCACCTCCCCGGCTCAGGATCTGAGCTGCCGGAAAATCCCAATTGGAAAGCACCCCATCCATCTGCCCAACATGATCAAAATGGCACAGCATTTAAAGTCAATAAAAAAGTTCAAAAAATCTGGAGCCCAAATGGGACGAAAGTGATTGCATACAATGCAAGATCAAACTTACAAGGATTGTGTCTGAGATGGGGTCCGGTGAAGGTTGCAGTTTCAAGGGCTTTACGGATGGGGAGAAGATGAGTAGGAATAGGGGCATTAGCCGTTAGGTACTTGTAAATCAAGGTCTGGTGTTCTAATTCAATCCACTGTGATGGTGTGAAAGGCCCTTTCATTCCTGCTAACATCCCATGCATGTTTCCTGCATTTAACCTTCCACACCCATAGCCTGAAATCGTAAAACACAATCAAGATTTCAGTTCACATTTAAATACAACGAAATCAAAAACTGAAATTGCTTTTATTTTCAGAGTACTAAAGAAAGAACAGTGGATCACTAGCAAGCTTTAGTTTAGGCATGTGGGTAACATTTATGGAGACCGCCACAAATTACACTCGCAGATATATATATATTTTTATTTATTTATTTATTTTTTTTGATACAACAAGGAAACATAGTAGCACAGAAAGACAGAGGGAAAATCAGTAGCAATGAATGGAAAAATAGGCCACTTTTGTAGCACCGCTTGGTCCACTCCACTCTGTCTTCCAAATTGTTTCTTGTTTGTGATAGGATTGAAAATATTACTGCCACAACCCACCCCATCCATCTCCCTAGACAGAGACTATATTGAGAGAAGAGGATAAAAATACCGCCTTCTTTTTTGACAAGACCATAAAACAAGGAGACCCCCCCCCTTCTCTTCGAAGAAGATACAAAAGAATCAAAAAACTAAGCAACCCCACAGACACTAAATTACTAGAAATATGTCACCCAACTGACCAAAGTCTCATAGACCCCCCCCCTCCTCCTCCCCCAAAAAGAAAAGAAAAGAAAGAAAAAAGAAACATAGCAGTGAGGGGCCTGAGGGCACCACTTGATTTCATTCATTAACTCCCAGAGATTCGGTAATTGGTAGGAAGATTGAAGTTTTAGTTTGTAGTGTGTACCTGTGTTTCTAAGATAAGCAGCAGCAGTGGAAGTGTGAGGGGGAAAGTGGGTTTGTGAGTGACTAGGGGAAGAAAAGCTAAGCATATGCTGACCATCAGAATGGAGAGAGGTGTTGTTAGATCTCAATAATAGTGAGGGATTAGTACAATGATTATGGAACAAAAATGCAGGCTTGGAGGAGAGAGACAAGTCATCAACATCATCACCACCAGTTTTGGTCATCTTTAAGTCTCTCCAGTAGTCAACTTCAGTAGCAGCAGCAGACCTCTCTTGCTTCAAAATTAACCCACCATTAACAGATCCGTACCATTTGGGCTCAGCATCAGGATCGGAGTTAGTGATTAGGGAGTGAGAAGTAGTGGGAAACAAGTTGGCATTATTATTAATGTGGTTGTCTGAGCAAGACATTACCAACTCACCCAAGGCTACCGCCCCAAAATCCATCAAAACACCCACCCACCCACCAAACAACGGACAAGAGAGCTAGTACAATGTTGGGAGTTTGGGCGAAAGAGAAATGGAATTTTGGTGGTTACAGAAATGGACAGATGAAGGGGGTTTTAGTTCGGGAAGAAGATGCAATGGAGGGAGTATCATCTTCTTCTGTACTTTAATTTGCCTTCGCCAAATTCAAAGCTCCCTCCAACAAACAAAGCTAATGAGCTCTAAGGATGTCTGGTCGAAAACAGAGCTAGCAAGACTAGTCACTTGTTTAATTGGTTGTTTCTTATGTAAACAAAATTATTTGAAACTGGAAAAAGCACACACACACACACAGCGAGAGTGAAAGAGAGAGAGAAGAAGATGAGGGGAAATGGGGAAGGACACTGCCACTGATGTGATACAGCTTCTGCTAAATACTCTTCTCCATTATCTCCGACAAATAATTATATATAAAAATACGTTTTTTTAATTCTATTTTTTTTCTTCTGATTTAAAATAATTATCTTGTTTGAAAATTTTTAATTTAAAACAACACTTTTACCATTTTATTTTTATTTTTCATATTATTTTAATTATAAATCACATACATATGAGTCTTAAAATAAATTATATATGAAACTAATATTAATAATCTAATAAAATATTTTTTTTTAAACCGTAGCGTCAAGTTAACCTAAACAATAATTTTAAGACGAAAGGAGTAATTTACCGACTATTAAAGATTTCATACAATATGTCTTTTCATTTGTAGGAATATAATGTCGTGTTTGTGCCCCAGGCCCGGTTTTGGGGGAGTTCAGAGTGATCGATCTCGAACAGGACCCCCAAAATAAGAGGGTCAAATTTTATATATGTGTAGGCTAATTTTATTTAGATATACTATAAATAATGTAACTTTAGTGAACAAATTATTTTTTGACTCAATGGATTGGGTAATTGTGCATGTGGTGAGTAGTAGCCTTGAAGTCCAAGGTTGATGCCCCTTTTATGCCATTTATTTTATTTTTTTTAGGCAAAACACACCTTTGGGCCATTGTACTTTTCAAAACATTGCAATTAGGTCACTGAGACGTCAAAATTTTTCGGGGTGGTCACTGTACCAGACTTATCTTGCACGTTAACCCCTTTTTTGGATGGACGTTAAGTTTGGACGTTAAGTTATGTTAAATGTCTATTTTGCCCTTATCTTCGTCATCATCACTGTGACAAAGTAACACAGATCTAAGTTTTAAAACTCAGATCCGGGTTTACAAAGTGTTATCTACCAGATCTGGGTTTTAAAGCTCCTGGCAATGGAGATTCACCGGGTAAGGAGGCCGGTTGGACATGGGGTTGGCGTTTCTGATGGCGGGCACAAATTGGGTTGCTGGGGCAGAGATGAAGGATGGCGGTGAGGATGGAGATGAGATGAAAGAATTCGTCGGGGAAGATGAATGGGGTGGAGATGATGGCGTGAGACCGGAATCAAAACTATTGAAGACAGGGAGGAAGGGAGATGATTTGCCGGAGAAGATGACGGATGGCGGCTGAGACGACACAGATCCTGGCAATGGAGATTCACCGGGTAAGGAGGCCAGTTGGACATGGGGTTAGCGTTTCTGATGGGGGGCACAAACTGGGTTTCTTGGGCAGAGATGGAGGATGACGGTGAGGATTGAGATGAGATGAAAGAATTCGCCGGGGAAGATGAAGGGGGCAGAGATGATGGCGTGAGACCGGAATCAAAACTATTGGAGACAGGGAGGAAAGAAGATGTTGATTTGCCGGAGAAGATGACAGATGGCGGTTGAGACGACACATATTTGAGCGAGGGATGTGACGGATGGGCGACAGAGGTCAGGCTAACATGGGGGCTGGTTGTTGAGAAAGAGAGGAGAGATTGAGATGGGGATGAAGATGATGGCCGTCTGATTGGCAGGAGAAGGCGAAAGGGAGCAGCGGCGATTGAAGATGGCAGCCGGACTGTGGATGCTTCACCGGAGAAGGAGGCGACTGGTGGGACAGAGACGCGGTGATGATTGGGGATGACGGATTTGAAAGATGAAAGAGAGGTCCCTGCCCTTTGTTTTCTTTTTCTTTTAATAGTTTTAATTCCATCCTTAAAACTCATATCTGAGTTGTCACAGTGATGATGATGAATGTAAGGGCAAAATAGACATTTAACATAACTTAACGTCCATCCAAAAAAGGGGTTTACTTGCAAGATAAGTCTGGTAGAGTGGTCATCCCGAAAATTTTGACGTTTCAGTGGCCTAATTACAATGTTTTGAAAAGTACAGTGGCCCAAAGGTGTGTTTTGTTTTGTTTTTTTTTTATTTTGGGTCTACAGTCAATTATTATTAGAATTATTATTATTAGCATTATTTTATATGCATATTATATCGTATACTCCCCCGATTTAGTTACATAGTCTCCTATGTTATTTTGATAGGTTTTACGTAAATAATCAACTTTTAAAAAATACGCTTATAATTTCACAATATTTCATCTTTATTCTCCACTTGTATTGTAAGTATAATTGTTGTGGTTAAGTTTTTTTTATTACCAACTTCAAATCTACTTATATATGCTTTAATTACTCCGGAACTTAATGAATAAAGAGTTACTCTCTCCATTCCAAAATATATGTCGTTTTGGAGCTTTTCACACAGATCAATAAAACATATTACAAATATTAAATTGTCCTTATTTATTTACTTCAAACATTAATGAGGTAACTTTTGATACTCTTACCCAAAGAGTCAAACACAAGTTACAGAGTCAATAAATATGGGTAGAATTGGGAAAAAATGAAAAAAGTTCATTGAAGATTGTAAAGTGACATCTATTTTGGAACAAAAAAACTCTCTCAAAACGACTTATATATGGAACAGATGGAGTACTATATAAAGATAAATAATTTGAATTCGATTTTAGTAGAATTATTCAACCTTAATTTTATTTTGTGTTCGCTAAATTTACTTATAAAAAATGTTAATTGACCATCAAATTTTTTATCTAGGTCATAAAAAATAACAATTAACTAGGCTTATAATATCAATATTTCAAGCAAAAATCAAATTTTATTGTTATGTTACTATCATTTTTAATTTATTTCTTATGTTTATTTAATTTTTTACTTTGTTAGTTGATTGTTTTTTAACTTGAATATATAGTGCACACTATATGTTACCAAAAAAATATCCATCTAGAAGTTCAAAACATAAATAAAATAAATTTTTTGATTAAGTATATTCTTTTTATTGTAAATTAGTTTAACGAATGAAGAATAACAGTTTTTAGTAATTATTTAATACTTATTTTCTTATATGTTTTGATATTATCAATTTTCAATACTTCAAATGATGAAAAGTCAAATAAATTATTCATCTAAAATTCTTATGCTTATATTTTTTTAAGAATCTCTTATTTTTCTTCCGCTCCGGAGCCCAAAAAATTCAGGACTAGTCCTGTTGTGCCCCGTCTAGTCTTAGTAGTCTAGCCAGGACCATCAAAATAGGTTCGACCCATTGGGCCAATCACCCCACCACCTAAAAACAGTGGATTGGGTGGGAAAATATAATATAAGCCCATAAAAATATGGGTCAGATGGCTTTTGGATTCCCACGGGTGACGGGTTGATACGAGTTGAGGCCAATTGGGTTTGGCTGAACCACAGATTGGATCAGGTAATTATGTTTTAGTCTTTTAGAGTAATATAATAAACTAACATCACACAAAAGACCTCACTTCTTCGCTTTAATTTTGAGTTAACATGTACATTGTACTCTTCTCAATTTCTCTTCAAAGTCTTTATTTCTTTTTTTTCTTCAAAAAATCAATATCAATCTTCAGTCTTCTACTCTTTTCACATTCTCTCTCTCTTCTCACATCACAAATACACTCGGTCTTAGCCTCTCTCTCTGACTCTCTCTCACATTAATCAACGAGCATGGCGGCACCTCAAGTGACAATAATAGCATTGGCCACCCACCACATTTGTGTGATAAAAAATTGGTTGACTGACTCATCCGACCCATAAACCATGTTAGGTTAGGTTGTGTTCACATTTTTCTGACTTACCACCTTGGTAAGTCAACCCACCCCGCTCCACTATGTTGTGGGTTTTCATGACCCTTCATGGATTGACCCACACCCACCAATACACCTCAACAACTCTGAGTTTAGAAAATAGCATACTCCGTATTAAAAACATAAAATTTTCATATGCAAACGTTGTAAAATCTTTTTTATATAAACGGTAATTGGAACACGAATGTGCTAAACATAATTTTTGTCTTAATTTTTTAAATTTTGTTGCCCACTATATATATCGTTGGTGAATGAAAATTTAATTTTTACAACTACATGTTTTTTTTTTAAATATATATTCCGTCCACTCTACTCAAAGAGTCCACATTTAAAAAATGTAATTATTAAGGACATATATTAATAACATTGAAGTTAGTCATTACAAAAATACTTAAAATATAAACAATATGCTTACAACACAAGTTGTGATAAAGATAAAGTGTTATAAAAATTATAATTATAATTTTTGAAAATTAACTCTTAAAGTGAGACATGTGAGAATAATATGATATTTGTCTGAATTTTCAGTAATTTGCCAAAATGACAATTTTACTAATTCACATAATTACTAAAATAAAAATATCAACTATAAATCTATAATCATAAAAAAAAAAAAAAAGAAATTAGTTAGACATAATAAACTATCTAGAGGAACAATTGTTGTATTGTATTTTCAAGAAAAAACACATCTTTGGGCTATTGTACTTTACAAAATATTGCAATTATGCTACTTGAACTTTAAAATTTTCGCAATGACCACTGAACTTGAGTTATGTTGCAATTTAACCACTTTTTATGGACGTTAAGTTTAGACGTTAACTTAAGTTAAATACATATTTTGCCCATGTTTTTGTCATTGCATCATCTTCTCTAATCAAGTTATGCCAAAACTACTTCGCCCAACTCTAGGAGCTCCACATCGCTGATCAACTTTCTCCAAGCAACGGTCCTCGATCCCCCTCTTTTCTTCTGCAAACCCAAAGCTCCAATCGTGCTCTATCTTTTCCAGATTTCGGTTTTGAAAGATCAATAGTAGCTAGGATTCAAAGAATCTGTCAATGCAACTTGTGATGAAACTGCATCCGGAGGTGCATCGACCAGAAAATAAAAAACGTAAACAGCGGAAGACTTTAAACAATTAAAGCAATAATAAACACAGAAGTTTATCAAACAATCTACAAGCTATACTTGTAGATCCAGCCTTATAGCCAAAAATATTTCACTAAAAATGATTTTGTGTTTAACAAAACAAATTGTGAAATCATCAAAATACCAAACCTCTCACAAAACAACAAGTCTGGAGAGGAAAATCCACAAAAACAAGGTATATAAACCGTGAGATTAAAAAATAAGTTTCCTAACAATTTAGGAAAGCAAACAACAAAAACAACCAATGTAGCTCGTGATGAAGCTGCATCCATATTCTGAACAGCTCTCAGTTTCTTCTCTCTTTATTTCTGCGTGTGTTTAGCCTCAGTTTGTTTGCCCGAAGTCTTCATATATATATGTGCTTGAACTAGAGTCCTACACAAATAGGAAAACACAACAATTCCAAAAAGACAAAGGATTAGGAAATAAATCAATTAGTTTCCAAATATAGTTTTCTAATTTAAGTCAAAGAATCTATCCTACACAAATAAGAATCCAACAATTCGAAGGAAACATAATGTTAGGAAATAAAAGATTTGTTTCCTAAATTAGTTTTCTAATTTAATTCAAGGATCTACCAAATATATTGTCCAACTCAATTAAGGATTCTTGAGAGCTTTTGGAAGTATTTAATATGGTAATTACTTACCATAGCTTTAGGACCAAGAAACTTATTAAATATGGTAACTTTTTACCATTACTTTTGGACCAAGAAAGGACACAACAATAAAAACAATGGAGAAAAATAGGACGACCCTATTTTACCCTTACAGGTTCCTTAATTCTCCTAATCGTCGGCCACCTTAAGCACAAGCTCCGGCCAAGACCCATTAATTCAGGTTGTAATTTCTCTCTTCTAGTCAAACACCTTCGTCTCCAATGCCCAATTGCTCTCGCACAAAGACAAATATGAGCCTAGGGCTTGGATTAGGGAGAGAGATTTGGTGACTTTAGTAGTCAAATAGATATTTTCGTTGGTATTCTTTGATGGAGTTGAGATTTTTGCTAATAATCTTGATGTAGTTTGGAGCTCAGGGCTTAGTAAGAATCGTATTATGACAACATCGATGAACTAATTTTAAAAAAAGATGAATAATATTTTGGTTCCCTTACTTGACAAAATCTATTAGTTGTTGATAGGAGTAATTTTAGTACAATATTTTCTATGGACTATTTCTAATTATTGGGTTAAATATTACTCGTGTTTTCATGACTTTTGATGATTTAAGATACAATGGAATAAATTGAAGAAAAGAGAAAATTGGCGCGAAAATTAACACGTGGCATGCGAAAGGCTAAAAGTTGTGTTGGAACCAACAGTTTTGTAATGCTGATAACACGTGGGCACATAGAAATAACTGGCGGGATTTTCAAGCTCAAGCATTAATATATTTAGGATTGAAGTTTTTGTGTGCTCAATACTCATTTAGTATTTTGTTTTATTATGGATTTTATTATATTATTTATTTCTTTTTGGGCACTTTTTGAGTAGTTGCTTGAGGTTTAGTCTTAGGAACATGGGTTAGTGGGTAAGAGCATGGAGTAGTGGTTGAGGAAGGTTGGCTTCTAAAAATTCCCCAATAAATAGAAGGAAAATCTTCGAGGGAGGACATACAATTCTGAGCAAAAATTCACTCCAACTCCCACTTCATATCAAGTATACGTAATATGTCACCCCTATCTCCTGTTTTTAAGTTTTCGTTTCTAGTTGAAGGGTTGTTGAAGCTTTCATTTAATACAATTGTGAGTTATAATTGTTTGTCCCTACTTAATTGTTCGTAAGTATTTGTTTATTTACTACATTTCTAGTTTATAATTATTTTGTTTGATTAAGTAATTGGGCACGCTATTTGTTTAAACTTGGTAATTTACCTCCAATTAAAATGGAAAATTTGTAATTGTTTGTTTGGTTTAATAAAGTGGCCAATAACATGATTTCAATTAGCTTCGCAAGCATTCTAATCTATGGCATGAAAGTGGCAATCTAATTTAAATGAACCTGCTGTAGACAGCTCAATTTCGTATACATGTTTTATGACATGCCATAAAATATCAAGATCTGTTAAAGGACTAACGGATGTCAAGTTACATGGTTGAAAATGCAAAAGAAAAGAAGAATGCATAAACAGTGAATTGCAGGGGTCAAAGTGCCAAAATCAAAAGAAAAAAGGACCAGTGCGCAGCCCAAAGCCAACTAGGGCGCGGCGCCTAGAACTCTCCACGGTTGCACCCACAGGCTTCCTATACAATGTAGCAGTTACCTTTTGGTGCAACTCTTTCAGCGCGCAGTACAAACTGTTGAAGCACGAAAGAAAATATCTGTTTAATCATAACCGTGAAGGAAGCTCGGATTTCGGCCTATAAATAAAGGCTCCCGGGCAGTGAAAAAACATAGTTACACACAGTGAAGAAAGTTCACACAGCGCAGTTTGTGAACACTCTCGAGAGAGACTGCCAAGGTTATTTCCCTTTTAACCCGAAGCTCTGCCAAGCTACTGAATCTTCCCCTAAACACTAAAAGTCTCCGGCCAAAGTGAACTTTAACTACCCATCTAGGCTTTCGTCCTATTTCACCGGTTCAAAAGAACCAAAAAGAGTAGTTGCCCTGCCCAAATCCAGACGTCAAATCTAGTCGAAGCAAACAGTTGCTTCGCCCGATTACTGACTTAGCAAGCATGCAAAACAAGCACGCAAAGCAAATAAAAGAAAGCAGTTGTGTTGCCTGGATCTCGAGGCGAAAACAACAAAAATGGGCTGTCACGTTGCCCGAAATCCCGCAAAAGCAAAACAAAAAGACTCTCTCTCCCTGAAGGACAGAGTGAGTGCACCCTAAAGCCTACCAGAAGGAAGTTTGGTACGACATAAAAACCCCATGCTCCAAGAGGTAGGTACCTTTAAAAGTTTTATTTACTTTTATCTTAAAAAAATGTTATTTAAAATAGTAATATATCACGAAATAAGAAGTTATGTTGCCTAAAATTCTATAACAAATAGCACTAAAATAAGCCGTTATTATGACGAATTTTTTATAAAATATATTTGCAACTCTAAAACGAGGTTGCTATATGTTTGTATTTATTTCATTATATATGTATGTATGTGTGTATATATATATATATATATATATATATATATATATATATATATATATATATATATATATATATATATATATATATATATATATATATATATATATATTTAAATGCTTTATTTAAATTGTTAATTTTATAAAAGAGTATATTTAGCCCAAAAACCTATTTTGAGACCGAAAATGGCGAGTTGGGTGCCTAACCCCTTCCCAACTCGTAACTTAGCCTCCGAACCTTTTTGCAAATATGATGTTTTTTGCTTTTTTCTTTATTTCTCCTTAAAATAAAGATGACGACTCGGTTGTTCATATTTTGAGTCCACAATTGAAGTCGGGCGTATTCCACATGCTTTAAAGTTTTGAAACTATCCGCTTCTCAATAGGGGAGGACCGATTAAAAACGGGGCACTCACACCCGCTAGTGTGTTTGTTTATAAGAATTATGTCTCTCTAGTTCTTAGTGATGAGAAAACAATAAATTTTATGAGCGTCTTTAGTGTTGTCGTTTGATTAGAGTAGTGATTAGGGAGCTTCTTTTAATCACTAAAATGGCATGAAGAGATTGACTGTTCGCGCTCGTTGGACTACTATAACCAATTTATATTTAAACTTTTGAGCATATCTTTGATCAATTAAACGAATCAAAGTAATTTCTTTGACTAGAAGTTTGGTCATATTTGACTTCATCTCATTCATTTTGTGTTATTTGATTTTTAATGGAATTGATAATGAGTTCTTAAATTCAACCCATCCAGTAACTGCAGAGAATTAAATAAACCGATCCTTGTGGATATGAACATACTTTTACTCGGTTACTATACTTGAACCATATGTCAAATATTTACTTTCACCTAATTCATTATAACAAATAAATTACTAACACCAATTCTATGTCATTATCCAGAAATGAAAAAAAAAAAGTTAATTTTAAATTGGGTGAGTTTTTTTTTGTAAAATCGTTTTATGGATTTTTATTCGTAAAACGAATCTTTACTTCTTTTACAACTCAATCCACCAACATAAAATAAATCGAATAAGAAAAATCCACCTTATAAAAAATAATCTGTAATAGCTTTCAAAGCAAGTTTTTTGCCATTCAAATTTAAGATGAAATCAGAACATTCTGCTTATTCACATGCGACAATTTAAAATTTTATAACATTTTGCGGCGGTGGTGGACCGACTGTGATGATGAGTTTTGATTAAAGAATCAAGAAGCTTAGGACAAATCAATAGGATTACTGATACGTTGTGGACTATTATTGAATGGTAACACACTAACACTACACCAGCAATATCACTTTTGCACTACAATAAACATGTTGAGTTTAGAAAAGGTCATGCAATTACTCCCTCCGTCTCGAAATTATTTTGTTGTTTTTCTTTTTTGTTTGTATCAAAATAATTGTGTCGATTAAATTTTTTAAAAAATAATATTTTTATTATTTTATCCTTATTTTTTATTACATTTTAATTATAGGTCACATACATATGAACTTTAAAGTAAATTACACATCAAACTAATATTAATAATTCAGTCTAATACATTTTCTTAAATAATGCGACAAATCAACCAAAACGATAATTTTGGACGAAAGGAGTATATCTAAGGTTTCTCTGAGAATAAATAAATATTGTGGGAGAATTCCATATGACTAAGGGGCTTTCTGATACCGTATTTTTGACAAAAGCACTACCAAATAATGAAGCGTTTTTATAAAATATTGTTTCAATGCTTCGTTTACGAACGAAGCGTTTTAAAAATGATGGGCGTTTCTAAACGTCGGATAAGACAAATGTAGATTAATCAAAGAAAATGCAGTTTATTACCGGAGAAAATTCATTTGGCAAAAATGAAATGAGGAGTAGAAAAGGTGCAAAGACATTCATTAGCTTAATGAAGTCGGCGAACTGGTCCATACTCCACGTCTATCAGTGATTCAGTATCACCTAGAATTAGGTATATACAACCAAAAATGGTACAACTGGGAAATCATAAAGTACAATCTTATATTTTGCTACATGTGTTTGGGAGCAATTATTGTCACAGAAGATGAAGTCGGCAAATAAGTGAGTACCAAAGTGATCCAAAGGACGCATGCCAATTGCCAAGGCCAGACTATAGTGTAGACTGCATATTCTAGAGTATATAGTAATAACATGGGGGGTTACTCGTGTCACACGAGTCGTGTGAGTGCTAGCTGTTATTAGGTAGGTTTGACTCTTGTGGTCAAGACTTGTGAACTACATCTACATGGTGCACTATTAGACGTGTTCCAAAGAAATGGGTAAGTTAAATGAGGTATGATATTCGGACTCGAGCTTTACATCTGTATATACGATTAAATCAAAGATATTTTTATAGTTTTGATATTTTAGATCAAATTCAAGGTATCACCAACATAACAACAATTATACATTAACATTTGTGTAAAAATTATCCAACGATAATAACATTAAAACTTGTAATTATAATGCGTCATACATCTATAACATCATTGAGATCATTTGTGCTAGCAATATAGACATAAGCTAACACAAATAAATCACTTTATCCGAATTAAGGTGATATTTGATTTAGCTTTTTAAAAATGCTGATTAGCTTTCATAAGTTAGTGTATGTGTTTGATTAATAAGTTGAAATAATGCTGAAATCAAATATAAAGAATAAAATAGCATCCTATCAAAATGTGATTTACATCATTAATATGATTATTACTATTATTAACATTAACATTAATATTCATATTATTACTATTATTATTAATATTAATGTTACTTTTATTAGTATTATTATCATTATTATTTATTTTATTTATTATTATTATTATTATCATTTTTTATTATTTTATTAATATTAATAAAAAATTATCACTATTATTAATTATTAATTATTACTATTATTATTATCATTATCATTGCCTTTATTATTGTTATTATTGTTGTTGTATTAACATTAATATTACTTTTATTATTATTATTATTACTTATTAATTTTAGTATTTATTTTATTTTATTATTATTAATATTTTATTTTATTATTATAATATTGATATTAATATTACTTTATTATTATTATTATTATTATTATTATGATTATTTTTACTATATTATTATTAATATTAATTTTTATTATTATTATTATTATTATCATTATTAATTATTATTATTATTATTATCATTATTAATTATTATTATTATTAATTATTATTATTATTATTATCATTATTAATATTATTTTTATTATCATTATTAATACTATATTTATTAATTTTATTATTATTATAACTATTATCATTAGTCATATAATTATTTATTAATATTATTATAATTCCTTTTATTAGTATTATTTATTATAATTATTATTCATTATTATTATTATTACTTTTTGTTTTTATTACTATTATTAAGAAGAGTAATATTGTAATATATAAAATTTCAATAAAAAAGAGGACTCATATGTTTTTGAAAAGTAGAATTAAGCATTAGGCTTAATGCTTATAACTTATGGTCTTACATGTACTTTAAGTGACTTGTACATGATTTATGATTTATCTTACCATAAGTGAAATCAAACGCTTTAAAAACAACTTATGGTAAGTCATAAGTCATAAGTATATTCAAATAAGTCAAATCAAACAAGTTCTAAAAACTTAACGAGGGCATGGATTGAAGAAGAACTGCTAGAAGCCATTAGAGCATGTACACCAATGAATCTAATTAGATCCACATATACTACTGAATTCATTTAAAATGAATATAAGAATTCATTTAATACCCATAAGCTACTCAAACAAAAAAACTCATACAACAACTTGACCCAAATACCAATAATCTTTCATATCACATTATCTTTATCTTCAATAACTTTAAAATTTTAAAAAATTATTAGGTGTCCAAATAAGTCAAACAAAGTCTCTATTTATAGATAAAAATATGTACTTTTTTTAAAAAATATTTTTTTGAATTGTAAAAATGCCAAAAATCAAAGAAAAAAGAAATTAAGAGGACCCACTCATTGAAGAAAGAGAGAGAGAGAGAGAGAGAGGGCTGAACGTCTAAACTGCACTAATTTTTTTCGGATTTAATGGTCGCTTGCTTAGTGACTAAACCCAAAAAAATCAAATTAGATCCCCTTGAAATTCCAAGTTGATCTCCATTATTTGACTAGATACAATCTAAATTCCAAGTTGATCCTTCGTTAAACTTGGTCTTAAAGCAAGTCTAACCGGATCCCCAAACCCCCCAATTTGGGTCCAATCTTCCTCAAATCCATTCTAAGCGGACCCCCAATCCTCTAACCAATTTGGATTGGTGAATAATGACATCCCAAATTTGGGACAACACTATTCATCTAACCTCAAATTGGGGTGGATTGATGGGACCCACTCCTTTTTAAAACAAAAAATTGATTTTTCAACACCTCAAATTGATTTTTAAATAGAAAAAATTATTCATAATTTATATTATGAATTTAAAAATATTTTAATTGATTAAGAACTAATAATAGCTATGTAATAAATATTAATAATGTCATTTATTTTAAAGCATTAAAAATTATAATAAATTGATCTATTATGTAAATTGAAAAAAAAACATATAACTTGAAATTAAAAATAACATACAACTTAAAAATAAAAATGACATACAACTTGAACATAAAATATGACATACAATTTGAAAATAAAATGGCATACAACTTGAAATTAAAAATGGCATACAACTTGATAACACTTGATTTTAAGAATTTCTTACTCGACATAGACAAATCAAGGATAAAGAAGCTCACCTTGCACTTCGGAATGCCTTAATTGATTATTTATGGCACAATTTAGTAATAGTGAGAATTAAGCTAAAATAATATGTACTTTGAATTTAGTGTTGTTGAATTTTTTTTTCTTGATATTTTTAACATTTAAATAGATGTATTGCTTGATTTATCATAATGTATGTGCTTGTATTTATCAAATGATTTGTAATTTAATATATATTAAATTACTAATTTTAATATATAATATTATAAAAATAAACTTATTAAATATAATAATTATTAATTGTGTAATATTTATAATTATAATTTTAAATGTTATAGTATAAAATTAAAATAAAATATATTAATGAATATTTTTTTGATGTAATATTTAGTGTGAAGGGTTAAAATTGGAATAATTGATAATGCTAAAATTGCACCATATTGGGGTAAGTTTAAATCCAAATTGAGATATTTGGGTTGGAGATGGTCTTAGCCACCCCTACGCCTAGCGCTACTACTGCGTGATATAAGTTACTGTGTATAGGTAATAGGTCACTAGTTACAGCTTACTCCCTCTCGATAGTTCCACTTTCTATTTCGATTAAATCAAAATAACAGTTTTATTTTTAGAAAAAAATAATTTAATTATAAGTAGATCACTAAGATTTTAATTTATAAAACAGAGCCTCATTTTTTTTACAATTTAACTCATCAATATACGATGTGTCGAATAAATATGATTTGTTTTATAAAAAATATCCGTAAAACCATTGTATCTAAATTTTTGTTTTTAATTATAATGCAATTTAAAGAATGTATTAGTAATTAAGTAATATTACAATTTTAAAATTTAATTTGTTTTACGTAGGGAATATTAATATATTAGATGCAACATTTGTGGGATTAATGTTTATTTTAGTTTGGCATATTGCATATATATGCATATGTAACAGGCTAACAGCTTTATGAATTATGATGGGGACAACGAAATTAGTAGCCCTATTGATATTATTGCTATCCTACATTTGGGGCTAGTTTTAGGTTGTCCACCACTAGCAGGCGGCAGGCAGTGGCACCAGCACACCATTTTATTTTGTTTTGCAGAATTATCCGTTGGGGGAGTAGCGGGATTGGATTGTTGATAAATTCATGATATTTGCGCATACAGTCCCACCCACTCTTTTTGTATGAGATTTAACACTTTGACATCATGGATTCATATTCATTATTCAATTCCAACAACAACATCATTTCATTCTTTTTTGGGTTTTAATTTAATTTCCTGAAATTCTAAACGCATAATCAAAGTTGAAACATCATTTCAACTTCAAAAAATTGGCGTGCCTCCATTGTCTTATACTTCCTTTTTTTCGTGGAAAAATAATTTTTATAAAATGAAATGATTTCATTTACGGATGTTTGATACTCCCTCCGTCCCTAAATTATCGTCTCACTTTCCTTTTTCGTCCGTCCCAAAATAATTGTCCACTTTGAAACTTACCTTTTAACATCACTTTTACCACTTTACCCTTACTTTTTCAATCTACTTTAATTATACATATGTATGAATATTAATTAAACTACACATTAAACCAATATAAATAATCCAGTCAAATAGATTTTCTTAAACGGTGTGCCGGGTCAAATTGGACAATAAATTAGGGACGGAGGGAGTATTTTTTTAGAGAAAATTTCTCAAAACATTTTTGACTGTTTGTCAAACACAGACCATACAAAGGCAAGTCAACATCACGAAGAAAAGACAAAGGAAAAGTAGTGCAGAATAACTGAAAATATCAACCTTTAAATCCACCAATGAACTAATAGGTAAATATTACGGAAAATAATTGATGAATATATACAAAAAGTTATATTCTAGAATTAGTACCCCTATTGAATATATATTCATTTTTTTAAAAAAATTTAAATTTAAATAATTTTTTAGTAATCCTCAATTTATCATTATTGATATCAAATTATTAAAGTCCATTTTTTTTTCAATTTCACAAATATCATTACAAAATTAATAATTGATATGAAAAACATTGTAAAACGGAAAATAAATTATTATTTTGTGACGTCTCAAAATAATACAGTGGACACTTATTATAGATCGTAATGATTATTTATTAAAATTATAATTGATAGATGTGCATAAATACAATAACAAAACTTAATTTATATATTTTTAAAAATTATTTTGTTAAGAAATTATGTTGCTCCAATTCTATGCTATTCAAAAAGAAATGCATCTTAAAGATGCTCTCGCGAGAAACTTGCAGTTTGTGACATTTTCGTCGTTTTATATGCTACGTTATTCAAAAGATTGTTTGATTGCAATTCGTAGAAACAATTGGTTGTGTTGCGACATGCGTTTGTTTGTATGCGAGGGACAAAAAAGAGAGAGCTACAGTTTACAACTTACAAGGAATTTGGAAGTACATGAATAACTCTTAAATAAAAAGGACATATTATGAAGTGCATTTTTGGCCACCCAATTTTTAAAAATTAACAATGTGGTAGTTTAAATTTTTTATTCTTACCATTATACAAATGATATGCTGCAAACGAGCCTATTTTTTAGACGGACATTAGTTCACTCTTTAAATCATGGTCAAATACTCAAATCTCTATTTTGTCTCTTTAAATTAACAATCATTCCTATTGTGTGCTATTCGAAACTCAAAAGGGGTCAAAATGAAAAAATTGCATTGTCTTCAATCTCTATGCTGACCCAGTTGATTTGTACTCAAAATTAAAATATATTGAAAGTTAAGAACTTTATTAAAGATAGTGGGTAAGGGTGTAAGTGATTCGGTTTGATTTGGTTTAGACCAAAACCACAAATCGAATAGTCCCTTATTGGTTCCAAAAATCTCAAACCGAACTGAAACAAGTAAGGCTTGGAACCGAATCGAATCGAACCATCGGTTTTGTTGTTTATATAAATTATTTTTTAATCAAATTAACCAACATAAAAAAAAATAAGATTTTAATTTGGAATTAACATTAAAATTCGAAAATAATCTACTAATAACAAATTATCATAAAGAAAATAATACAAATTCCAAAACAGACACAAACAATGGAAGACATAATAATTCTCCAACAATCAAGATTTTGTTTGGTTTATTATGTGTGTGTGTGTATATATATATATATATATTATGACTAAATCAAACGCCTAGATTATTATATAAGATGATCTAAGTGTTTAAAATAGTTAACAAAATGTAATATAATATATATTATATAATAAATAAATAAAAATATATAGATTTGTTTGGTTCGGTTTAGTTTGGTTTGATTCGATACCAAAAACCGTGAATCAAATGATTTTCCAATTTTTGAAACCATAATCGAAGCGTTTTCGACCAAAACTGAACTAAACCAATTGATTTAATTTGATTCGATTATGTTATGTGGTTCCGAATTATATTGCTAACAATGAGGGAATATAAGATGTGAGATTTATTTATGAAAATGTCAAACTGAAAGTGGGTGTATATTATTCAATCATTAGTTGAGGAAGGCAATGCAATGTAATGCAAGGGGCTGGAGGTAATTTAGCTTAAGAAAAAATAATCTATTGGATATTAATTAGTGGATTTTAATTTTTTTAAAAAGAAGGGGTTAGTGGTCACATATGATTCATTATGAACATGTTCATGTAGTGTGTGCCCCCGCCCCTGGATGAGGTTTTCAAAAGCCAATACTTTAACAAACTCAAGGAGGAACAAGAACAACTAACTTACGGGTATCGATGCTTGAGCACATTAAACTCATTTTTAAAAGTTAAACCTTAACCTTTATATATTTTTTATTTTCTAGGGTTTTGCAAAGCCAGTGACTCAGTGAGTAATCCCAAAGGCAATGTTTTATGACCTATTGTATTGTTTTTCTTAACTTTCGTTAAAATAAAATGGGTAAGTTCTTCTAAAACCGTTTTACGGATCTTTATTCGTAAGATAAAGTTTTACTCTATCACAACTCAATTCATCAATACACGGTGGTCAGATAAGGATAATCTGTTTTATAAAAAGTATCATAGGATCGCCTTTCCCAAGTTTTTACCAATAAAAACAAAGACAAAATTTAAGTAAGCGATGCTACAGATATTTTTTGTAAGACGGATTTTCTTTCTTATGTGATATTGATAAGTTGAGTTGTAAGAGAGTATGAGGCTTCATCTTACGAATAAAAATCCATAAAACGGACTTATGAAAGACCTGATCTAAAAACAAAGGATTAATAAAATTTTCAAAGATGTCATCATGCTTGTCCTGGTCTCTTAGCCGCATCAAATTGGGTGTTTCCTTGCAATGACCTATATATATCCTGTCTACATTATTTGCTCTCCCAAGGTTATCCCAATCTCCTCGGTATCTGCTGCTCTTTCTCTCACTAGATCTTTCACTGGAGACCATGGCCCTGCCAAGACTATTCATCGATAATCTACAAAATGGTTGGATGTTAGAAGTTGAAACTCATTGGTAGCACCCCCGTAGGATGAACATCATGGGGATACATTTTTTCTTGAGACCATCAAATTTGTTTATATACTTTTATGATATATTTTTAAAAAATTGTACAATTTATTTCGAGTTCAAGTCAAGCTGAATGACTTTATACGAGTAGCATGGACGCAGTGTGCATTTTCGAAGTGGTAATAATAATAACGAAAATTAGTAAAGTCAAGGGATTAGTGGTGTTACTAACCCTATTATATATGTGCAAAGACTTGTGTAGGATAGAATCTCATTTAAAAATTTGTGAGCCATAATAAATAAATAATATGTTATAAAAAATAACAAAAATGGATCAATCGAGATGGTTCTTAGCGAAACACTTTAGGTTTCAAAATTAGTGTGTTTGTCTTTGGTTTGAAACCCTTTAGTGTTGTTTTTAAGTTTTATTGGCGAGATGTGTTATTTTGCTCCGGTGCCCCTGCACTTTCAAGGTTTGTCGTCATTTTGCTCCGGTGCCCCTGCACTTTCAAGGTTTGTTGCCAAAATTCTTATGTTTCCCACGCCTTACAGTTTAATCTTTCCATCGGTTTTTTATGCTATGAGTTTATAAGTTTGACATTTTTAATTGTTAAATGTATTTTTATCGAAGATTTTTTAATTTTTTTTATGAAGCTTCAGTCTTAAAATTTTTATTATGTATTTCTATTAAACAGTTAAAAAGTAAAAAATCATAGTATTGGTCCGGTATTGGTTCTCATACATCTTTGATTGGTTATGGACCGGACCAATGTTTTGGTTCTCATACATATTGGGTTGGTTTCGATTCTAAATTTTTTGAGAACCAGACTATTAGTCTGATTCCGGTTTTTTTTTTTTTCTGAAAAACTGGATCGAACCAGACCAAGCTCACCCCTACTTGACGGACCCTAATGGACTTTAACGAAATGTTAAATGACACATTTAAAGTCAAACGTAACACATTGAAAAGATAAAAGTGACACATTTTAAGGTTGAAAGTGATAATATAAAGGGAAATTTTTTTATAATTTTTATTAAAATACAAAGTGATACTCTTATTACTAAAAAGTGACATTTTTAATACTAAAAAGTGACACATTTAATACTAAAAAGTAAAAAAAGTGACACTCTTAATACTAAAAAGTGGCACATTTAATACTAAAAAGTAACACATTTAATACTAAAAAATATCACTTTTAATACTAAAAAGTATCACTTTAAAACTAACATTGATTGTCAAAAGTGACATTTTAAAGGTCAATAACGACGATTTTTATTTATAAGGCAAAATGACAATTGTACGATCAAAAGTAACATATTTAATGCTAAATAGTGACACTTTTAATGTTATAAATTAACATTTTAATGTTAAACGTAATGATTTTTATTTATAAAAAAATGAGACATTTTTCAAAGTACAAGTAGAATATTTAAGACTAAATGACACATTTAAGCCCAAAAAGTAACATTTTTTAAGGAAAAAAATATAATTTTCATTAAAAATGTAAAGTGACACTTCTAAGGCCAGAAGTGACACATTTTATACTATAAAGTGACACTGTTAATAATAAAAAGTGACACTCTGTATATATAAACATGAGGGGTGTCGCTGTAATTTTAAAAAATCTAAGAGATTACATTGAAATTTTTGAATTTTATTTAACCTTAATAAATCCATCCGTAATACCGTCTTCCAGGAGACCACATCTTATATATGTATGAAATTCATTCAAATATGCCTTGAGAATTGAGATGGGCTAGTCTGAAGAGCCGATTTGAAGTTCTGTTAGCGAGCTCGGTAGGTTTGCTGGACTTTGGCTCATTTACACACATAAGGTTGGTTGGTCTTGATCACATGTTTGAACTCAAATCAACAAAACAAAGTCCCAACGAGGGTATGCCACATGGCGCACGTGATTACAACGGGCAAGCGAAAAAGAAAGAAAAAAGAAGAAGAAGAGTTGGTTTAATTACTTGGATTATGGAATCTACTCAATGCTCATGCCCTCGACATTCAACAATCTCTCTCACTATTACAAACTAGTCCTAGAATATTGCAAGTTTGACAAAAGAATAATACAATGAGAATTGAGAAAGAAACTTTTAAACATATATATTCAATAATTCAATTCCCAATTCTAGTACTAGTATAAAGTTTAGCTATCTCACTTTTCTTGACAGAGGGGCACATATAATAAAAACAAAACGTCATTGTATTTTACAAAATATTGTAATTACGTCATTTAAAATTTAAAATTTTCTGAATGGTCATTGTATCAGAATTATCATACAATTCATAATTTACCATCATCATCATCATCATCCAAAGGTGGTCTAATTGCAACCTTTTAGCTATCTCACTTTTCTTGATATAGGGATTAGGGGCACATATATTGCTCAAAGCAATTAAGCGTGTAAAAAGTGGAGTAAGATGTGGCATAGACTAAAGCTTACATTTGTTTCAAGGATTTCTCATCCAACAACATGAGTTTATGTCACATGCAAGGGATTTAAAAAATACTAACAACTTAATAGATTGATTAGTTAAATGATTAACGTGGGCATATCCATGAAATAATTATTTGGACCCAATTCTCGAATATTCGCACGCATATAAGACCCATGGATTAGTATAATCAAATCTTTAACTGAGCAACTAACCGGCATGTGAGGAGATCTCGGGATTGAGTCTTTCTGCACGAGGTCAGGCGACAGTTTTTCCTTCGTATATCATCCGATCCTACCCACCACCAAAAGAAAATGGTACAAGTTAGAAGATATGGATTAAATTACGTAAGTCATGACTTTACACATGCTCTTCTTCATTGTTTAATTTAGAGTTATGATACTGATCACGCCACGAAGACGGGGTGACTGAGCTGGCAGTCCACGTAATGGACCTGAGCTGACGTGTCCGGCCCTTGGTGGTCACGTCGGTGTTGTGGGTACCGGAGGTACCGATTTGCTGAGGATATCTGGGCTTTGGTTGATGATCTTTGTTAGTGAGTACCTGAAAGTAAGACTACCGTTAGGGTGCTGGGGGTCTCCCAGCTACAGCCCTCAGGTGTGAGAGTCAGTAACAAGGTAGTATATGGTATGCCGGAGCTAGGCGTTCCCTTAGCTTCCGGTCAGTGTATAGAGAGTAATCTCCTTGTGTGTATTGTCTATCACCAGCAGTATAATAAGTTTGTAATCTTAAGTTATCTTACCTTTCTTGAAGAGAAAGGCTTCCTTTTATAGTAGCCTAGATTTGGGATCATGATTGGTATGAGGGTCCCAACTGGTGGGATTTGTTCCCTCGGCGGTTCTGGTGGTCAACTGGTTGCGTATGCAGTGAGGATTGTAGGCGGTTAAGTAAGCCGATAAGGTATGGCGGCTTGCATGGCTTGCTCGGCTCTTGTGAGGAAGGCACCTGGATGCTATGTACAGGCTACGGGCTAAACCTGTCTTATCCCAGAGAAACTGTCGGCCGAGCATAGGTGATCCTCGACCATATGGTCGAATGCACGATTCATGGTTACTGTCATGCTCGGCTAATTATGGTACTTTGCATTTCGTCGGTTGGTCGGTGATTGTCGATGATGACCGGGGAATGGTCCTCGGCCCTGGTGGGACGAGATCAAGTCTAGCTGGAATCCATCCACGTGGTCGGTCCCGTAGGGGGACCAAGGTCGGGTCCCATCAATAGCCCCCGAGTTTCCAGGTGCGAGGATTTATCCTTAGCTTGGAAAGTCATCTGTATATCACGCTCGATTCGTTCGTTTCTAATCTTCGCTTGGAGTCCTCGGTTTTTTGCCTGTTTTCGTATGGTCGCTAGCCTCGATTTGTCCGCTTGGTTGACCAGTACTTATAGTCGACCATACTATTATTAGAGGATAGTTGAGTAATTAGTGGAATTTTTCTTGAAATTGATCCGCCGTATGCATTAAATGCACGGTAATCGAGGGGTCGTAGGTAATCATTTGTCATGTCCTTTCCCAAAATGCGACGGCGTTCGGTGATCAAAACGTCGTCGGTTTGCAGTATTTTTGAGCATAGTGCCCGCCACGTGTCGATCAGAGGTTGGTTTGGTAAAGATCCGCGTGTTTTTGGTCGGGTCGACCCGAGCAAGTCGGGTTTACATAAAATCACGATTTTCCCGGTTTTTCTCATTCTCTCTTCTTCTAAACTCTTCCATTTCTACACTCTCCGAAACAGGCGAAACAACCTTCTATTTCTCCTCTCATTTCTGACACTTGCTACCGTTCTTTCGCTCTAAAATCCTAGTGTCGGGTTCGCCATTTCACCCTCTTTCGTTTGATACAAATTTCTCAAGTTTTGACTTTGTTTTGATCAATTTCCGGTTTTTGCAGTTTTTTCCGATTATCCTTGCAGTTTCCGGTACACCGGAATCTTTCCTTGGTTTCTGTAATTCCAACCAGCCCTCGCTCAAATTTCTGCCTCTCCCGTGCTCGTCCTCAACTTTCTCCCAAGCAGGTACTTCCTTCTCTTTCTTTTACTCGCCCCTCTAATCTGTTAGGAATCTAGGGTTAGATTTTTATGAGCCACATATCGCCTTCTGCTTTTTGCCCCGGCGAACATTCTTCTTCATCTTCGCCCCACTCTTCTTTGCCTACCACGTAAATATGAGAACCAAGCACGTTAGCCCCGAACCGGCGTATGCTCGATCCCCTACGACCAAAGAGTATACTCGCAGACAAAGCGGCGCTTGGTGCTAATCTTACCAAGCCGGCGGTGTGACGTTCTTTGGTTAACGGTGGCTATAGTAGGGAAGATTTACCTACTCTTTCCGACCAGGAATTTGTCGGCGAGGATATCAGGGGGCACCAATGTTCTTATGCTCGAGATGCGACCACAGCCTCGGTACCTCTTTAACCAATATTAGAGACGATCACCAAGGGTATAGTTGAGGCGAATAAGGCCTTGGGCGTGGAAAAGCGAGGAGAAAGCTCGTCATTTGGGGTTTCGGGTGAAGTCGATGAAGCGATGATGCTCCCTGCTGACGAAACTTGAGAGAATGGAGGAACAATATCTATCCTTCGGATGTAGAGGCTGGGACGACCATTTCAATCATAGTTGGAAGATTTTCAGGGATCTCGCCCAGATAATTCGAGTAGTGCGGATGAGGCGAGGGGCGGACGGATAGGGTAGGTTTTTATATTTCATTCTTTGATGCCAGGGGCTTGCCCTCGATCCACTCTTGTGCGACCTTTTAGAGGAAGCGTGCTCATCCCCTTGATCTCCGCCGAACCTCATCGAGATATTTGATCTCTTTTGCGGCTGTGTCAGTATGCTCGGATTTGAGCCAACCCTCCCCTCTTTCGACCTATTTTGCGGTGACCAAGTCGATGAAGCGCTTCATTGCAAACACCATAACCAGGGGAATTAACTTGTTCGCCAAGCCTCACAGGAAAACCGATCATTGGGACGAGAACGAAGGTCTGTTAGTAGAGGGTAGATATGGGTGGAATTTCACAGTGCCACGCCTTTCAAATGAGGGGTCAAGTCCCTCTCCTCACCGCGACCTTAGGCAGTATGAAGAGGCTCATGCAAGGCTATCGAGGATTTCCTTGGAGTAAGAGGAAGGGGGCCGCTCGAGTTTTTGACCGAGTGCGATAAGTGTCGGACGAGTTTGTTGAGGATGGTCGGAATGACGACCAAGAGGTTTAAGGGGTTTGGATGTTCGATGTGAAGTTCCCGAGTACATCCGGTACCGGGTGGTTGATGCGTGAGGAAATAAATAAATTCGTCGGTTGCCTCAATGCCAAGAAAGTGCACTCCCGTCGAAGACCGTGGAAGTACATATCATTACTTTGTAGCTTTGTTTGAGTTTTCTTCTCGTAGCTTTTCTTTGATAATTTTTGACTCATCTTGATTGACTTTTCTCTTTTCGAGATATGATCGATATAGATGCCCTTACGGGAAAAGTCGGCCGAGGGCGACCAGTCGCTCGTCGGCCAGTTAAGGGATGCCAGGACCCAAAAAGGCCTACCAGCGCCCTCCACTGTGCACGAGCAAGGAGGTGGGGTCTTGAGTGTGGCTCCTCGCCGAGCTCCGGCTAAGGTGAATCCTCGGGGAAGAAGTAAGCCCCGGCCACGACTAAAAGAATTTACGAGCCCCCATTGCCCCGCTCCCTCGCTAAGCCTATCTCCCAGAGCATGCTCCACGGCCCTTCTCGAAAGCGGTGATCGTGGATGCCTTCGAGGAAGGCAGAAGAAAGCAGAAAATATACGCTCGTCCCCGCCTCAGAAAAAACAAAAGGGGCAAAGGCAAATCAATATCTTCGTCAACTAGCGAAGAAGCGGTCCATAGGTGAGGATGATTTTGTGGGACCGACCACGAGGCTGCGGGGACCCGGCTCGCCAGATTTTGCGGATATCCGGCTCTTCAAAATTTTGACGCCTCGTCGTCGTGATTCCCCACGGCCTTAGCCGGCAAGTGCTTGTTGTTCGAGCTCGTGGGATATGGTCGATCGCTAACTCCTCTCGCCCCTACCGAGTACTGGATCGACTGTCTCCGCACGAGCGAAATGTATATATAAATCTTCCTTTTTTTTTTTGTTGCCTTTTACTAATATTCGTTATTTTTTTCTTAGATCTGCCAGGTTCTGGCCACTGAAGCCGACGCCTCGCCATCGAGGTCGATAAGTTGAAAACTCGCCGGCCGACAAAGACGAGCCAGCCAAGCAGGTCAGCTGGCCTCCCCGCTGCGAGTACG
>CM028378.1:48299342-48333323 GCA_013146195.2 Codonopsis lanceolata | reverse complement strand
GACAATTCACGGGCGGGGCGAACATTCCAACCGAGCCGAGTTCGAGGTCGCATCCGTCGCCGAGCAAAGATGGTCTACCCCGCCTCTCCCTCGTGAGCTCGAGGTCGCCCATCTCCCCGAGTAGCCTCTCATTCTCCTCGCCGAGTAATCAGAAGGCGAGTGTGCCTTGATTTCAAAACAGCTTTTCATGAAGAAAAAAAATTTTGTTCATGTCTTAATCGCTACATTTAGCCATATATGAATGAGGTTTTGACTTGTTTGCTTTTTTTCTCAAATTATTCCTAACTATGCTAGCACATTCACACAACTGCTTTTTATTTTCCTTGTATCTTGATCCTAGGAACTCTCCCTCCTCCAGACGAGGATGGGAATAAGTACTTTGACTTATTTATCATTTTTGTTGGCCTTCCTCGCCGAGGATAAGGTCTTTTTCCCACCTCCGCATTCAGTTGATGAGTAAACTCAATTGTCGTTTTTTGTTGGCCTTCCTCGTGTACCGAGGATAAGGTCTTTTTTCCCATCTCCGCATTTAGGATGGGTCCTACTACATCTCCGCTCGAGAATGAAAATAGGTACACAATCTTTCTAAAAATGAGCTTATCATTCACTAATCTTGCAAAAAGGTTACATCAATGATAGTATGCCTTCGAGATGATCTAAGGTTAAGGATTTTTAAAAGGTGTGCCATCTAGCTCGGCCAACCTATAGGTCCCCTCTTTCACAAGGCTAGTTATTCTCGAATGGACCCTCCCAATTTGAGACAACTTATTTCCGCCCGCCTCAGAAGCTTCAATCTTTCTCATAACCAAATCTCCCAATTTAAAGGTTCTCGATCTAACTTTTTGTCAGTGTGGATCTTCGTAAGCTTCGTAGTTGATCATTCCCGAGCCGGCCTCTACGCCGAGGTTATCCAGTCGAGTCGCCTCGATAGATCATTTTGTTGTTGGTCAATAAAAACCCGAATGGAAGGGCTAGCTCGACCGAGCCATTGCTTCCGAGCTATATTTCACCAGATCCTCGCTACTGGAGTTCTAATTCCCCACAAAGACGATTGCAATCGCTCTCCAACCAACTTCTTCTCGCCTAAATTTCGCTCAAAGCGCATGATCTTCTTCTTATTCCCTTCCGCTCGCCATTGCCCGCTGGATGAGCCACCGAAGACATTCTGCGGTTTAACGTTTAGCCGATCACAGCTTGTCAGAATTTTTGGAGAATTGCGTCGTGGTCGAGACGATCATCCGAGAAGTCCGAAACGGCAAAAAATCTCGGCCAGGTAAACCCGATTGCCTGATCCCTGCTATGCTAGCCAATGGCTTTGCTTCTATCCATTTGGTGAAGTAGTCGACCGCTACGATCACATACTCACACCCATACTTTGCTTTGGGAAGGACCAATAAGATCGATTCCCCACATGTCAGGCAAGCCGCCACTACCGGAGTTTGTAAGACCGAGGGTATGGTGAATGCTTGCAAATCTCGACATTTGTCACACTTCCTTACATATTCCACCTGGCTCTCCTCATACTCGCCAATAGTAACCGTGGAAATTCATTTTGTCTCGACAGGTCCTCATGGTGTGTCCTCCGTGACTCGCCTCACACTTCCTCGCTAGCAAATCATTCATTTCCTCGTCTTATGCATCGGCGAGAGGCTTAGTATTCGACCGCCAGAAGCATGCCTCCGATAACCGAGTATCTACATGCTCGGCTTCTCGATAATCTGGGCTTCATTCTTCCTTCTTCTCGTACAAGCACTTCTTCGATGTATTTTAATGTCGCCGATCCAACATCTTGTAGTTTCATCGATTTAATTACAATTTCTTCAGTAGCTAATGGTCGGGATCCCGAGGAACATAAGCTCAATACTAGGAGGGACCTCTTCTGGGCTCCGAGGATGCAACTTGTAGAGATGATCCCTCGAATTTCCCCTAAGGATCTGCTCTAATTCCCAAGATTTGAAACGAGTCAATTACCGCTGCGGCCAATTGCCGTATTTAGCCAATATCGGGTGGTTTGCTTCAGATTCACCCAAGATTTGTTTTACCACCAACCGAGAGTCGCCAGATCACTATATTTTCAGCCCCTAGGCACGCGAGCTCGATTCCATGATCAAGGCTTCATACTTGGTTATTCTGATTTTGAACGAATCTTTACCATGTCGATTTCTCGAACAGATACTCAACGTCAATCCAGCCTCCACTCCTTTCTCGCTTCCAGATCCATCTACAAACAAGGTCCAATATATAAGTGGCCTTTGTTGCTTGCTCTACCGATGTCGCCGCCTCCATGTTCGCCGGTGACTTGTCGAGCATTTTCTGCTCGCCTTCCGCCGAGTAAACGAGGTCTCAAAATGAAGCCGGCCAAGACTCGCGCTTTTTCCTCGGCCTCATAACTGATGTCATACCCTCGAAAGTTCTACCAACCACTTCAACATCCCGCCTCTATATCGGGTTTGTGCATAATTTTCTTAAAGGAAAATCGGTGTATACTATGATCGCGTGCGCCTGGAAGTAAGCTTTTAATTTTCGCGCAGCAATGATCAAAGCGAGAACCAATTTTTCAACTTCCAAATATCTCCCTTCCACATCGTAAGTGCATAAGCGTAGTAGATCGGCCTCACGATGTTGTTTTCCTCTCGGACCAAGGCTGGCGGCGGCAGCAGAGTCGACGTGCCAAGTAAATATACAACTTTCCTCGGGTATTGGGATCGAGGAGTGGTGGTCGACCTAGATACTCTGAGTTCTTCAAAAGCTCTTGTGCAATCCTTTGTCCACTCAAATTTTACGCCTCCTTTCAATACCTTAAAAAGGGTAGGCTCTTTTCGGTATTTGGCGATGGCGGTGAGCCGTGATCCGACCATTAAGGCGTTGGACATATTTAATCGAGGATGGTACATCCATGGTCGCCAGGGCTCTTATCTTTTCTGGATTAGCCTCAATTCCTCTCTCATTCACCATATAGCCGAGGAACTTTCCCTCTGTCACACCAAATGCACACTTGGCCGGTTGAAGCTTCATCTTGTTTTCTTTCGTAGATTTGAGAAGGTTTTCTCTCAAATCTTTGGCATGGTCGATGCTTTGCGTTTTGATAACCATGTCATCAATGTAGGCTTCCACATTTCGCCCAACCTGGTCCCCGAACACTTTATTCACCATTCTCTGGTATGTAGTTCCTCGCTTGAGGCCAAAAGGCATCATTGTGTAGCAATACAACCCACGGCCGCTTTCAAATGCCGTGTGTATCCGGTCGACCAACCACATCCGGATCGATGATATCACGAATATGCATCTACAAAACTCGAATTTTGTGCCCCGAAATGGAGTCCACAAGTTGGTCGATCTGGGTAACGGGTACCAATCTTTCTGCAAGCTTTATTTAGATCGGTAAAATCTACACACATTCGCCATTTCCTCGTTACATTTTTTTACCATAACTACATTTGCTATCCGTAGCATACAAGACTTCTTTAATAATTTTGGCTTTCAACAACTTCGACACTTCTTCCTTCGATAGGCCCTGCTTTTCCATGGAAAAGATTCGTGCCTTTTGTTGTATTGGGATGAAGTCTGGGTCGATGCTCAACTGGTGCATAGCGACGTCCTCGCTAATTCCCTCCATATCGTCAATCCTCCAAGCGAACACATCCAAGCTTTCTTTTAATAGCTTGATGATCGCTGCTCGCTCTTCCTTGGGGATTTCTCTTCCTACTCGGACTTTCTGCTCGGGGAAATCGAGGTTGATCACAATTTCATCTAAATCGTCATTTGGCTCGATGGCCGGTTGGTGATCAATGTCCAAGCTTTCAATGGTGATAACTTTGGTGATTACGGCTTTTGGTGCTCTTCAGAGCCATCAGGCCGACTAGAGGTCGCCTTTTTTCCCTTTCTTGAGCTGGCGCTCCCCGCCGCTTATTCCATGGAAACGACGTAATCGGGCCTCAACAGGTCTCAAGTCCTTGTGCGAGCCGGCTGCCTCACTGCTTTAATCGCTATGCTTGTTGGTTCAGAAATGCCTGATTATTTCCTCTTCTGTTTCTCGACTTCTTTTGGTCGACCTGCTGATTTCGACCACCTCTCCCTCGGGCAAGGAAATCACCACCTTTTCTTTTTGGGTTTTCTCCTTGTAGATATACTCCAAAGTACTTGAAGCATCATTCAAGACCATTCCGATCCCCTTTTCAGCCGGATACTTGATTCTTTGATGGGCCATGGATGCAACCATTTGAAATTTTGTCTGGGAGGGTGAACCGAGGATGGCGTTATATGGGGATGGCAGATCGAGCACTAGAAAATCAATCTCCTCCGTTCGAGGAGTATTGGTTTCTTCCCAAGGATCAGCGATAACGTGATGATTCCTTTGATCGCCACCTCAGGCCTCGTGAAACCCTCTAATGCGCCGCTCGGCTCGAGGTGGCTGCCTTCCCCATCTCCTTAAAGCATGCGTAATACAGGATATCCCTTCCTGCTCCTGTATCTATGAGGACCCGTTTCACTTCGCTATTATGAATCCTCATCCGCAGAGTCAAGGGTTGTTGTCGAGCAGTCTGGCTAACTGCGAGCTCGCCAGGCCAAAAGGTAATTCCTCCCGCTTCATCAGACCTTGGCATCATGTGAACCACATGCTTCAAATTGTAAATCATGTTTTTTAGCTGGGTTCCACTTGGTGCCGCCTCCCTGATCGTGTTAATCACGTTCCTTGGTCCTCCGTTATCTGGCCGAGGATTTTGATGTCTTTCTTGCTCTCTCGGCCTATCTTGCTGGTCACTTCCTCTTCGCTCAAACCTTCTGAGCTCGCCCCTATCTATCAATTTCTGGATGGCCTTTTTCAGATTAATGCAATCCTCGGTCGTATGGCCGACATCTTTATGGTAGGCACATCGTTTGTTGGGGTTGCGAGGATACCGTGTTTCCTTCAATGGGTAAGGTCTACTAATTTTATCCTGATCGAGCAGGACATTCATGATGTGCTCACTACCGGCAGTGGTGTCCAACATCGTCCCCACGTGTTTTTCCTCGATTGTCCTCCTCCTTATTACTCGATCCTCGACCACCTTTGTTCGAGTGGTCCTGCTCTTTCTTCTTTCCCTCTTTCTTCTCATTGCCCTCCTTTTTCGCATCTTCGGTATTGATTACCCGAATTGCGTGGGCGTACATTTCCCCAACGGAGGTTTGGTCGCGCAGCATCATTTCCTGCCTCATCAGTCCCTGTTGTAGGCCGGAGATGAAACACATTTTAATCGATTCCTCCGAATATATCTCGGTCTACCATGGCCATGAACCTCGTCCTATGTAGAGTTGGTTGGATTCATTAATCCTCCTGTTGGATCCCACAGTCGGTTTGCTTCTTTGGTGGAGTCTGCCGAGGCAAGCGGTTGACAAACATCTGCCTAAATTGCCCCAACTTTCAACGGAATCCAATGGCAGCCTCAGTATACCATTTCGAGCCTTCCCTTCAAGGTCCCCTTAAAAATCTTTCCCAGGCATCCTCGTCCTCCTCGGAGCAAGCTTGCGTTCATGCTCATTTTCACCTCAAAGCTTGTCATATGATCTACAGCATTGGTGAGGCCTTGGTATGGCTCGAAAGTAGGAATCTTTTTATCTGGGAGGGGAGCTTTCCTCATTCTTTCTTGGAACGGGCCATTCTTGGCAGGAGGCAATAACATAGGTTTTCCCTTCTCCATGGCCTCTAATCGGCCTTTCAAGAATTTGACCTCCTGCTCGACGGCCAAAGAAGGCTTATTGGTCGATACCTGTACCTCGGTGGTCGCGTTCCGACCACTCTTTGGGTACCACTCAAGCCTCGATTCTTTGGGAATGTGTGCAATGCCCACATGCTCCAGTTCTGTTTGCTTCTTTCCTCGGCCTGGATTCCCCTTCCTCGCTCCTTTCTCGTGCTCGCCGGGAGCGCTTGGTTTCGTTGGGAAATGTTAATCGGCTTTGAACACTGGGCTTAGGTGCTTGCTCGCCCGCCCGCTTTCCTAACCTGGACCTTACACTGGGCCGGGATATAGCTTTCTCCTTTCCCTTCCCTTTTGAGGTAGCGTCGTGTATGGTCGGGGTTCGCTCGTTTTGAGGCTTAGTCGTAGCTGTGATCTTTTTTTGGAGCTCGAACATCTTGAGCTCGGCCTCTTGGATTCCTGCAAGGTAAGATTTCTGGCGTTCCCAGAATTTTACCTCTTCGAGGAGCTTTTCTTGCTCTGTGGGTCCATCTCCCTCCTTCCGAGGTTGATCCACTTGAGCCTCTTCGTCTATATTGTGCACGATACTCGGCTGACCTGCTATTGCTTTTGAGGTCATCGGTTCTATATCCACCGTTAATTTGCTTGCTGGTGAGGGTGGTAGTTTGTTCGCTCCTGATTGGTTTTGCTTGGTAGGAGTCTGTTGATCCATTGATTATGTATTCGTGTTTTGCTTGTAACGCTTCCCGGCAACGGAACCACTTGATCACGCCACGAAGACGGGGTGACTGAGCTGGCAGTCCACGTAATGGACCTGAGCTGACGTGTCCGGCCCTTGGTGGTCACGTCGGTGTAGTGGGTACCGGAGGTACCGATTTGCTGAGGATATCTGGGCTTTGGTTGATGATCTTTGTTAGTGAGTACCTGAAAGTAAGACTACCGTTAGGGTGTCAGTCTCCAGCCTACCCTGTGAGAGTCGGAACAAGGTAGTATATGGTATGCCTGAGCTAGGCGTTCCCTTAGCTTGGCCGGTGTATAGAGAGTAATCTCCTGTGTATTGTCTATCACCAGCAGTATAATAAGTTTGTAATCTTAAGTTATCTTACCTTTCTTGAAGGGAAAGGCTTCCTTTTATAGTAGCCTAGATTTGGGATCATGATTGGTATGAGGGTCCCAACTGGTGGGATTTGTTCCCTCGGCCTGGCCACGCGCCTCGGTGGTCAACCTGTTGCGTATGCGTGAGGATCAGGCGGTTAAGTAAGCCGATAAGGTATGGCGGCTTGCATGGCTTGCTTCGGCTCTTGTGAGGAAGGCACCGGATGCTATGTACGTGCTACGGGCTAAACCTGTCTTATCCCGAGAAAGGCCGAAAGCATAGTGATCCTCGACCATATGGTCTGCATCGATTCATGGTTGCTGTCATGCTCGGCTAATTATGGTCGCATTTCGCCGGTTGGTCGTGATTGTCGATGATGACCGACCGGGAATGGTCCTCGGCCCTTGGTGGGACCAGATCAAGTCTAGCTGGAATCCACGTGGTCGGTCCACGTAGGGGGACCCAGGTCGGGTCCCATCAGATACTAATTTTGATTTATTCTTCTCAAATCTCAATCCCCAACACTGCACTACTGCTAATTAGAGAACCGCTGTAAACAGTTGCTTGAGCTTTGGTTTAATGGACAAAAATGGATGAATTCAAGCCGGTCTCTTTTTCAAAATTTGTAAACGCTACCATCCACTATATTACTCATTTAGTGTATTGTGCTGCATCAATTTTTTAGTACATAGAAGGAACCTTGTTGAAAACATGATAATATGGAACCGCTATGACTCTCATGGATAGCTTGTTTAGCGAAAGTATTATGTTAACCATAAAGTTATTAATTTAGTAATTATACGCGTCTTATGTTTCCAAGATTAACCATTAAAAGATTATCACTTTGACCAAGTGGGAGACTGTAAAATATATTTCTTGCAGGTTAAGAAAATCTTTATATGATCAATAAGTGAGAATCACGGTTGATTTGAGATTACTAAATTATAATAAATTTTATTTGTAAAAAAAGTAAGTTTTCTAAATAAACTCTACCTTGATGGACGGTTGAGATTAAAACCCTAATAGAAATTTGGTCCTCCCTTTGTCTATAAAAGAGATATAATACCCATCATATTTATCTATTACGTTAAATCAACTCATTATGGTTTTTTAGGCCAAAAGGGAGAAACCATATTCTGCCCCTGCCTCTCTATACTGCAGATTTCGGATTAAGGGCAATAACTAAAAGCAATATGTCTTCATCAGATATTTTAATTAAGAGTATTTTATATGCCATTGTGATTAGGAAAATATTAAGTTTACCATCAGAATTACCACTATGGTGACAACTTTGCCCTGAAGACAAAGTGCATGTGAGGTGCATGTGCATCTTCAAAGCATAGTTGTCATTATAGTGGTAATCCTGGTGGTAAACCTAGCAAAGTTGTTGTGATTATCATTGAGTTCAAGATCTAGAGCTTAAGATTATTAAATTACAATATCTCGTCAAAACTTTCTTTCCAAAAATAGAATGTTCTCAATTTATTAATATAGGTACAACTTTGCATGCTATTTGAAAAAAAAAAATGTATCATTACACTTCACACTAATCTATATAAAATAACATTTTACATTCCTTGATACTTGTGTCAATCATGCTTGTGAGCATCATTCAAATTTCAAAAGTCATATGGTACATGGGAAATATATATTGTATTCCTTTGCCCAATATATATGGTTTAGTTTTTGCATTTTACTTCAAAAAAAATTCTTCCTTCGACGTTAAAATACCTTGACTTGGTGTTTATCCATATTTTTTAAAAAATAAATTAAATCGATCTAGAAAGTTAGGATCTATATTTATAATTTTATTTTCTTAAAAATAAAGTTATGTACTGAAAAATTAGAGGATGTAAAAATAAATTAACAAAATCGAAATAATTTTTCAATATATAATTTAGGAAATTTCAAACTCTAAAATTGACAAGCTCAAATTATCCAGATCAATGAAAAAAATTAAAACGAAGCTAATTAAAATGTTAAGTCCTATATTTTTAAATCTATTTTCTTTGAATTCGTGTTAACTCCGGTGATTGATATCAATCAACAGAAGGAGTGGCATTTTAGGAAGAAAAAAAAGACTTATGGGGTTGGATAAAAAATAGTGCACCAGAAAGGTTATAATTTTCAAATAAAGAACTGACCCGTAATTATTCATTTTATTACTAATGGACTACTAAAAGTATCTTTTTTTTTTTTTTCAAAAGTATGACTTTCAAACAAGAACTTTTTATCCAGAACGGAGGGAACACGTAATTGACATGGTATTTTATGACTTTTTTTTGGCTAACTGTACATATTATTGTCTTTTTCTATTATATGATATTTAATCAGCAAATATATAGTTCTTTCAACCCAAAATTATTATTCAGCATTCCCTTTGTGTCCATCCAAAAATTATTGAAATGAAATCTCCATACGTTTTTAAATTATCATCATCATTTCTTTTGAGACATATGTAGTAATGTTAAAGTTTGAATTATTTGATCTATGTCAAAATCATAATGTGACTAAATGATCATTTTGGTGTTTGTTTTTTTTTCAATTGAATAATCATATATAAAATTATGTTGTAGAAAATGATTAATTTTCAAATTCTATAATGACTAATCTTATTGTTATATATTTTTAGTTAAGCAGTGTCCCCTAATTTATTCTTTTAATTTTGCATATATACTTTATTTGAAAAACATATATGCCGTGCGTTTTACGCACGAGTACAAACACTAGTTCATAGAACGCTAAGTACACTTTTTCAAACTTTTAATGCGATAGTTTTTTTTTAAAACAATTTTCTTCAAATTGTTCCTATAATACCAAAATTAATAGAATTTTGTATTTTTTTTTATTTTGTCACTTCTTCTTCTTCTCCCCACTCGTTGAAAAAAAACAAAGAAAATAAAGAGTTGGATGATGAAGAACAACGATGATTACTAAATAACTACTTTTTCATTACCCTAACTTTTTTCTCTCATTTACTTCTTTATAACATGACGTTGTTGTTATTGTTTTTTTTTTTTTTTTTTTAATCATCGTCATTGTGTTTTGTGTTTCCAAAATCCATCGCCTTCTATTTGACTACCTTTCATATCCATTAGTCTACCGCGGTAGGCTTTATTAACTCCAATTTATGTAGGTCATGGACAAGACCTAAAACAGTAAATTTGAAGGAATCTTAAAATTGAGGAAAATAGTTAATTTTATCAGTGTATTTTGACAAATCTTTATCTTTTTCTCTTATACTATTTTTTCAAATGAAGTCATCATTGTATTTTTAAAGATAAATGTAACTTCGTCACTATTTATAACTATTATCTAATTTTAATTGAATTAATTTCAGCTGTCTTCCCTAAAACTTTTAAAAATGTTGGAGGATCATTAATGATTGTTGATGTTAAAAGGTAGATTGTTTTTTGGTTCTTGAATTATAAGGGTTTTTTTTTTTTTTTTTTGCTTTTAAGGGTTAAAAAAGATACTATTTTATAAACAAAAAAAGAATGAATGAATGAAATATAATTATACAAATAAGAAGAAAAGATATATTTTTGAATAAAAAATAAGAGAAAAATATTTAAATTAATTAATATATGCATTTTGTTTTAATGGATCATATAATAAAAATATAATAATAATAAAACATAATATGTTTAAAGGAAATCTAATCGATTAATAATTTTTGAAAAAAACTCATTAAATCTAGTTGTTAACACTCATTCATTGAATGTAATTTAATTCGTAAATAAAATTGACTTTAATTTTTCAAAATATGTTATAATTGAGAATTATAAAGATAAGATTATTAAAAAAAAACTTTTAATTCAACCTATAACAGCCACCATGAAACTTGTAATGTATAAACTTCTTTTTTGAATACTACTCTTTTTTAATGTTATTTGATGATTTATGTCTTATATCTCTTATTTAATAACTATTTAATAATTTATTTTAAAAATAGTTATTTTAAATAATTCAATAATTTATTAAAAATAATAAATAATTATTTATTAATTTATTTTTAATTATTATTAAGTAATATTTTAATAATTTAGTAAATAATTTATTAATAAAAATAATAACCACCTCCACACATGTGATGATCCCAACTGTTAAATATTTTAAAATGATTTAATCTCAACCGATAAAACTTTTGTCAATTGTAAGTGAACTACTGAGCGCTAATGTCTTATTAATATTCTTCTCTTAATTTTTTTATTTAGGCCAAATATATCTTTCCTTCTTATTTACATTTTTATATTTCATTTCATTTTTTCCTTTTTTTGTTTCATAAAATATATTTTTTAAACCTCTAAAAGAAAAAAATGATAATTTTAGAACCATAAATCAATTAATTTTTAACTTTAACTATCATTAAACATATTTTACATTTTAAAAAACGTTAGGGGAGGCAATTGAAATTAATTTCGTTAAAAATGATTGACAATTAGTGATAATTGAGAAATTGAATATCCCTTTTTAAGTAAAATGACAATTTTGCATTTTTTGTAGAAAAATTGTACAACGACAAAATGTAACGATTGATTAAAGTACAATGACAAAATTAATAATTTTTCCCTTAAAATTAAGATCCATATCCTTTGTCATCATTTTACTATCTAAATATTGATTCTTTAGCCAAATTAAATACATCTCATATTTTACATTTTTTTGAACTTTTTCTTAAATTATTATCCTAAACTTCGGTAGATAATTGATGATGGTAGTCAATTGAGAAATGGGTAAAACTGAATGTTCCAGGCCACCGTGTTGAACATTGAAAAGCTTTTGTGGAGCATTTTAAGCAATTGAAAGTATTACTCTCTCAATACCATAAAACAATGGCTATTACTTGTGTAAAACGGTTTTAGAGATATTTTTTTTAAGATGGATCATCTTTATCTGATCTACCATGTATTGGTGGGTTGAGTTGTGAGAGAGTGGATCTCCATTTTACGAATTAAAATCAATAAGATGGTTTTACATGAGACTTACTCTAAAACTAATAATTTTCGTGATTTGATTTTTTAAAGTCAAATTGATAATGTATCAAATAAAAGTTTCACATCTAAATTTTTATTTTTTAAAAATATGATTGACAATTAGTATCGTTCAAATTTTACTTTCGTGGGAAGATCTGACTAGTAATGTTTTTAATAGCTCGAATAAAAACAAGTACTCCACAATTTATAAGCAATTTTTTTTTTTTTTTACTTTCAGTTATTAAATAGCATTTCTATTTGCTTTCAATCTTATACGTATTTGTGATGAATACAATAGTGGCATGATAAAGACATCTATATCTATATATGTATAAAGTCTAGATAGTTTTAAAATGATAAAATTTTGTCAAATTTGCTTTTCTAAAATAGAAAATCATATTTATGTAATAAAAATAATGGGTCATGTATTGAAAAATAAATCTGATTATACATTAATTGATTACATGTACCCTAAACTCCTAATCAATCAAATATTATCTTAAAATGTGTAAATCAAATACTCTTTTGGAATATGAAATCAAATAATCTTTTGGAATATGAAACCAAATACTGTCTTAAAATATGAACAAACTTCTAAGGATTTGAAAATACAATTAACAAAATATTTCAACACCATCAATATCTTAATTTTACTGTCCATTTTACATGTTAACAAAATCGAGATCAGAATCTTTTATAATATTCTATACGTTGAAAATTTGTGGTCTTATAGAAGATAAAAGATGAAGAACTTAAACAACCGGCTTCAACCAACATATATTATAAAAGTGTGTTTATTCAAATATTAGAAATCGAAAACAAAAAACCATTATTTAAATTCAACCTGAGCATATATGTCTAACAAAAAAACCTTGAACGTGTTAACCAAAGACCAAGTTTCAGCAAATCTGAACTAGATTTTTTGTAAAAATATTACTATTTGTTCGGTTTTTAATAGTCAATCCCTCAAATCTAATCATTTTTGTATTTAAAAATTCAACTAATTCTTTATTGTTTTTTACCAACTAACCAGCAAAAAACTTGGACATCACATTGTAAGAGCTAAATTTTGAATATCCCAAAAATGTCATTGTCTCCATCAGTAAAAACGAGAAAATCATATCTAGATGACGGAAAAATCACAAAACAAAAAAAGAAACTTGATCACAAAAAATAATTATCAAAATACTATTTAACGTACCTAAATCTTATCACAATTGTAGAGACGACTTATTGACATATTTAAAACTAAATTATACATCTGATGAAATGGACAAAAAGTAAAAACAATATATTGGCAAATCTATAAAAAAAAAAAGAGCATAAATAGACATATATTTTTCCATTTTCATCGGACATGAATTTCATATAACAAAATATTCAACACCATGAAGATCTTAATTTTATTATCCATTTTACATGTTAATAAATCGAGATCAAATAAAAATTTATGGTCTTACAGAAAATAAAAGATGATAAACTTAAACAACCAGTTTCAGCTTATTCCAAAATCTTATAGTTTTACTTTGATGTAAAAGCAAGATAGTATCTATAAAAGTGTATTTATTAAAATATTATAAACAAAAAAGCAACAAACTATTATTTATAATTTCAACCTCAACATGTAGGTCAAACAAAAGTTAAGATCAATCATTGTCGTATGTAGTGTACCTCCTGAAGTATGGTTTATAGGCAGCAGATTACGATTTTAGGTTAACAATTGTTTTGATCAAAAGATATTGATTGATATAAGATAAAGAAGGAAATCCGACAAAATAACACAACAAATGTTGTGTATAATAAATTCAAAGTCTATCATATTACTGATATAATGATGTATTTCTATTTAAATAGTTGCAATTAATTCTTTTAATTTTATTTGTTGTCTTTTTTTATTAAATAAAATTTAATTAAAAAAATATATCCGTGTATTTAACGCATATGTGTGAAACTAGTTATTAATTATGAAAAAAGGCAACAATATTTGAATCCAAATAATGGTTGGTGATAGAGTTCGAAACATTTAGACTTTCAAGGAAAAAATAAAAAAAAATGATGTTATGGTATGGCTTTATTGATATGGTGCAACAGAGGATATAATAAGGGCGAAATTCACCATTGGTCATTGTACTTTGGGTTTGTCCACCGTTAGTCCCTAAACTTCAAAACGTCTCACCATTGACCAAAGTTTGCGTTTTTTGTCCACCGTTGGTCCCTTGCTCAAACACCATTAACTGTTTCACCGTTAAATGGACATGTGCGATACGTGTGACCAAAATGAAGGACCAATCAAACTGTCTTTTCTCGCTGGATATTGTGATTCATGTTCCTTCTTCGGCACCCTCCTTCTCCATAGCTTGAATCTCCATTATTATCTATCACTTCTTTCCTTCCCCTATCGGCCACCACCAAGATAGACTCCTCCTTATACCACCTGTTCACCTTCCATGGCAATGCCCTCGCATCATCAAATTCCACCGCCACTCTCTTGACCCCGCCACCGGTGTCCACGTCGGTAACTCAACCCAACTCTTCCACCCCTTCTCCGCCTCAACCACACAGAATTCCCCTTTTGTTGTGCACTCCCAAGGCGCATCCACCACTCCCGCCTCCCTCTCGTCCGCTTTACACACCGGCAAAACAGCCACCACCGTGGCTTCTGCTACCTCACCAAGAGTCATCCTAACAACCGGAACCTTCTTCTGTTCGGTAGAATCTCCATATTCCAGCGCTCGTCGGTAATGGATAAAAGAAAGACAATCGGCTGGAAGGGAATAATCAAAGCAATCCCACCCTCTATCCCCACGCCGACGGGGAAAATCCTTCATAGCCCGAGCAAGCTCCTGAGCTCCCTTACCATCTAAACTGTTATCAAGCAAGTAACGCGCTGCCGCGGCCCGCTCGTTAGCGCTCAACAAGTGAATCTCATACAACAATTCGGCTCCACCCTTATCGAAATACTAAATGGTAGCCGGTTTGACATCGGAATGTATAAAAGACTCACGGACTTGGGCGGCGACGATGAAGCGATTGTTCGACAGGAGATCTTTGGTAATCTCTTCGATTGTGGAAGAGCAAGCCTTCTTGGACCAAGGAAGGGATGAGTGGCGCATACTCGTACCAGGCGAGGCAGTTGGTGAGGATATTTAGGCGACCGTTGGTGTCGAGGGAGCGGAATTGGGAAGGGATAGGGGAAGGGGGTGGACGGAAGGGTTGGTAGAGACGCTGTTGTTGGGGGGATTGGATGAGGGTGAAGAGGAAATGATGATGGCGGAGATGCGTTTGGGCCTGAAATTGTGGGTGTGGGTGTGGGTGGGAATGAGAGTGAAGGGAAGTGATTGGGGTCGGAGGAAAGGGGAGGAGAGACGGTGGTGATTGGAATTGGGGGTGGTAGTTGCGGTTAGAGAGCATGGTTATGGTGAGAATTCGATGCTCGAGAAATGGGAAGAAGAAGAAGAAGATGATGAAGAAAGAAAGGTGGGTTGGAAAAGGCGAAAGGGCTTTATCTTTGCGTTGGAAGTAAAGCGTTGAGAAAAGACGATTTGGTCCTTGCTTTTGCTCACGTTTATCGCACATGTCCATTTAACGGTGAAACAGTTAACGGCGTTTGAGCAAGGGACCAACGGTGGACAAAAAGCGCAAACTTTGGTCAATGGTGAGACGTTTTGAAGTTCAGGGACTAACGGTGGACAAACCCAAAGTACAGGGACCAATGGTGAATTTCGCCCATATAATAAAGACTAGGTTAGGAAGCTGTGAAAATCGCTTACCTATGTACGACATATATATTTGGGTTTATAAAAATGGGAACCAACTTGATAACACCCAAACACATGACGAGGAAACAAAACACAAGTGAAGCTAGAAGATATTATGTAACGTGAGGGAGAGAAAGATATATATTTGAGTGAGACTAATCACACCCTAATTTTTTATCTTTACATCTCATGTACTGTATTGTAGAGCATAAGATACAACATCTCCATGTAATACATGGGGTGCAGAAAGGAAATTAAGATGTGATTAGCCTTATTATATATATATATATATATATATATATATATATATATATATATATATATATATATATAAGGAGAGGAGCAAATAATATAAATATTCCGCCAAAAGTAACTTTATAATTTGTATATTTGTCATATTTTTTTTTGGAAATTGGAATGAAAATCAATTAATGATTTACGAAATGACAAAAAAATACAATATCAAAATAATATCAAATATTGAATAATTTATTCTATATCCGATTTCACATTTCTTTTTTTAATTATATATATATTTTTGCATTTATAATTGGCATATTTGCTTCTAAATCTTCACAAAAGTAATATAAACTTCCAAAAATAAGATTAAATGATGAAACAGTCGATTCAATATAAATTATTTGCCACCATTATTAATAATAGTCTTGACAAATAATTACAATGCAGTATTATTTAAATCAGTTTAAAACCATAAATTAAAGTAACATAGTTACTTTGAATCACTAATGAATTAGTTAATGGTTTACTAAAGAAATATTTGGTAAACGTCCAAAATAATGATAATATTTTTTTCGTTTAGTAAAAAATGAATTACATTAACATGCTTACTAAATAATATGTTGTTCAACATAGAATATTATCATTACCTTATGAAATCTTTAATATTTTAACTAACTTTATTTAAAAGTTATTTATCGATGTAATAAGAAATATAAAAGATGGATGTCAGATAAATTTGTTAATAGACAAAGATAAATTAGTAAAAGAACACATGCATTAAATTAATGTTTCTTTAAGGAGTATATAAAATGATTGTCAACCATAGTTATTTGCAATTGTATGAAGTATATAAATTAAATGAAATAAATATTTTGAAACAAATTATGTTGTTTAGATGTTTTGAAGCTTAATTTATGAGTAATATGAGCTGTTTTATGAAAAGTTTAATTCTTCTTCATTCTTATAAGTGGTACTTAATACAGCACCTATAAAATGCTTAATACAGCACTTTTGAAAATACTTTTCCTAAAATACCCTTTACGTAAATTCATTTTTTTGTTTTTTTATTAAATTTAAATTAATGTTTTGTTTTTTAATTAAATTTAAATTAATGTTAATTTTTTATTTTAATTTAATAATTAATTTAAAATCAAATTGGGATTTAAAAAAAATGCTTAATAGGGATTGGGTTGAAACCAGTCCAAATTGGGGTGTTGGGTTTGGGACTGCTTGGGTAGCAGTCCAAAAGAGGGTTGGGTTGGGGCTGGGCGAATAGGACTGGGCTGGTGGCAGTCCAAAAGCCGGCTGGGTTGGGGAGAATAGGACTGGGCTGGTGGCAGTCCAAAAGGCAGTTGGGTTGGGGCTGGGTGAAGGGACTGGGCTGGTGGCAGTTGTTGGGTTGGGGCTGGACGAAGGGACTGGGCTTGTGGCAGTTGTTGGGTTGGGGCTGGGCGAAAGGACTGGACTGGTGGCAGTTGCTGGGTTGGGGCTGGGCGAAGGGACAGGGCTGGTGGCAGTCCCAAACCCAACACTCCCATTTGGACTGGTTTCAACCCAATCCCTATTAAGCATTTTTTTAATCCCAATTTAATTTTAAATTAATTATTAAATTAAAATAAAAAATTAACAATAATTTAAATTTAATAAAAAAACAAAACATTAATTTAAATTTAACAAAAAAATAAAAAAATGAATTTACGTAAAGGGTATTTTGGGAAAAGCATTTTCAAAAGTGCTGTATTAAGCATTTTATATGTGCTGTATTAAGTATACCCCATTTGATATTCTTATAGTTCTAAAATTTAAAGATTTTTAGAACCAGTTTGTTGTTCGAGGTGCTTAGATATTTTTATTATTCTAAAAAAATGTTTTCTATATTTTATAACAAGTTTATATATCAATAATATCAATAAATTATATAACAGTCAGATTTCAAATAATTTACTTCATACAACAGTAATATAAACATACATAATTATGACATATTATGAAATTTAAGGATAATTTCATATAAATTAGTAAATAGAAAAGGACAAATTAGTAACTGAGTATTTATAATAAATTTACTCTTAACATTTACTTGTCACTGATAATGGTAATAGTCCAGAAAAATAATTATTGTATAAAGTATTAGTCTATGCACTACTCATATTGTCATTCAAATATTTTGTATTTAACCTTTGAATATTTATAAAAATTCAAGGAATTTTAAATGTGAAATCTATAGATCAGACATAGGCTAAGGTTAGATTAAACAAGTAATTGAAAAATTTATAAGAAAATAAATATATATATATCTGACCCAAGGGGTGTGAGAGATGGCAAGACTAGGACTCACACTTACCTATCAAAAAATAGGTAAATAAACACACACACACACACACACACACACACATATATATATATATTCTACTCAATTTTAATCAAATTTGAAGTTAAAAAATAAAATTCTTAATATATTTGTCTAACCTACATGTTTAAAAATCTAGGTCTAATATATGCAAAAAAAAAAAAAAAAACCCTAAATTAACAAATAAAAATCTTAGTATATTTGTCCAGTCTACATATTTAAAAATTCATGTCTAATATTTGTAAAAAACTTTAACCTATTAAAGTTAGTTTACAAAAGATAAATATTTATTCAAGTTAATAGGTAATAAGCCAAGGTTAATTTGAACTTTAATTTTACAAATATTTACCAAAATATATAGATCTAGGATGGTTTTCTCCATTTTCTTCAGATCCGAAGTCAAAAGTGCATAACTGATGTTTATGTTTCTATTTTTATCAAAATTAAATTTATAAAACAAATGTCCAATTACATAAAAAGTTGGGATCAGAATTTTTTTTTATCCATTTTGAAAAAAAAATTGGAAAAAAAATTCATATGCTTAAAATTTTTCTCAGATATGATAGAACTAGGTTTCTATTTTTATAAACTGTTTTTTAAAGTAAAGATGTATATGTACTTGGATATAATTAATTAACTATAAGATATGCATATTTTCCATACTTAGTTAAATTAAACTCTCAATTTTTTTAATAATAATCGAAATTCAAATTTGCATCATACAAATTTCTCTCAAAGTTTTATTTAAAAAAAATAAAAAGGAAATAAGAAACCTAACTTTGAAATGGTTTGAAGGTATTCAAAGTTAGAGTTTATTGGGGGATGATGTTGCTACATATTCCCAAAAAAGGAAGGAGACTTAGCGAAATATCAACTTTCTGTTATAGGACTTCTCCCAAGGCACACTAATAATCTCGACTCAATAACTTTTGTTATTGAATAGTTGTATAAAAATTATATTGCATAATATGTTATTCATAACATTTTAGTGTTTGAGGTTCTGTTTAGAGTCTGTTATTTCAACTTCAATTTATTTTTTTTATTAAATAAACAGTTTGATATTTGACTATTTAATATCTATATCTATGCTATTAATGAGGCAGAGGCGCGCTAAGGATAACTTACTCAACACAATGTGATACATCAATTTGTTAATCACAATGCATTAATTTGAATCGCGATACACAAATTGGATTTGCGATTCATAAATTGGTTTCAATTAGGGTTCTGATGCACAAATTGGATTATTGATCCTTAAATTGAATTTTATTTTGTGGATTGCGATGTAAAATTGATGATGCCTAAAATCCCGATGTACAAGTAGGATTCGATTTGTGCATTGTGATGCAAAATCGATGCATGAAATGATACTTTGAGCGCACGTGTTCAGTTCATTAAGGGTATCGTAGTATTTTCTCTCAAAAAATATCATGAAAACTTTTTAAAAGGGACCGACCTAATTTCATCCCAAAAAATTTACTCACCCCTAATTGTCGTTGTGGTGTAATTTATATCTTTCAAAGTAAAAGAGATTAGGTCAAGGACATATCGGGGCCATCTAAATCTTTTGTATTTTAATTGTTCAAATAGTATAATCAAGGATAAGTCAGTCCCAAATTTTATCTTTTTTTCATAATGAAAATGTTGATTCTTTGAAACATATTTATACTTATGATTTTAAAAATAAAATCAAATATTCTATAAATGTTAATTATGTGTTGAATGAATGTTAGAACTTCGGTAATATTGCTAGGTAACATATATATCATAATCTTAATCTTTGCGTTAAAATTATTTAACTAATATATATATATATATATATATATATATATATATATATATATATCGAATTTATAATATTTAGGTACAATTATTTGTCTATTTTGTTATCATTAATTAATTAATTAATTTGTTTTTATTTATATCAACGTATTTGTTATTTTATTTACTTCGAATTTTATTATATGTTAGTGATAATCGTAATAATTGTACATGGTCAACGATAAATGTTGTATACAAAGAAGTATTCCAAATTTATAATAACTTTTTCAAATCTATGTAATTTTCTTTCTTTTATTTTACTGTTTATTATAGTTTATTTATTTTGTTCATATTAAAGTTTTTAATTATATATTATTTAACTTTAATTGAGTATCTGATTTTACATATGTGTACAAATCGTGCATCGCACGGGTGTATCAATAGTGTGTGTGTGTGTGTGTGTGTATATATATATATATATATATATGTAGAGAGAGAGAGAGAGATACGGCAAGGCAAAGCAAAACAACGAAGTCCAAAAGGAGAGAACCCAACTTGGTTTGGTCTCTTGATATTTATGTACACAACAAAGGGCTCGTTTGATTTAGCTTATTGATATGTGCTGATAACTTCTAACTTTTGACTTCTGAGCGATGATTTATGACTGATGGACTGATGAATGAAGTTGTTTGATTTAGTTTTTTTCAAAATGCTGATGAGCTGTCATAAGTAAGTGTGACTGTTTGATTAATAAGCTGAAAAAGTGCTGAATAAAATTATGAAGACTAAAATAACCTCATCATAGAATCTTTTCCCTATAAAAATAAGCTGTGATAACTAATAAATTTATTTCCAAACATTTTTAACTTAGAGTTACAAATAATGTTATTTTTTTACAATTAAATTTAAAGTTGAAAAAGAATTCCTAGAGTTACAAATAAGTTGTATAAGTTGTAATATCCAAATGTAAATCAAAGCAAATTAGAAACACAAACTACATACATATATAAGTTCAAAGTTGATAATATCCAAATTTACATATAACTAGTGATAGGTGTTTAACAAAAATACATTTAAGTTCAAAGTGGTAATATCCAAATGTTAATTAAAAATATTATTATTACATATTTGATAACACATTGTATTTTAATTACTTCCATCTCTGGATCTACCATGCCTAGAAAAGAGATAGGTGTTTGATTGATCACATTAAGATCATCTTCCTCAAAATAAGGCATAAATATAATATTTTTTTATTTTTAAAAATAATTTATAACATTATAAATTAATAAACATTAAACGTTCAAATGTACTAATAGATAAATAAAAATATCAAAATAATAATCATAAAAATTGTAAAATAGTACTAATATAGTACTCTTTTTGTTACAGAGCAAAGAGTTATCGTTTAAAAGTCAAACTTTTTTTTAAAAAAATATACTTTTAGTAGTCCATTATGAATAATAAAATTACAATTTTATACTTTAATAGTTTTTAAAAATAGATTTTAAGTGGAAGATCTAAAATTAAATAGTGGACTATTTGTCAAAAAAAAAAAAGAGTATTAGACTATTAGTAAAATAAAAAAAAATCTAACCGATGATAATGATATCTATCTATTGCCTCACATCACATCTTATCCTTCCTTTTTTACTCTTCTTTATTGTTTTTCCATTTTTCTTTTCTCTCCCTCTCTCTCTTTTTCCTTTCTTTCTCGATTCCAACATGTATCTTTCACTTTGTAATTAGATGAGAAACGACGAAAACGAAAAAAAAAAATTCCTCCCTCTCTCCCAGTTAGTTCTTTATGTTTCTTTTCTCTTTTGTATCCCTTTCCCCATCGCTCTCCCTTCATAGACTCTTCCATCCCAAAGCCCAGCCATAACAATCTCAGACAAGTCGCTTGACGAAAGGAAAGTGATGAATTTACGGACGAGCTTGTGTCGTATTACGCTCGCGGCGTTCGCCACATCCTTCACTGTGCTGCTGCTTATGGGGTGCTCATGGGGGAGCTAGTTGACTGGGGGCTTGAGCCATTTTCGGGTGCTTTTGCTCGATTGGGGCACGGGATGGTTCCCTTCCAGGGCGAGGAGCTCAAGCTTGTTCATGATCAGGATCGTAGCGAGGGTCTCGACGAGTGGGTTCCTCCAATGCCTTGGGATCTTAATGTAGTATCTTTAGTTGAGTCAGCGAAGAGAAATGAGGAGGTTCCCTTCAATCCCGAGTTGAGAATGCGGGATTTCATGGGCGAGCAATCCAATAGGGAGCAACTTGCCGATGATATTCAGGCATCCGAGGATCGAGCTCTTCCTTCGGGAATTCGTGACCCCTTAGCTCCCCTCTAGATTGATAATTTTTACTCGCTGCGTCGAGGTTAATTGCACGTGTGTGCTCATGATTCCAAAACAATCTTTATTTGTTGTACTCGATATTTGTCTAAACATTTTGTGCTCGTATCCATTTCACATGCATTCGTCGTTTTCACATGTTTCAATGTATCTGCTTTGTTTGTCTTTGTGTTTGAGGATGATAGTCTACCCCGTATACCGAGGATAGTTTGTTAGCCTTTTCCCTTTTATTGAAGTTGAGGTGAGCACTTTAGCTCTTGTAAATTGTAACCTTCCTCATGCACTGAGGACATGTCTTTTGGTCCTCCCCTCTTTTTCGAGGTTGAGGTGAACATGTTTGCTCTTGTAAATTGTAACCTTCCTCGTGCACCGAGGACAGGTCTTTTGGTCCTCTCCTCTTTTTCGAGGTTGAGGTGAGCATGTTTGCTCTTGTAAATTGTAACCTTCCTCGTGCACCAAGGACATGTCTTCTGGTCCTCTCCTCTTTTTCGAGGTTGAGGTGAACATGTTTGCTATTGTAAATTGTAACCTTCCTCGTGTGCCGAGGATAGGTCATTGTTGACAATTTGAAGTGAGGGTAGAATCTTTCATATTGACCTCCGAAAATTTTTACAAGGAAAATTACATCACTGGTAATACATTTTTAGGTGGTCGGCGTGCCAAGGGTTCCTTAATGGCGTGCCGTCTGGTTCTACTAATCGGTAGGTTCCTTCTCGGATAACGCTGGTAACTTTGAATGGTCATTCCCAGTTCGGGGAGAGTTTGTTTCTTCCAAGCTTTTTGCCCTCCCACAGAGAAACTTCTCGGTTTGACCCTTTTATTGTGGTTAATTTTCGTGAGTTTTTTGTAATTGATCATCCGGAGTCAAGATTCGAGTCTTTTCTTCAATGTTGTCGAGATCGAGTAATCTTGACAACTCATTATGGCCTTGGTCAAAGAAAGTAACTCGAGCTGTGGGGAGGGCCAGCTCGACCGGTGCCATGGCTTTTGATCCGTACGTGAACGCAAAAGGGGTTTCACCCGTGGAACCATGGACCGAGGTTCTGATTCCCCACAGGACGATCGACAATTGTTCAAGCCAATTCCCTTTCCTTTCTTCCAAGTCCCTTTTCAATGCGTGCAGTATTTTTTTGTTTCCCGCCTCTGCTTGACCGTTGCCCTGAGGGTGAGCTACCGAGGACATTCTGTATTTTATGTTTAACCTTTCGCAATTTGCCATAAACTTCTTCGAGAATTGAGTGCCGTGGTCGGATACGACCATTCAAGGAAGGCCAACACGGTAGAAAATCTACTCGTACACAAATTTTATCGCTTGGTCTTTGGTTATGCTGGCTAACGGTTTGGCTTCTATCCATTTAGTGAAGTAGTCCACGGCTACAATGATATATTCACACCCATGCTTGGCTTTAGGGAAAGGGTGGATGAAGTCTATTCCCCACATATTAAATGGCCACATTGCGACCACCGGTGTTTGTGGAATGGATGGAAGTCGGGGAATATCTGCGAATCTTTGGCATTTGTCGCACTTTCTCACATACTCTGTTGCGTCTCTTCTCATACTTGGCCAATAGTAACCATGAAAATTCATTTTGTCGGTCAACGTCCTCGCCCCTGGGTGTCCCCCGCACTCGCCTTCATGTACTTCGGCTAAAAGGTCATGTACTGTCTCTGGCCTCACGCACCGAAGAAGGGGTTTTGCATTGGACCTTTTGTACAGCATTCCTCCCATGACCGAGTATCTGCAAGCCCGGTTCCTCACCATTTGCGCCTTGTCTTTGTCTTCGGGCAAAGTCCCATTTTCGATGTAATCTTTTATATCATCAATCCAGCATCTTGGTATGGTGTTCACCACGTGTTTTAGCTTATAGATCATGTTTTTTAATCGAGTACCGCTCGGGGCCGCCTCCCTTATGGTGTCGATCACATTTCTTGGTCTTGCATTGTTCGGTTGCGGATTATGATTTCTCTGCTGTTCCCTTCCTCTTCCTCCTTGGCTGTTATTTCTTTGTTCGAACCTCTTAAGCTCTCCTCGATCTATCAGCTTTTGGATGGCTCGCTTCAAGTTGATGCATTCTTCGGTCGTATGACCGATGTCCTTGTGGAAGGCACAGTGTTTGTTTGGATCCCGAGGGAAGCGAGTGTCCTTCAACGGCCATGGTCGTTCGATCCTATCTTGGTCGAGCAAAAAGTTCATGATATGTTCGCGAGTTGTATTCAAGGGAGTCCAGTTCACGTCGTCCCATTTGTTCCTTCCCCAGTTATCCTCATGTCTGCATGACGATCCACGATTGTCTTTTCCCGAGTAGTCATGAGCTCGTTGTGTTCCGTCATGCTCTTTTTTCTTCCCGTCCCTCTTCACTTCTTCGTTATTAATGACTTGAAGGGCGTGTGCGTACATCTCCCCCACGGATCTATGGTCTCGCAGCAGCATCTCCTGCCTCATCAACCCTTGTTGAAGTCCTCTGAAATGTACGGTATTTGGTCGACCATAGCCATAAACCTATCCATGTACATTTGGTTGGATTTATTGTTTACGCTGTTGTATGCCACACAAGTCTGTTTGCTTCCTCGGTTATAGTCCCGCCGATGAGAATTGCGTAATGAACATTTACCTAAACTTGTCCCAGGTTTCTACCGAGTCCGGCAAGAGACCAGTGTACCACTTTAAAGCTTTTCCTTACAAAGTTCCAGCGAAGATCTTGCCCCAGGCGTCTTCCTCCTCGGGTGCTACGACATTCATCTTGACTTCGAAACTAGCCATGTGGTCGACTGCGCTTGTAAGGCCCTAATAAGAATCGAAGTTAGGCAACTTTCTGTCGAGCAGCAGAGCCTTTCTCATTTTTTCCTTGAAGGGTCCGTTCTTGGAGGGGGAAGCATCATCGGTTTTCCTTTTTCTATGGCTTCAAGTCTTCCTCGTAGAAACTTTACCTCCTGCTTGACCTCTAGAGGCGGCGTGGGGATCGATTTTTGTATTTCAGTGATTGTGTTCTGACCACTCTTATGATGCCCCGTTCCTGATTGCTGAGGGTGTGTGCAATGTTCGCATGTTTTGCTCTTCATCGCCTCCGTCCTTGGTCTTGATTCTCCTTCCTCGCTTCTTTCCCGCGTACGAGAGGGTGGAAAATTGGACTCGTCGGGAAAGGTAAGTCGACTATGTATGCTTGGTTTAGGTACATGTTTGACTATCCTTTTCCCCAGTCTTGATTTCGCGCTTGGGTGAGGTGTGGCATTCCTCTTTTCTTTGCCCCTTGACGTAGCCCCTTTAGTGACTTGGGCTGGCTCCCGAGTAACTATTGCGTTGGGGGTGATCCCCGCCTTTTTGCTTAGCTCAAACATTTTACGTTCGACTTCTTGAATTCCTGTGAGATAAAGTTTATGGCGTTACAAGAACTTTAACTCCTCTAAGTTTCTCCTTCGTTTGCGCGTTTCTCTGGCGTAACAATTGTTTTGTTTTATTGACTCTGTAACTATTATTTTTGTTCCATCAAATATTTTTATTTTACTAATGTATTTTTATTTTACGTAACTATTTTTAAGAATTTGTTTTAAACTTTTGTTCCGTAAATTATTTTTATAATTTTACTAACCTCAGTTTAAATTATTTTCGTTTTATTGGCTCCGTAACTATTATTTTTGTTCCATCAAATATTTTTATTTAACTAATGTATTTTTGTTTTACATAGCTATATTTAAGAATTTGTTTTAAAATTTTGTTTCGTAAATTATTTTTATTCTTTTAGTAACATTAGTTTAAATTGTTTTTGTTTTTATTGACTTTGTAACTATTATTTTTGTTCCATCAAATATTTTTATTTTACTAACGTATTTTTTTACATATATATTTTTAAGAATTTGTTTTAAACTTTTTTTGTAAATTATTTTATTTTACTAACCTCCGTATTAAATTAATTTTGTTTTATTGATTCCGTAACTTTTATTTTTATAGTGGCTTGTTTCTTAAATTATTTTTATTTTACTAACCTCTTATATTTTTTGTTTTCTTGACTCCGGAACTATTATTTTTGTTTAAGTTAGTATTTTTTATGTTTAAAGAGAAAAAATGTTTAAACATATTTAAAAGAGATGGGATGGTGGTAATGAGAGAGAAAATATGAAGGAGACGAAAGAGATAAATATAAATACAACCAGAGAAGATAGGAGAGAGAAAGAATGAAATGATAACTCAAAAGTCAATATATAATTCAAAAGTGAGATTTTGGAGGGAGAAATCCACCATTGTCATTATATATATATATATATATATATATATATATATATATATATATATATATATATATATATTTGTTTTTTTGATCCTTCCAAGTTCCAAACATAAGTCCCTTTAACACGTACAATATTCCCTCCATAATTTTAGGAGTTTCCAAAATCTGATTTGTTTTCCCTCCATTAATTTAGGAATTGACACAAAAAAACTGAAATCTTTCATTAAGCGGTAATGAAAAGAATTTGGCCCCAAAGTTTTAGGCTTTAAAAGGAATGTTATCATGCCTCAATTTGATAACGTTTTTTTGTTCAATTGATCTTCAAACTAATCAAGGAAATTTTGTAAACAATAAAGCCAAAAAAAAAAAAAGTTAATAATAAGTGAGCATCATACAATCATTGAAACTCTTCTAAAGGAAAGTGTCAACGGAAGAGTTGCAAAGGACTGCATGCCTCGTCTTGCCTTTTAATTCTCAGTTACTCCTAGAAATATACGAAAACTTTGGCAAAGGGCTAGAGAATTCATGGCTAATGGGTCACCAATGACTGATGCTACCATGGAAATTTTAAAAAGAGTACCTGCATGAACAATTGAGACTGATCCTTCTAAAGTCATGGCAATCCCCTTTAATCGGCGCAAAACCATCCATGCGTTGGCTTCTGCGTTGGACATGAAAAAAATCAACAATCCACCGAAGATTCAAGGAAGGGGGATTGAAGAGACACACTAATACCTTGAAGCCTCTCATGGGAACAAAAGGCAAAGGTTAGAGTTTTGTTATTCCATGATTGATCTTACTATCTGATATACCCGGCCCAAACCGGGTCACGAGCGAGGCACGAGTTAGCATCACGTGCCAGTCACGAGCATAATACCGGCCCAGGGGCGGCCAAGAGCAAGACACCCCGAGCAGAGCAAAGACAACTCTCACTTAAACCTAGGCGACAAAGGGCTTTTGTCCGATCGTGGACCATGATCGGACTCATGCATGCTTCGCAAAGGAATCATACTTACTGGCGGGCATCGGCCCGGGCCGATCTTCGATCGACAAGTTCGAGATCGATACAAACAGTAATAATCGGCGAGCCTTGCTCGCCGAGCACACACCAAGGGGACGCTAATAGCTTGCTTTCAGGCAAGTCAAAGGTTTCCATGTTTGGGCAGAATCCTTACCTTATCAACTCCTATAATTACGCGGTCAACCGCCTGCTTCGCCTAGAATCAAGGGATTTCCTCCTTGATTATCTCGGCAGCTATGGAAACTGAATCCTAGACGGATTCAATCACCTTGAGGGCCTATAAATACCCCTCCATAGCCATTAACAAGGTACACACACTTTCTTGAGCCTCGTTACTCCAATTTATTTACTTGACAATCACTCTATACTTACTCTCACGCAGGAGGGGTTTCGCGAGGCCTTGCCTTGCACTTCTTCTCGTGTGTTCTTGTGATCTTAACAGCTCAAGGAGGACGATTACAAGCCCGTATATCCTACCCATCTCAAGGACGGCCCAAGCGTGCATTTTGCCACATCGCTTGTTCGTTCTTGGAAACGAAGTTCATCACTTCCTTCTAAATTTTTCCGGTAAAATCTTTCACTATTCCTCTATTGCAATGGCTGGAAAGGGTAGCAAACACCATGCCACCGCAAGCAACCAACAGGCTGGCAGCCACCAAGTTGGAAATAATCCTCCACCAAGAGCCCCGCACGGGGTGCAAACCCGAAACCAAAAAGTGGCTGCTAGGCACGCAACCCAGGGCAATGAGGTGCCATTTGTGGAGGGGCAAATCTCCCAACATGCCAGCTAGAGCCGGGCAAGCCAACGTGATGCCAGGCTGGTTATTAATGAGAGACGGGATGCTCGTTCTCAAGATCTCGTGATGCGCCTTAATCGCCAAGAGAAATGGTAGTCACATGAATCGCCCCTGACATAACCCCTCGATCAACAAGCCGCCGCCGCTCGCAAGTTCAGTAGTATTATAGTAAAATGTATGCGCCAACCAAAGAATCGCCGCCTTGGGCCATGCCCCCCATTGCAGATGTGGCAATGCTCGCTGAGTAATCCCAAGACTGCTGGAGATGGCCCTGCCTCCCAACAGTTGCCCGCGCCGAGCAGACGCATGCCCTCAATCGTTCACATACCGTCTGAGCGAGTGGAGGCGACAAAGCATGCCGATGACCAGGCTGAGAGCAGATACAGCCGCCAGCATCATTCCCACCGGCGCCACCATCACCATGAGCACTATGCCCGAGATGAGAGCCATGGCCGCCGTAGAGGCCGGGAATGCGTAGAAGCAGAGGCGCAGCGGCCAAAGTACAAAGCCCGCTTCACACAGGAGGTCGGGTCCTCCTGCGCCACCTTTCGCGCATGTGCGTGGCGACCCTGACCCCGCCCATTCTTCAAGGCCGATGTAAGACGTGGAAAACGGCCGTCCGAAAAGATGGAGGCCATGAAAAGAGACATGGCAAAACAAATGGCAAGCCTAGCCGTGGCCAAGCCCTATGGTGCGCAGCCGCTGGAGGCGGCCCTTTCATTCCAGATTGAGAATGCGCCACCGCGCGGGTTATCTTCCCACGCTCGACAAATACTTTGGGAAGACGCGGCAAGCGATTGGCTCCGATCGCTCAAGCACAAATTCGGATGGTCACAGATAATGAGGCCTTGAAAATGCGGGCATTCGAGGGAGCCCTCCAGTGGAAAGCAAGCCCAAGCGTAGTTCCCTGGGACCATTGGGAGGCAAGGTTCGAGAGAAGTTTTTGGAGGAATTCGGCAATGCAGCCCAACACCAAAGAATCGCTTTCGACCTTGCCAAGATCAAGCAGGAGATAACGAGTCCTACAAAGAAGCTACCGAAAAGGTTCGAGGAGATGCTCGAGCAGTGACCGCGACCTGACCTGTAGATCACATTTTGCTATCTCAACAACATGAGGGCGTGGCCACCAAGACTATGCTAGCAATGAACCCTGGGCTTCCAAGGCGTAATTGTTGGCTAACTCTCATCTTTTTGCTCGACCGAGAGCGCCAAGGCGACAAAGCCAAAAACAAAGACAAGGCTCATGGCGCCGGCCTCGCCGACTGAGCCCTGAGGCCACCGCCGCCGAGCAAGGACAGAGGAAATCATCCACTCCCGCAAAGGTCGCTCGAGAATCACGCTTACCTAACGCTACGCGGAAGAGATCATGCACTGTGGGCGATGCTCGCGCTATCCCCTATCCTCTTGATCCCGAGCTCGATTACACTCGACAACACGAAATATGAATACCACCACGGCCACACCACACCACCGAGAAGTGTAAAGTGTTGAAGAGGGAGATCCAAAATTGATCAATGCGCAAGTTAGACCGCTCAAAAAGACCAGGCGAGGGAAACAATGCCAACAATGATCAAGGAAGACCCCCAAGAGGAAGAGGTGGCCGTGCCCCTCGATTCTGGGTGATAAACATGATTCAGAGGAACTCCCGTCCAACACACACTGAAACATATTTATTCCTTGTCTTCAACGCGATCAACGCCCGGCGATACAAGTGGGAGCAGAGCATATGTTTTTCTCGCAATGAAGTTAGCGAGCACTCCATTGGCCCGAGCAGCCTTCGTCATTTCCCGCCTCGCCAACAACCGGCGTGTTCACGTAGTTTTGCCGATACGGAGCGCAGGACATCATGTACTATTCCTGCTTCAAGGGGTTGGAGTTTCCAGACACCATGCTCAAGCCTTATTTGGGAAAGCTGGAAGGATTCACCAACCACCAGGTGGGCGTCAAGGGCACGATCGAGCTAGAGGTGTTTATGGGTGATGGGGCCCAAACCCGGATTGAGATGGTCACATTCTTAGTGATCGACCTAAAATCGGCATACAACTGCATTTTGGGTGCTCCGGCAATGGCAAAATTCCAGATGGTCACCTCCATTCCCCACCAGAAAGCCAAGTTCTATACAGAAAATGGAGTGGGGATCCTCAACAGCAAACCCCGAGCAATGTGGGAGTATGTCCTGAAGCTCAAGAAAAACAAACCGAGGACATTCCCGATCACAAATGCAGCCCTAAGCCGATTGTGGACCTTCCCGATCGGCCGCAATGATCTCCGCCGAGCCTACCCCTGGCCCACTTCTATCAATAACATTGAGCTCGGGGAGACCCATGAAGCGGCCGAGCCCATGGATATAGAGCCTCCCGAGCAAGCTCCAGTAGAGACTCCCGAGCAAGTTCCAGTAGAGACTCCCGAACAAGCTCCGGCCCCAGGCCCTTCTGGACGCAAGGAGAAGCGCCCTAAATCACAAGATATTGAGTTGGACACTTTGCAGGTCCGGGACGAGCCTGATATTCAACCGGAGGGCGAGCTAGAAGAAGTCATCATCAATCCGGCATATCCCGAGCAAAAAATTAAAATCGGGAAGGCCATGCCTCCCGGCTCTGCAGATTGATTGAGCCGTTGAAGAACACCGATGTGTTCGCATGGACGTTGAGGACACGAGGGGCATCAGTGAGAAAACATTGCCCGCCACGACCTCAATGTCGACCCTACCTTCCGCCCGCCAACAATGACCAAGACAAGATCGCCCGAGAAGAATGAGGCGATCAAAGCAGTAGGTCGAGAAACTCCTAAAGGCGTATATCATCGAGGAGATTCAAGCATCTCGACCGGCTAGCTAATGTGGTGATGGTAAAAAGGCAAATGATAAATGGCGAATGTGCGTGACTTCACCAAATTTAAATAAAGCTCGCCTCGAAAGGATCGCTATCCATCGCCCGCATCGATATGCTTGTCGATTCTATAGCCGGGTTCGAGATGCTTAGCTTCCTCGGACGCTGCATCTGGATACCACCAGTCAAAATGAACGAGCAGATAAAGCGAAGACAGCCTTCCGAGCGGCGGCCTCTATTGTTACAAAATGATGCCCTTCGGCTCAAAAATGCAGAGCCACTTACCAAAAGATGGTCAATAAGGTGTTCGGCCTCAAATAGGCGTAAATATGGAGGCTTACATAGATGACATGGTCATCAAAACCAAGGGCCGCGACCATACTCTTGACTTGGCCGAGACATTTGCCAACCTCGCGCAAACACAACATGAAGCCGAACCCGAGTAAATGCGCTGGGTCCGAGCAGGAAGTTTCGATTCATGGTCAACCAAAGCATAGAAGCCAACCCGAGAAGATACAAGCCCCCCAACATGGAAGCCTCTATTGCATCAAGCACATCCAATGCTAAACGGCGTAATCATTGCCTTAGGCCGCTTCATTTCTGGCCACCGAAAAGTGCCTCCCTTTCTTCAAGGTTCTCAAGCAAGGCAACAAGGGCTTTGAGTGGAATGCAGATCGTGCCAAGGCCCTCGAGCAGCCAGTGGAATATCTTGGCAAACCACCTCTCCTCGCCAGCCCCATGCCCTAAGTGAGCCTTTATTTAGATCTAGCAGCCACGACTGTGCCGTGGCCGCTGCTTTTAGTTAGGAGGAACTAGATATCCAAAAACCGTGTACTATGTATCTAAGGCCCTCACCCCGCTGAGGGTCGTTATTTTAATGTTGAAAAATTAGCCTACTCTCTTGTCATACCGCCTCGAAAATTAAGGGCTTATTTTTCTCGCACACATAATCATAGTATACACGGATGCACCATCAAGAAAGTCTCGCACAAACCCGATACATCGTGCGTATTGCTCAACCGGTCGATCGAGCTCACCGAAGTTCCACATAGACTACTTGCCCAAAGCGAGCAATCAAAGCACAAGCATTGGCCGACTTCTTGGTTGAAACAAGCTTCAAAGACGAGGAGCCCGAGATCAAGCAAGCAGCAGAGCCCGAGCAAAAGCAATTGCCACAACCCCGACCACCAAATTTACCGTTGGGATCTTTATGTGGATGGGGCAATGAGCAAAGTCGGGAGCGGAGCCGGCATCCTTCTCGTAGCTCCCGATGAAATCACGAGTTCGAAGTTAGCTCTCCTGCTCAAATTTCCTCGCATCCAACAACGTGGCCGAGTATGAAGCAATGATTGCAGGCTCGAGCTCGCAATGCATGGGCGTAGAGTCGTCACACAGTTGTACTCTGATTCACGCCTAGTCGGAACCAAGTCCGTGGGGAATACATGGTACATCACCCTACCCCGTTAAGTATCGCGAAGCTAGTCAAGGAAATCTTGAAAAATTTCAAGTTTTGGGAAATGATCGATCGACCGAAAGCGCACAACATGCGAGCACTACTTATCCAAGATCGCCGAGGATAATCTTGCTTTGCTAAATCCCTCAAGAATGATCGAGCATATGGAAACTCCCGCCATCGATAGACCTATAATTATGGACATCGAGCCCGCCGAAGTTGGATTGATGACTATAAGGATTACATCGAGGTGGAGTTCTCGCCGCAGACAAGGTCAAGGCCACAACAACCGGCCAAGCTCTGGCATTCTGTAGTCGGGGAATCTTATACAAGCGATCTAGGGTCGACCTATGCTTCGCAATGCACTCCGCAGCTAACCGAGGGTGTTTTGTATGAGGTACATGAGGGGGAACGTGGCGGCCACCCCGCACAAGAGCTCTAGCAAAGGGTCCTCGCGAAAGCGTGATACTACCGATTACCCTTCGAAAGGACGCGAAAAGTATGCTCGCGAATGTGACAAATGCCGAGATACGCGACATACCAAGGCTTCCATCCACTATGCAAACCCCTGGGCCAAGCCGCCCGGCCCTTCGACATGTGGGGAATCGATCCGATCGCCCATTCCGCCGGCACAATACAAATACAAATACGCCGTAGTCACCATAGATTACTTCACAAGGGATTGAGGCAAAGCCCTCGCCAAAATTTCGAGGCGAATATCATCAAGTTTGTATACGACCAAGTATGGTGCGATTCTGGCCTCCCTCGAGCAATCATATCCCGACCATGGACTCCGCTTCTGACAAGTTCACGAATGTGCTCGCTGGGCGTGAAGCACCGCAATCGTCCGTTGCTTACCCTCAAGGCAACGCCGCTGCGCAGGCCGCAAAACAAACAAGTTCTCGCACGCCTAAGCGAATTTAGAAGGGCGAGCAGAAAGTGCGGGGCGTAAGAATTACAATCGGCTCGGGCGGTTAGAACCACTGCTCGGGACCAACCCGGAAACTCCGTCGCATCGACCTACGGGTCGAGGCTATGATCCTGCGGAAATGGCTTTGCCAAGTTACCGGTCTCACATTACAAATGAAAGCAAAACAATCAACTTGCCCTGCCATAGACTTAGACCTCGCTGGAAGAAAGGAGGTGGATGCACGACTTAATGGTCAATTACAAACGAGGGCAAAAGCTCACCATGATAAAAGAGTTCGAGGCGCAGCCTCTCTCTGGGGATCTAGCTCAAAAAATTGAAGTGACCGCCATCTGGGCAGAGTGGGGGAAGCCGTCCCTAATTGAGGGTCCTTTCCGAGTTACCGGAATAATAAGGGAGGGCACTTACACACCTGCACTCTGTAAGGAAAAGATCAAGCCCTTGGTACGCATCACCTTAAGTATTATCCCTAGGTCAAGGAAACAAAAGGGGCACTCCCTACCTGAGGGTCATCAACATTTATCAAT
>CM028378.1:48251692-48299242 GCA_013146195.2 Codonopsis lanceolata | reverse complement strand
AAATGGTATAGCTGAAAGGAAGAACATGACTCGATTGAAGCAGGTAAAACAATGATAGTCAAGAATTTACCAAAATATTTCAGGCGTAGCCGTCAACACAAAGATGTTTTACTCATCAGATCTCTCATAAACAAATTTCATGGTAAGACTCTTATGAAATATGGAGAGGTAGAACACCTAACATTGCCTTCTTTAAAATCTTTGGGTGCAAATGCTTCATTCATTACAATGGTGGAGATTACGAGGTAAATTTGATGAAAAAGTCGATGAAGGTATTTTTGTTGGTTATGCCAAGCATAGTAAAGCTTATAGAGTTTATAATAGAAAAACTCAAGTAATTGTTGAATCTATGCATGTTAATTTTGATGAATCAAGTTTAATTGAGTCTTGTGAAACTCCCGATGTTACTAACAATTTTGAAATATTTGAGACAGAAACAAGATGTTCAATTCAAAATAATCCTCCATCTTCAACTCCTACTACGTAAACTCTAAACCTTCAAAATGAACCTAAACAGATCGACACCCTTCACCACAACAATCCTCATCCTATTACAATAGATCGCCTACCGACACACTTAGTCCTCAAGCCATTCACTAACCGACACTCACCCATCTCTACCTTTACAACCGAGCCTCCTACCGATCTTCCTAAGTGAAATTAGGGGAAGCTAGACACCACCCGCTTCAAATATCATAGGAGACCCTTTGCCGGGTCTAAGAACCGTAAGTAGCTCCGTAAATGAAACTCTTGATTCTCATGCCTTTGTCTCTTCCATTGAACCCAAAAAGATTGATGAAGCCTTGGAAGATCCCTGATCGAGGCTATGCAAGAAGAGTCAATCGCTTGAAAGATGTAAAGTTTGGGAACTTGTGCCTAGACCCACGTATCAACAAGTCATTGAACAAAATGGGTGTTCGTAAACAAGTTGGATGAAGAAGGAAATGTTACAAGGAATAAAGCAAGGTTGGTAGCCCAAGGATATAGACAGAGGAGGGCATCGACTATGACCAAACTTTTGCTCCTCGTAGCAAGACTTGAAGCCATCGATTATTTCTTGCCTATGCAACCTTCAAGGACTTCAAGGTATACCAAATGGATGTAAAAGTGCATTCTTGAATGGAGACCTTCAAGAACAAGTATTTGTTGAACAACCTCCCCGGTTTCTTTGACCTCAAAAAGAAGGACCATGTATACAAGTTAAGAAAGGCTCTTTATGGTCTTAAGCAAGCACCAAGAGCATGGTACGAAACTCTATCCAAATTCCTTATGGAAAAGGATTTCAAAGAGGTAAAATCGACACTACTTTTTCTCTTTGAAGCACAAAGGTAATATTTTACTAGTCCAAATTTATGTTGATGATATTATTTTTGGATCTACTAATGAAATTTTGTGCAAGAGATTTGAGCATCTTATGAAAGGAAAGTTTGAGATGAGTATGATGGGAGAACTAACATACTTCTTAGGTTTGCAAATCAAGCAACCGAGGAAGGAATTTTCATTCATCAATCTAAATACACTAGAGAGCCGATCAAGAAGTATAATCTTCAAGAAGCTAATTCAAAGAAACACTCCAATGGGAGTCGAATGTCATCTAGTTACCGATGAAAAGGGTAAGCCGCTTAATACAACCGAGTACGAGGTATAGTTGATCTCTTCTTTATTTAACAGCCCAGCGCACTGATATCATGTTTGTGTATGTATATGTGCTCGCTTTTCAAGCTAATCCTAAGGAATCTCATATGATTGCAAAGAAAAGAATCATTAGATATTTGATTGATACCGAAAAGTTTGGCATTTGGTATCCCGTAGACTCTTCTTTTAATCTAACAGGATATTCAGATGCTGACCTTGCAGCCGCAGAGTTAATAGAAAAAGCACCTGGAACATGTCGCCTTGAAACATCGTTTCATGGGCATGTAAGAAGCAAGCTTCGCCCACTTCAACAACCGAAGCCGAATATATTGTCGCTGAAGCCGTTGTTCTCGCATTCTTTGATGAAACAAAGAAGCATCGGACTATGAAATGCCCATGGAACCTCGTCTCTATTTATTGTGATAATACTTTCGCTATATCGCCTCTAAAAACCCCGTCATGCATTCTAAAACCAAGCACATAGACATCGATATCATTTTTGAAAGATCATGTTGAAAAGGAAATGTTCGCTAGAATATGTTCCTACCGAATTTCAATTAGCGGACATTTTTACAAAAGCCCTGAAAGCTGACAGATTTGAATTTTTAAGAGGAGAATTAGGAATGCTTATAATGTCATAGAAAGATGCATTTGGCTTGACTAACTTATGCAGGGTATACTTCAGTTTTTGTGCATCAAGCTGACAATTTATATCAGCAAGCAAATGGTCAGCCAGTAGCTCAAGGAAATATTTGTCACCAAGAGTCGACACATGAAGCTTTTGTACAACAAAGCTTCTCACCGACAACCTTAGTCGACAAAACTTCTTCATTCCTTGATTGAATTTGTCACCAAGAGTCGACAAACACTCACAAATGACACTTATTAGTCGACAAATTGTCCAAATTGACATATTTATACCTAATAACATAGTGATTAACAACCGTCTGTAGTTCTAAGCCTTTAAGTCAAAGCCGATCGTATCTCAGCTAAGACTTAATCTCTAATTTATTTAAAATTCCTCATTTATTTCCCGCCATTTATTTTCCTTGGAACTCGCGAAACTTTCTTGAAAAGCCAAAATGACCTTTCCACTATCCCACCAACTCTGGCGGTTGAAATGACGTGTTTTCACAAAAACGGCTCATCATTGTGATAATGACTATCTGTCATAAATTGCTATTTTTATCACAAAAACCAAAATTCTGTGTACTTTATCACTACACTCCATATCTTCGCTTTTAAAACCCACTATAAGAGTCCGTACGTATCTTATCCCCTTTAAAAACCCACTCACTGTCTCATTTTTCTCTTACCTTTTCTCTCTCTAAAATCCTTCTTCTTCAAAACCCTAAAAGTCTAAGTATATTGGCTGGAAACTCCATTGATACCCATAAAGCATTCTGAATAGAGTGTGGTATCGCCGGAGCATACAACGCCGCGTACTTGGTCAAATCAAAAGCTTTCAAACACTTTTTAACTCTAAAATCTTTCGGTACTCTCTATTTCTCTCAAATCCTTCTTCTTTCTTTTGCTTTTAAAAAGTTCTTAACCTCTCTGTTAATTGTTTCAGGAGATGGCTTTAAATACAGCTATTGGATGCCTTCTTGATGTCGTTTCTCTGAATGAAGAACCTCTAGGGCTAGAGTTGATTCATCTTGTCACCGCAAATGGGTTAATGCCTCTACTATCATTCAGCATCCGAACCTACAGCTGCCAACTGACTGAGGAATTTTTTATGGGAATGGATGAAAACCCAGCTGATCCTTTTTCTCTCATAGGTAATATCAGAGGTGTTCCAGTTGTGTTCGACTCTGAGACCATCATCGCCGCTTTCCCTCTATGACGACGGCTCTACAACCTACACCATTCCTCGATGAAACCCAAAGAAGCGTGCCGGATTACCATGAGGGTGAAGTTCCAAATTGAGCTTGCATATGACAGCACAAGCATCGCTTTGCTCCACTCCACTATGCCCTAGCCACAGTGATAGATAAATGCCTGATAATCAAGTCTGGGGGTCATGACAAGATTACTGAGGCCCAAATGTTCCTTATGGAAGGAATTGTGGAGAATTGTGAAATGAATTGGGGAGCCATTCTGGTAGAATGTGTGAAGGTGAATATTGCCAAGTACAAAGACAACATGGAAACTGGAAATCCAAGACTGACTCATCACTTGATTATAAACCAGTTCCTTCGATCCATACCAGCCTCTTCAAAGACATATTCATCATGTTGGTGATCTTGAACCGCCAAGATCAAGAAGTATGTTGTCGCCGATGTCGAGAGCTAGTATTTCTAGCAGATTTGGTCAGGAGGCTCAACCAGCCTCGCCTAGCAGAGACCAAGAAGGACAAGGACCCAAGCCCCATCGTCAGATCATCCAATACCACCGATGATGGTCAAGAAGTCAAGTTGCACCCCAAGTGTTCACCAACCAGAGTTCACCACCAAGGGTCAGTGGTCACCAAGGATTGGTCACAAGACGTGGTCACCAAATTGATATGCCGAGGTCAAGTTATCGAAAGAAGGCAACCAAGGAGGAGGAGATCGACACCGGCAAATGATATCGCCGCAAAGAGACAAAGAAGGAATCCCGAGCCGAATCCGTGTACCTTTGTCCCTTTCTCTCCTCTACCGCACCGATCCCGCTCCCATCTCTCCCCTTCTCGATCCTAATTCCCCAAACACCGCTCCCATCAAGTTTTTTCCTCCAATTAGAATCCTACCTTTCATCCTAGGCATTCCTATTACCAAGCAAATCCTGTTCCAATTCCTCCAAACTGGGTCTTTCCCATAGATCATTTACCATACTTTGTTCAGTTTCTTCTCTCCTTCCATGAGGAGAAGAAAACTGACAAGCCCCCTGTCAACCCAGTCAAATACATCGACCACAATTTGAAAAGGAGACCTTATGTTTTGTATCCTGCCACCCCAAATCTTAGTCAAGAAGACTTAGTAGCAAATTATGGAAAGTACTTTGATCCTCTCCTCTCGCTTCGAACATTCTATCTTTCAAACGATAGATTTGTCCAAGATGAGCTTGTTTATCTGGCCTGGACCATTTATAGTAAAGTCCATAATCTTCCAGCTCTCCCCCCAAATGATCCTTTCCTAGTTGGCCGACCAAGATCGCTCAAGATGATGAACTTAACCAGATCTGAACAACCTTCGTTGAGCTGCATAAGTTAGCTAGATCCGTAGAGCGCCAATAAATATGTTCAGATGCAAGAATGCTGCAAATCTAGCCTACATTGAATTACACAGACGGATGGCCTCCATGCCAGGAGGAGCTTCCATGGACACAGCTTTTCCAGATGCTATGTCAAGTCAACCAGCCCCCTTAATTACTGAATCCATACCCACTGTTCCTCATATCACTCCTTCAGCTGTTCCATTCGTAGTGTCAGCCACAACCATACCTGTTTCTGTCTCACCTCAGCCAATTGCCATTTCCACCTCAACTCTACAACCTATCTCTCTTCCATCCTTCACTCCAACCACTGATGCCTCATCTTCCATTCCAACCTCAACTGTTGCTCTTCCCACTTTACCCACATCGGGCCCCAAATTTCAACCTTCGCCTTCGCCTACTCTTCCATCGCCTCCTTGTCGCTCAACCAATTCAAATCGCCACTCGCTTCCATCTCTCCCGTGTCAGTTACTCCCACTCTTGATCAATCTATGTCAGCCATGCCTCAACCTGTTCCACCTGTGTCAGCCACTCCCTCTTCTGCTCCAGAAATTTCAGCCATTCCTCTATCAGTCCCCCTCATGTCAGTCATTACCTCCATTCCTCCCTTGACTGCCACTATCCCTGCCTCTCTTCCCACAGGTCGCTTGCACTCGTGGTTTCACTATCCTTATCTCTTCACCGACACCGCAAATGCTTTCTTCCTCTTCCCACAACTGACATACCCTCTCACCCAAACCAAGCCTCACCACTGCTCATTCTGCCTGATCTCTCTCTTCACACATCCCACACTCTTTCTGTCAAATTGTCTATCTTCAAGCAAGCTTCATCGCTTCCCGAACCTTACCTAGAAGATGATCTTGGTTCCCTCTCCCCTGAAAAATCTATGGACCAAACCTTCATGGACTCATCTTCTGACTCCTCCAAATCCACTTCTGAGGACGAGTCTCTTCTCACTCCCTCTCAGTTAGCCAGTAGGAAAGCTAGAAAACAACGCAAAATTATTTCAAAAGCTTTGCTTCATCCTACTGGCACAAAGATTGTCTTTCCTGAAGACATGCCTACCCCTTCACCTGAGCCAGAAGCCCAAATCCCAGCCTACCCCATGGATGTTTTCTTCCCCCCTGACCCTGAGGATGCTGATATTCACACCCATCAGCTATTCTCCAATGCTCCAGAACCCTCAACCACTGCCAAGCTCAAGCTTCTCGCCTCGAAGTTCTATGTCTCTGTCAGCTAAGCTCGATCTTTTATATACTCATCATCTGCATATGAAGTCAGCCTTTACCCGTCAGACACATCAGCTTGCTACACTTCAGCAGCAAGTTGCCTCTCTGCTTCCGAACCTCACCCAGATCATCACCACCGAGGTGCAAGCTGCCATTGCTGCTGGTGCTCCTCGTGAAGCTCATATGGATGACTGGAGGACTCTCTTACTCTACCAACAAGAGTGGTCCAATCGTGCTTTCAATGCAGCTATGCTTCAAACCATTCAGGAGGAGAAGAAGCGTAAAGCTCGAGCCGATGCTTACATGGTCGAAAACCGATTCTCGTGGATCGACTAAAGCCGATCGCCAATGACACCGAAGTCGACATTGCACAAAAATGTCAAGTGAAAAACCGAACCGAAGCACGTGCGTGTGGCTCAAGCGTAACCCCATCCAAGAATCAAGGAGAAATTCAAGCGTAGCAGAACAAGTACCGAAGTCTGAAAATGAAGTCAAGTTGGTCCATCAGTTGAAGCAGTCCAAAACAACTGAAGGATCCACATCAGCCCTTCGGATATTTCATCTCTCTCTCTTATCTCTGAACAAACTTTTTAAACTCTCGTTTTACTTGTACCTTACTTTGGGCATTGTTCTTAAAGTTATCAGCTACTTCTCATTATATTGTTTGCTTGTGGTACTAACGTATAAATTTTGCAGAACTTTAAAATTTTTGGCTTTTCAAGTGAATGGTTTTAAGCAAATAGGAGGAGATTGTTGAATCTTGAAATTAAAAAGATTTGCTTAAAAACATTCCACTTGATTGTCACCAAGAAATTGATATCATATTTGGTCACATCATTTTTGTCACCAATTATAATACCGATCTCTACGCACTCAATACATGAGTTTATCTTTCCTTATTTGTTTAATCATACACTTGTACTAACTCTTTCCCACTTTGTGTTTTTGGTAGATGTCCTGCCATATAATATCTCACAAGATCCTTTGAGATCTTGCCTCTGCCATAACACATTTTCAAATTCAAATGTGTTCCTAATGGGTTGCTTGCAAAGACTATCTATAAATACCCATTTGAAGCATTGGTGAAGACACGAATCTTAACAGTTTTTGAAGTCAAGAAACTTTCTACTCACAATCTCTCAGACTTCGTCTTCACGAAAAACTTTAACTAGATACTTCTCTTTAAAAATTTCTCTCTAGTTATTGTTTAGGCAAAACACTGAGTATTTTATTTCAAATTATTTAGAACTCAGTCAGTTTGTCTCACGAGTTTGATTGTTCCTCAATCATTCTCCCAAACACCGGTCTTTTGTTGTACACTGATCCATTAGAGATCAATTAGATTTTTAATAAAATTAGTGCACTTCAAAAATCCAAGTCTGACCAACTTGGTAGTGGACGTAGCAGTTTATCTGTGAACCACTTCAACTGATTTGTCAGTCATTTCTTATATTCTTGCTAACTGACTTAACACTTAAAAAGTTATTAAACTGATTAAGTGTCAGCCAGTTAACAACAATTGTTTGTTTACTTGTTCAGTTAACTTGTGTTTGAATTTCTTCTCCATATTTAGTGATCAATCATTAAAAGAAATTTCTTTTGAAAACTGTTGTGTCAGTCAGCTGACCAACTTTCTTCAGCTTTAAGAATTTCAAAAGTGTCAGCCAACTGACCAATTCTTCAGTTGACTGACAAGATCAAGTTTTTCCGCTGCCAATATTTTAAGTTTTTCAAATTAATCCTCAAAGTTTTTAAAGGCTATTCACCCCCCCCCCTCTAGCCTTAACTGTTGCCATCTGGACTTACAATTTGTATTGAGATGGACGTATTACATGTTAATGTTAAAATTTTATTTATAGTTTAATTTGTTTAAAACTAATTGTTAAGTTTTGTTTTATAGTAAAATTTTCATCAATCGGTGGTGGAATTTTTTTTTACGAGCGGTCATTGGAAAATGACTGTCTCCATTTTAGATTTACTATTACGTCTTGATTTATTTAGATTTTAGTTGGTTACATGTCATTTGTTTCAAAGGCCACTTTTGTAAAAGAAAAAAAAATGTCTCTCTCTGTTTCTAAATTATTGTCATCTTTGATCGTACACTGTTTAAGGAAAATTAATAGACTGTATTATAAATATTTGTGTAACGTGTGGTTTCCTTTAATACCCTTGTGTATTTGGTTATAAAAGTATGAAGAAAAAGTGATGGTAAAATAATAAAAATATTTTTCTAAAAAATAAAAGTTATAAAAGAAGACAATTACTCCCTTCGTTCCGGATAAATAGTCCCCGTTTGAAAGTTATTTTTTTTTAAGAAAATGATATTTTTAATAGCTCAATAGTAATAAAATAATACATTTATATCTTAATTTTTGAAAATAAACTCTTTAAATGTAATATTTCAAAATAGAATAATGAATTTTTTGTTCAAAACGATTCAAATATGTTGAAATGAATTAAAAAAAAGATAACAATTACTCCCTCCATCCCTAAATTATCGTTCTCTTTTCCTTTTTCGTCAGTCCCAAAATAATTGTCCAGTTTGAAACTTACCTTTTTAGAACATCACTTTTACCATTTTACCCTTACTTTTTCACTCTTCTTTAATTATGGACCACATACTTATGAGCTTTAAAGGAAACTACACATTAAACCAATATAAATAATCAAGTCAATTGTTTTTTCTTAAACTGTGCGTCGGGTCAACTAGGACGATTATTTAGGGACGGAGGGAGTATTTAAAAACTAGTACTCTTGCCCGTGCCGATAACACGACGTCAGTTTGAGAATTTATCAATAAATGAAGCAGATAATGTGGAAATGAATTAATATTTACTTATAATTTGTCTAAGTTAATTATGATAACAGTTAAAAAGAAAAAAAAAACCAAATATTTCAAATTACAAAACTTATGATTTTTTTAAAAAATTATTTGTATACGAAATTGCGGGCCAGAAAAAAATTAAATTGATTAAGTTAACTACAATAACAATTAAAAAGAAAAAATTAAAATATAAATATATTTACTTATAATTTGTCTACGTTAATTATGATAACAGTTAAAAAGAAAAAAAAAACAAATATTTCAAATTACAAAACATACAATTTTTTAAAAAAACATTTATTTGTATACGAAATTGCGGCCGGAAAAAAATTAAATTGAATTACAATAACAATTAAAAAGAAAAAATTAAAATATAAATATATTTACTTATAATTTGTCTAAGTTAATTATGATAACAGTTAAAAAGAAAAAAAACAAATATTTCAAATTAAAAATTTACGATTTTTTTTAAAATTATTTGTATACGAAATTGCTGGTCGAAAAAAAATTAAATTGATTAAGTTAATTACGATAACAATTAAAAAGAAAAAAAAATTAAAATATAAATATTTAAAACTTAGACATAAATTAAATTGAGATTCAATTTCAAAAAATAAATTGATTAAGTTAATTACGATAACAGTTAAAAAGTAAAAAAAAAACAAATATTTCAAATTACAAAACTGACGAATTTTTTTTATAAATATTTTTATACTAAATTTTGGGTCGAAAAAAAATAAAAAATAAAAAAAATTCAAAACGATGGACTAAAATTAAATTGATTCAGTCATGCACGTTAACAAAGAAGAAATTGGATAAATGAAGCGTATAATGTAGAAATGAATTAACTGTAATGAATTAACTATAAAACAATAACGGTAAAACTATAAAACAATAACGATAAAATGAATTAACCGGTTTAAATAAAAACGGTTAAGATTAGATTAAATTTTGGTTAGTGATTATACATATATATTAACCTTTATTAAATTAACACGTATAAATTGGCCTCAATTATATTATAGATTGAGAGAGTATTTAGCAGGTTCAAATGTTGAATGAATATTTAGTTCTTTGTTTTATATGTCAAACAATCTATCAATCATCTTATCTCTCTGTGGTACAAATCACACACACATTTCTCTCTCTCTTACGGAGTATCTTTTTATATCTCTCTTTTTCTCGTCCTATCACAATCAACCTTATCTCCACTTCAAATCAAAACTCATCACACACTATAAGAGCAACACCGACGATAACACAATATCACATTCTAATTACTTCGTTTTTTATATTTTAATATTTTAAAAAATAGTTCACTCAAATAATTATCTTTTATATAATTCTCAAAAAACTTCAAACCTCTATCATCTCAACTAAAAAACCTATCTATCACCATATTTTCAACTTTTTTATTTTTATTTTTCAATACAATTAGAATAAAATATTTATATTATATATTATATATTTTATGAAAAAAATATATTATATTTTAATTATTTCAATTATTTTCATCTAAAAATATATGTCAATCTAAGGATCAATTTATGTTAATAAGTATATTATAGTTATTATTATTTTATCCTATTATATATTTCAAACACGAGACGAATGATTTTCTTTGGTTAAAAAGAATTTATAATTAATTCATAAATTTCATATAAAATATAGGCATTTTTCATTTTGATTAATAAATCAAGTTTACGATAATAATGTAAAATATATATCAGTAACTTATAACAATAGGGAGATTAAGAAGAAAAAGGTCGTATAATTTAGTTTTAAAGCTTATGTCTCATCTAAACACCTCGTCGATGTTGGTGTTTCATTTGACTATGAATATATTTCGTTGTACAACTTAGGTTTATTATATACTCCCTCAGTTTTAGATAAAAAATCCTCGTTTGAAAGTCAATTTTTTTAAGAAAATAACGTTTTTAGTATTTCATTAGTAATAAAATGACACTTTTATACCTTAATTTTTGAAAAAAATAGACTCTTTAAGTGAAACACCCTAAAATGGAATAGTAGACTTTTCGTCCGAAGCGTAGGGAGTACATTTTATCATACTAGTAAGGTTCATGTGCATTGTATGTGGTGTTAATGATTTTTTAAAAATGATTTGCTAGTTTCTTCATTTTTCTGTTTACTTTTAATTATTTGATGTTTTTTTTGTATTTTAATTATCACAATTTTTGAAACTTATAAATTGTACTGTTGTGATTTTAGCTTTTTTGATACTTTGTTTTCCGGTTATTTATAATGTATACTTTTAGTCATTGCATAGTAATTTATCCTACAAATTTGTTTTTTGTTGTTGGTTATTTTCATTCTCTTTTCTTATTACCAAACATGAATTCATTTACTTTTATGAATATGTGAATTGAAAATAATTCAAACTTACTATCTTAAATAAACACATTGTTGTTGGAGACTTTATTTATATCATTTCTGAAATTTATGACTCCCTATAAAAAATAATATATTATGTTAGAGAAATCAAACTTTCAACCCCAAAATATATATTTATACTAAAAATACGAAATTCCCTCAAAGTATATATAAAACCTCACTTTACCACCCAACCTAAGTTTTGTATCATTTTCATATTTCATTTTATAATTCTTTTCTAGTTCTCCCCCTAGCCACGACGAAGGTTACTAATCTGACGTTAATGTGCACATGGTATTTCACATGTATGACATTTTAGTCATTTTTTGCAATGTTTTCTCTGCTTTTATTACCCAAAGAGAAACTTCATTTTCTTCTTCTCCAGCAACGCTTTCTCTGCATCTTCTCCGACAATGACCTCATATGTAAATTTTAAGTGAGATAAAACTCAAAAGTGTATTAATGTTTTATTGAAATTATTATATAGAAAAATAAATAAAAATAGAGCGAAATCATATTAGAGATATTAAACTCAAGATCAGATAATCACACTTAGATGTCAAGGCTGCCACGAATAAGAACCCACCAAAAAATTAAAAACGTACTTTGATAATGATTATTCAATAAGAAACATGAGTAATAAACATGCAGATACCAAATATGAAGAGAAATGATGAGAATCAAGAACTTACATATAATGATTATTGATGCAGCAAAGTTGTAGAAATAATCTCCAGCAAACACAACTGAAAAGAAGGAAATAAAGAAAGAAGGAGCCGTGATGTATAGATGTATCTTTGGTTGGATAATGCTAAATTGCTAATAGCTCTGTTACAATACTTCTACCCTTTCATTTGTCTATAACTTTATAGTAGAATGCTATCAAACCTAGGTGTTTTTCATGGATTGGATCCCCTCCCCCTCCCCTTTCTCTCACTCTCTCCTTATTTTTTTTGAAAACTTGAGTTGCATCTAATTTTTTAAACTCTTGCGTGCAGATTGAGAGGTTATGTGTTGATGGAAGGATAGAAGATTATGAACCTTGTTTGTGTTCTAATACTTTTGTTAATCTGTATTTGTTATATCTTTTGAGATGAGAAACATGTGTTGCATGCTTCGCTTGTTGACGTTGGTTTAGGTATAATTTTCATGCCATTTTGTTTCCATTGCATTATGCCAATATGCACGAATGATATGTCTGTTTGCCTTCCTGCTAAGGTGGGATGGTACCATAAAGATGAGAGCATTGGACAAAAATAATTATCATTTTGGTCCTGTAATTCTGTTTATGTATATCGCCATTCTAGTTTTATTCTTTTTATTTTCTAGTTGGTACCCTCCTTAAGTGGTAGACAACTTATGTTTGTTGCCTTACTTGGACACCATGGTGACTAACTAGGGCTGGCAAAAGTCTCGTTTTTTCCAACCCCGATATAATCTCGATCACGACTTTGTTGAGATTTTTCTCGTCCCAATTTATTTTTAGATGGTATTTGGAATAATTTTCAATCCCGTCGGGATTCCTGACCCGATCTGAATATATTTATTTTAAATATTATGTGTACTAATGTTGATGTTGACTATGTCACTATGTGGCCTCATGCCCTCATCATGTGCGTCTCTCTCTCAGTAAACAAAACAAACCCTAGGAAATCCCAAACCCTCCTCGCCTTTTCTCTCTATCACATTTCTGCATTTAGTGCAATTCTTCTTTTGCGAGTGGGGTGAATTTTGTTCATAATGACAGATTCATCAATACTCATCAATAAGTAAATATTCAAGCAAAATATTTTACTGTCAGAAAATATTATTTATAAATATTATAGTTGAGATTACTAGATTTTTTATTTCCCGAATTGTTAGGATCTCGATTCATCAGGTACATTTATCGGGAACGAGATTGGAATCGGGATGCGCCTAATGGTGACTCAAGTGATGTGGTGAACAAATTCCTAGTTGAGACACGATATCTTCCAACAACAAACAACCTTCCTGCGACTCCTAGTTGAGATCCCAAATCACATTATTCAATGTGTATTCATGTAATCCCAGCATAGCCAGTGGTAAAAGGAGGGGCATAAGATCTTTGGAGAGCATGCGGCGTGGGTTCGATCTTGGTGGAAGCTTTGCTTTTCTTCGAGGTTGACTTGTATGTGTTATCGGTTGCACTATTCTCAAATCTGTATCATTTCGGGCGCATTCGCGATTTTCTGTAGTAGCAATGAGGGACCGAAACTACTACCCCGTGATTTAATGTTAAAAAAAAAAAAAAAAAATGTGTATTCATGTTCAAAGTAACCTCATACGTTACGTTGGATATTAGGCCGCCTGAATTGCACGAAGGCAATGACTTTTAACTTTCAAGTCTAAGTGTGAGACAAGCAGGGTTATTCAGGAAGCTATTCACATTTCACAGTAATAAAGTCGAGATGGCCCTATTGCCAAAGCAAATAGAAATCTCTGCTTGTCGGTCCACTTTCTAAAGTTTATAAGTTATAATCCTTCCAGTTTCGTATTTTTTTTTAATCGAAAATACACTTTTAAGGAAAACAAGACTACAATTTCCTTAATGATTCTGAGTTGCATCATGAAAATTAGAGGTGGCAATTTTCGTCCATGCCCATTTGTCTGTCCAGACCGTCCAATAAATAATGAGTATGAGTACACCCAAAATTTTAAGTGGACACAAATGGACATACCCACTTGAACACATTAATTATGATGAAATTTAAACGCAGCACCCATACTCAACCCCACCCTCCAAGCACCCCCCTAAAATTCATTCTCTTACTTTTCTAATTTTGTTTTATCAATTACATACATATTTTTTTTAATTACATACATAATTATAAAATACTTAAGATTAATAATTACGTTTAACATAATTAATATATTTATACTGTACACACATCCTTCCAACCTCCACCCCCTCCAAGCGCCCCCCCTCTCTAAAACTCATTCTCTTGCTTTTCTAATTTTGTTTTATCAATTACATACATAATTATAAAATACTTAAAATTAATAATGACGTTTAACATAATTAATATATTTATGCTGTACACTCACCCTTTCAACCCCCATCCCCCTCCAAGCGCCCCCAAATTGCAAAACAAAGCATGTGACATATATATATATATATATATATATATATATATATATATATATATATATATACATATATGCTTGTGCTTCCAACCGCCACCTCCACCCCCACCCCCAAATTGTAAAACAAAGCATAGAATGTCATTCTATGACTCTGTACCGTTAAATGAAACCCAACTCCTAAATTGCTCAATTTCTATAACTCTGTAAATATTCGTCCCTATTACACTATAAATGGATTCATAGTAGTTTTGTGAGCAGTGCAACATGCGACATTCTATGACTTGTGTATTTGTCTATTGGACTTCAGCGAAATAAAAAAATCGAACCACAAAATAGAAGATTGAATTGAGGGTTACAACAACAAAAATACATAATTGGCACAAGAGATGAGCAAACATACACATTTATTTATTATTTATTTTTTTTGGTGAAATTAATGTTTTTTTTTCTTTTTGCGTATTTTTTGTTAAAGAATGAAGTTTTTTAATTATTGTATTTATTTTTGAATTTTGTGTTAATAAGTAAATGGGTGCCATGGGCGCTCATGCCCATTTATTACCCACCCATATATGCCCATGATATTAAATGTGCACTTACTTGCTCGCTCATTTAAACTCATTGCCCATATGGGCGGCACTCATACCCGTCCGTTTACCACCTCTAGTGGTGATTGATACGTAGTGGTGACAAATTTTGCCCACGCCCATATGTCAGTCCAGACCGCCCACTAAAATATGGATATGGACAAACTTAAATTTTAATTTGGGCACAAATGGGCATGCCCACATAGACCATTAAGTTTTATGGGCACAAATGGGCGCCCATATTTTCACCTCACTCTCACGATTAATTTTTTTTCTTCTGTATACCTGATAATCCAAAGTTGTTTCTCTCAATATATTTACATTTCTATCAATAATCATTCATTAAAATAGAGAGAGTGTGGGGATAGAGATAGAGAAACTAGAGAGAGAGATGCATGGTTGCTACCTGTTCTTCGGATTTGGTTTTTAGAATCAAAGAAATAGTCAGCAATGGTGGAAGTAACCGTTATTTTTTAAGAATAAAAAATTGACTCATTTTTTTATATTTTTTTTCGATATCATAGTACTTTTTATATACGATCAATTATGTATTTTTTGGTTATGAAAAAAAATATATATCAGATTTTCATTTAAAAACAATCGATTTGACGTAAAAATTAAGGAACTAAGGGAGTATTTTATTTCAATTAACATACGAGAAAAGTGAAAATATGTTATTGTTTTTATATTATTAGTAGTTCTGCTAACACTAACACGTCATGTAAAGTTTTTGAGTTCTTTTTAGAAATTTGGTTGCATTGGAAATAGTAACAAAGGTTAAAACGTTACAAAAAATGTTGACATTTTCCAATTATTGTGGTTGTAATTATATATATGTGTAGTTAGTTAGTTGTAACTTTTGATAATTTTTTTGTAAGAGAAAATTGTTTTTTTGTAAGTTTTGTATTTATTTGATAAATACATGTTAATGAGTAAATGAGCGTCCATGCCCATTTGGTGCTCGCCCATATATGCTCATATTATTAAATGGTCACTTACTTACCCACTCATTTGAGCTCGCCGCCCATTTAGGCCCGCCCACGCCCGCCCATTTACCACCTCTAATGAAAATGTATCATGATGCGTTAATTTTTGCATTGCGGTATATCAATTTTAATTATTTAATACAATTTTTGCATTGTAATGTATCAATTTTAATTACCTAGTTCAATTTTGTACCGCGATGCAAAAAATAATATATCCTCATGTACATTTTTTTGATACATAATCAACAAAATGATTTTAAATTGATGGAGGAGGAAGAAGAAGATGTAGTGATGAAGAAGAAGCTAGGATGATGGAGGAGTAGTAGTTGCAATTGTTGAGTAATCAAATTCAAGGTGAAGGCACACGTGTTTTTCTTTACCACCGTACCTTCCCACTTTCTTTACTCGTAAGGTAAGATGGTGGAGTAATTAAATTCAAGATCAAGATACGTGTCTTCTTATTCACCATTGTACCTTCGTACTCTCTTTACTTTTCATCCCTAAGCACCACATTTTTCTTGCTATTTATTTTGATGTGGGAATCGTCTTCAATTACTATGTTTATCTGTGTTTGGGCGGAGGACGTTTAATGAACAAGGAAACAAATTTAGACTTATGCAGTTTTAAAAAAAAGGAGTACCTAGAACAGTTATAAATTGATAAAAAGGGTCCGACATCAATTTTTCCATTACTAAACACATGCAACTCAAGTGCAAGTATAATTGAAGGAGTAATATAATAGTTTTATGTGTAATAAAATAGATTAATTGAATATAACAATTACAAATTTACCACCTGTAATTCTAGGAACTAAGCCACTGTAATTATTAGAGATACTAGGTTATTATCCGTGTGATGCACGATTGACTTAGTATTATTTCTGAAACTTAATTTTGTAGATAAAATTTGCAAGCTATTTGAATAAACCAATGCCCATATAATTAATAAATTTAAAAAAACATGAGATCACACCGAACAATCAAACCGAAAATTTATGCGAATTTTGTAGATATAATTTGCAAGCTATTTTGTAGTGGTTGTTTGTAGTGTTGGTGGAACACGTTTAATTAAATTTGATAAAATCTATTTTAAATCGATCAAGTATAGGTAAAATAATAAAAATTAAAAAAAATTATCATGAGAATTGAGGAGTCTTAATCAAATTAAACTTGTTTAAATCAAATGTGATAAAATCTATCTGGTACAAACCGATTTTGTAAGAAAAAAATGGTAAATAAAAAAAATTACCATGAGAATAGAGAAGTTTTAATTAATTGAAACATGTCTAAATCAAATATGATAAAGTCTACAAAAAGAAAAAGTTTTTACCATGAAAATTTGGAGTACTAATTAATTGAAACACGTTAAAATCAAATGTGATAAAATATATCTGGTATTAATCGATTTTGACAACAAAAGTTGGTAAAAAAAGAAAAGAAAAGAAAAGGTTTTACCATGTATAAAGGAGGCACCAGTTTTAAAATCTATTAAACTTTAATTTTTGACAGAAAAAAAAGAATTTATATAGATATATTTAGTACCATACGCATTGTTTTAAAGGAGACACCAGTTTTAAAATCTATCAGACTTTAATAGTTTAATCAATTGAAACACGTCTAAATCAAATGTGATAAAATATATCAAAAAATAAAAAAAAACTTTTAACATGAAAATTTGAAGTACTAATCATGTGAAACACGTTAAAATTAAATGTGATAAAATTTATCTGATATTAACCGATTTTGACAATAAAAAATGGTAAAAAAAAACTTTTACCATGTATAAAGAATGCACCTGTTTTAAAATCTATCAGATTTTAATTTTTTGCAGGAAAAAAAAGAATTTATATAGATATATTTAGTATCATATGCATGATTTTAATAGTTTTTGTTTATTTGCAAAAAATTAATTATAATAAGATGATTTTCTAAACTTGCAATAAATAATTAATTTTTTTAATTAGAATAATTTGAAAAAAAAAACAAAAAATAAGGTAAATATTCAAAATTGATCATGTAGTCATGTAATTGAAAGATTAAAATCTATGGGAATTGATAAAATCTATCCGCGAAAAAAAAACTACCATAAAAATTTGGAGTTCTAATCAAGTGAAACGTGTTTAAATCAAATGTTATAAAATATATCTAATGTTAACCGATTTTGGCAGCAAAAAATGGTAAAAAACAAAACAAAAAATCTTTTACCATGCATAAAGGAGGCACTGGTTTTAAAATCTATACGGTTTTAATTTTTGGTGGGAAAGAAATTATAAACTTGTATAGAAGGTGACACGTGGAAGCACATAATTCCTTTAAAACTTTAAGCGTACAACATAAACTCGTCATGTGGTAGCAACGTCTTATGTTTTAATAATAGTTCATAGATAATTAATAGATTATAAACTAATAATTATATATTATATATTAGTAGAAGAACAAATAACATAGAATTATCACGTTGAGAATTTGTATAAATTAAAAATTATGAAAATAAAAAGAGATGGAAATAGAAGAGTTTTAGTAAAATTAAACTTGTATAAATTTTATAGGATAAAATCTAGTTTAATTAAGCGATATTAAAAAAAAAACCAAAATCCTAAATCTCTATCATAAATTTGCTCATAAAATTATATCATAAATCTGTTTTATCTTATCAAATTAGTTTTAGTTATAGTTTAAAAAAAAAAGAGAAAAAAGGGTTAACTACACGATAATGTTATAAAATCTACTTGATAACTACAAATATGATAAAAATTTATCCTAAACTAACTGTAAACTTTTATCAGTCACTTCTTATTTATACTGTAAACTAATCAATTTTGGCAGAAAAAAAAAAGATTTTTTTTTACAATTCATAGAGAGTGACATGTGGAAGCATAAAATTCCTTAAAAAATTTAAGCATTTAACAGAAAGCCGCTTCGTGGCAACAACGACTTCTGTTTTAGTTATAGTTAACTAGGTTAATACCCGTGCGATGCACGGTTGACTTAATATTGTTTATGAAACTTAATTTTGTATATAGAATTTGCAAGCTATTTGAATGAACCAACAACATCAAGATATCCACATAATTAATTAATAAATAAATAACGTGAGAACACAATGAATCATAAAACCGAAAATTCATGCGAATTTTGTAGATTTAATTTGCAATCTATTTCGTAGTTGTTGTTTGTGGTGTTGGTGGAACACGTTTAATCAAATTTGATAAAATCTATTTTAAATTAACTGAGTTTATGTAAAATAATAAAAATTAAAAATTTTCTACCATGAGAATTGAGGAGTCCAAATCAAATTAAACTTGTCTAAATCAAATGTGATAAAATCTATTGGGTACAAACTGATTTTGTAAACAAAAAATGGTAAATAAAAAAATCTTTTACCATGCGAATTGATGAGTACTAATGAAGTGAAACACGTTAAAATCAAATGTGATAAAATCTATCCGTAATTAAAAAACTTTTACCATGAAAATTTGGAGTACTAATCAAGTGAAACACATTAAAATTAAATGTGATAAAATCTATCTGATATTAACTGAGTTTGACAACAAAAAATGGTAAGAAAAAGAGAAAAAACTTTTACCATGTATAAAGGAGGCCCCGGTTTTAAAATCTATTAGATTTTAATTGTTGGCAGAAAAAAAAAAGAATTATATATATATATATATATATATATATATATATATATATAGTACCATATGCATGGTTTTAATAGTTTTTGTTTTATTTGAAAAAAATGTTTATAATAAAATGGTTTTCTAAACTTATAATAAATAATTATTATTTTTAATTAGAATAATTTGAAAAAAAAACAAAAAATTAGGTAAATATTCAAAATTGATCATATAGTCATGTAATTGAAAGATTAAAATATATAAGAATTGATAAAATATATCCGTAAAAAATTACCATAAAAATTAAAGTTCTAATAAAGTGAAACGCGTTTGAATCAAATGTTATAAAATATATCTGGTATTAACCGATTTTGACAACAAAAAATGAAAGAAAATTTTTTTTTTGAATCATTGACATTGCCTCCACCTAGATAAAATTTATACAATTTTCCCCCACCCGGATAAAATTTATACAATTTGCCACACCTATAAAACCTTTTTTTTTAACTTACCATTACATTGTCTGAAATGAATCCCTAAATCCCATCCCAAATCAAAAAATCATGTCGCCCTCTCTGCTCCCTCTCCCTCTTGGCCTCTCCCATCCCGTCTCCCTCTCACTTTGTCTCTCAGCCTCTCCGGCCCTCCTCCCTAGTCAGTCATCCCTCCTCTGCTCCGACCTCCCTCCACTCCTCCAGCTCCGCCGCTTACTCCAGCCCAAAGACACCACGGACAATGGCCTCCAGCCTCCAGGTTGCCTTCCAACCGGCCTGGCCCTCGATTCCGACCGGCGAATGAACCGAAGTCTCCACTCTCCGCCTCCAAAACTCCAACTCTCCTCTTATTAGTGCGCCTCTACATTGTCTTCTAGAGGTATTTTTCAAAAATCAAAACTTTCTAAATTATAAGTTTATAACTGTGAATCTCAATCTGTGATTTAAATTTTGTGATTGTGAATTATAAATTGATAATTGTGATTGTGATTTGTGAACTGAAATAATATAGTTAGCCATGTTCTAGTGAGGAACTCCTCGCTGTCTGAGTCTGTTCATGGGGGCCAAGGTGTGCCTCTCGGTGGTGGTGGTGGTGGGGGAGGAAGAGTTCATTTTCACTGGTCTACAATTGGTACTGGTTATGAGTATGTTTCTCGCCCAATAATCCAAGCATTATAACACGTGTGTTCATAAGAGGCGAATTCATTGTTGTGAATCTGATGGTCAAAATTTGTTGGATGTTTTTTTGAGGATCCCGAGGTGTATGAGATTTTGAGGAGAAGTACAGAATGTGAAAACTGAGGGAACAAACAAACACCAAAATATTGATATTAGGAATACAAGGTAGGTCTAAGGAGCCCTTTTGTTTGTCTATGGTCTTTTTCTTCTTAACTTCACGCCCATGAAAAGGTCTGAATCTTGAGCCGTTATTGGGTCTCAAAGTTCCTCATTTGCCCTTTAAGTTTGTTTGGATGTGCATGCTTCTTGTTAAATTTATGAAGCCATAAAAATTGAACAATTGAATAGGCTCGTGCTATTTATATACAAATGGACAGTAGAAAGAATCATGAACTCCTCAAATTCCTTGTTTCCTCTGGCTGTGTCTGTTCGTGGGGGCCAAGGTGAGCCCCCTTTGATTTCCTTCTTGCTGGGAGTGATTTCGGTTGAAATTAACCAGTTGGAAAGGCTTGCATCAACTGCAATTTCTTGATTAGTACTCTTGGGGGGTGGGGGGTTAGGAGTTTGTGAACGGAAAGAAACATTCTTCTTTTGAGGGAAAGCGTATTGATGCAATTCCCAATGTACAACCCAAATGGTCAACTCCATATTGACTTCTCACTTGTGATGTAAACAACAAACAGACACATATTCCTAATTTCCTACCACCTGTCTGCCATGGGTTTATACTGAAATCCAAATTGACTCCTCCCAACAAATACTACAAATACAACCTTACAAAAACTCAACTATTCAAACTCGACCCCACATTTCTTTATAGTATAACCATAATAAAGTCTAACCATGTGGGAGACCTAAGATTCTTGATAAACCCCACCAAAACATTTTAAATATTCACCTTCAATTCAAAAGAAAGAAAAACAAATAAATAATAAATAAACAACTAAAAAGTCTGGTCTTGTTGATGGAGTTGTTTAATAAGAACACAATTGATTTCCAATGCAATGTTCACCGTCTTGACCAAGCTTTCCTGTTCCCATGCATTCCCAATTTCCCATTCCATAACCCAACACTTAGACCCTTTGCTCAAAATAACACATTTTTTGCACACTAACTCACATCCCACTTTCTGTCGAATACCCATGGCTGCTGCATCTTCTGACCAAACTCTTCCCTTCATATTTGTTTCTCTTTTCAATCCATGAAAGCCCATCTCTTCTCTTGAATATGAATCCAATACGTGAAGTAATGTCTGAAGCAAATAAAAAAAATCAAGATAAAGAAACAAAGTTACAATAACCAAATTAAAATTTTATAATGAGTGTTAAAATTGGAGGCCCAATTGGTGGCAGCCTTTTAACTTTTCTGAGAGCCCAAAAAGTTTGGTTAGCCGGCCCATTCCTCTTTGTGGTTTCTTGCTCCTTCGGTCAACCCTTTCCTTTGTTTGCCCCTTCAATCAAAGATGATTGATTGGCTGGATTATTATATATACTCCCTTCCTCTTGGTAGCAAACAGTAAGGCAAAAAAAAAAAAAAAAGAGTAAACCTCTGTGTGAGAAAAGTAGCCGCCATCTTATTCCTTCTTTTCTTATTTCTGTGATTGAAGGCTCACCCTTCAATCTGTGATTCGGAACTCTCGTGGAATAGTTCGCTATTCTGTTTCTCCCGATTTGTCCGACCTCTTTTTGTGGCTCTAACCTTAGTGGATAGTTTTGGGTTTACTGTGGACTCTTTGGTGGACTTTGGTCGGTGAAAGGAATCTGAGCCGAAGAGTTTATAGCCTAGACCTTCGTGGTCAATTAAGGCGAGTCGTGCTTGGGTCACGGCGTTATAATAAAACTCTTCGTGTCCTTTCTTTTTCTTTTGTCCAATTACTCTTATTACTCTAGACTAATATTTGTTTTGCAGGAACATAGCTTATTGGTCTAAGAGTTTAATTGGTGGTACTAATTAATTAGCTATTTGCATTAATAGGCTAGTTGTTAGTGGTTGTAATTTTGATTCAATTCAAAAGCTCCGTTTTTTGTACGGGTTCATTCTGGGCAGTGTGATATAAAATCACAACAATGGTAACAGAGCCCGTGTTCCGTACCGTGAAACGTTAGAGCCTCCTTCGATCCAAAAATCGGTAACTCCAAAAAGGTTTATTTGGTGAGCTTCTTTCATCTCGAAATAATTACTGTTTTTTGTGTTTAAAATTCTCATAATTTATTTGATTGATTGTGCTCTATTTAAATCTCTACTGTTTGGTTGGAATTTGATTGCTTGAATTTATTATTATTTTATTTTTTGGTGATAATAAAAAAATAAAAAAAATTCTTATATTTTTCTGATTTGGTTTGATTTGTTGGTTGTGTGTTATTTCTCTAAATGGGTTCTTCATCTAATTATAGTTTGGAACCTTTTAATGGGAAAAGTGATTTTTCTATGTGGCAAAAGAAGATGAAAAGTATTTTAATTAAAGAAAAGGTTTTCAAAGTCATAACTTTAAAGTATGTTAAAGACACTTCTGAAGATGTCATAATTGAAATGGATGAATCTGCCTACTCCTCGATTATCTTAAACATATCTGAATCGGTTATTCGGAAATGTGGTGAACATGCTCATGCTAAGAGTCTTTGGGAAAAATTGGAGCAAATTTATTTTGGAAAAACATTGCCAAGTAAAATTTAAATTGGAGCAAATTTATTTTGGAAAAACATTGCCAAGTAAAATTTATCTCCTAGAAAAATTTTTCAGTTTTAAATTAGATCTTAGCAAAGACATGGAAGATAATATTGATGTTTTTACCAAATTGGTAGAAGACATAAAACAAACCGGTGATGAACACATAGATGATTACTCTTCGATTGTGCTTTTAAATGCTATACCTGATTCTTATGCTGACGTGAAATCTGCTATTAAGTATGGTAGGGATAAGATCACACTTGATACGGTGATATCTAGTTTAAAAGGCAAAGAATTGGATTTGAAAGCTAATAAAGGAAAATCTAACATCGGTGAGGTTCACATGGTGAGAGATAAGACGCTCGAGAGAAATAATGGTCATCAGCATAATCATAATAATCAAAACCAAGGGAATAATCAGAATTCTAGAAATAAGAATAGAAATAAAAGTAGGTCAAAATCTAGAACCAAAGGTAGGAAGTGTTACAACTGTGGTGAAAGTGGACATTTTAGGAAAGATTGCACAAATCCTAAAAAGAAAAATTTGAATCCGCAAAGTGATTGCAATATGGCTTCTGCTAGTGAGGACTGTGGTGATGTTTTTATGGTAACCGATTTATGTGAAAGTGTTGTTAATTCTATTCATACCATGCCTGCTTGTGAAAATGAATGGTTAATTGACTCTGGATGTACTTATCACATGTCACCATTTAAAAACTTCTTTTGTTCCTACAAAAGCTTGGAAAATGGTTTTGTTTCTTTAGCCAATGAGAAAAAGTGTGCTATAGCCGGAATTGGTGATATTTGTTTAAAATTTAATTCTGGAAACACTTTTACCTTGAAAAATGTTCGACATGTGCCTGATTTATGTAATAATCGATTTCGTGCATCTTTAGAAGATGATGGTTTGGAAGGTAAGTGGGGAAAAGGAATGATGAAAATTCTAAAGGGATCTTTAGTTGTCGTTAAGGCTGAAAAACGCTGTAACTTGTATGTTTGCTCTGCCATGCCTGTTTGTCTTGATGATAACTTTGCTAATCTTGTTAAAGAAGATAAAACAAGTTTGTGGCATAAAAGGCTTGGACACGTGAGTAGTAAGGGTCTTGAAATTTTAAACAAAAATGGATATTTTGGAAAAGATAAAATTTCTGATTTGCCCTTTTGTGTGATGAGCAAACAAAAACGTGTTAGTTTTCCACCTTCCCCTAACCCCAAAATTTTTTCTTCAAAACGTGCACTTGATTATATACATGCTGATGTGTGGGGTCCCGCATCGTGCCCACTCATGGTGGAAGTCGTTACTTCTTGTCGATCATTGATGATTTTTCAAGGAAGGTTTGGTTGTTTTTAATGAGAAACAAATCGATGTGTTTGAAAATTTCAAAATCGGAAAACTTTGATTGAAAACCAAACCGGTCTTAAAATCAAGAAACTTCTGACCGATAATGGGTTAGAATTCTGCAACTTTGAAATGGATAAATTTTGTGCTGAAAATGGGATTGAGAGGCACAAGACTGTGCCTTATAATCCGCAACAAAATGGTGTTGCTGAAAGAATGAATAGAACCCTATTGGAACGTGTTAGGAGCATGCTAGTCTCCTCGGTCTCTCCAAAAGTTTTGGGAGAGGCGCCTTGATCGCCGCCTATCTCATCAATAGGTCTCCTTCCGTCCCTTTGCATGGTAGATGTCCGATCAAGTGTTTTTGGTAGGAAATTGACTTTTCAAACTTGAGAATTTTTGGTTGCTTATGCTCATAGGAAATTTGATAAACTTGAACCTCGATCTGTGAGATGTGTTTTCTTGGGTTACCCCGAGGGTGTGAAAGGATACCGGTTATGGTTAAAAGAGGAACCGGGATTTAAAGTGATAATAAGTAGGGATGTTGTGTTTAATGAAAACGAATTTCGGCTTAAATGTTCCTATTGAACCCGTTGAACCTATCCCTCCCCTCACATTATGGTGGAGCATCCCTTAGGACCCAATGATGCTAGTTCAAGTGTGCAACCTGAAATTGAGAATTCTGAAAATTTGCATGAGTTTGATGAAAATGTGAATTTTGAAAATGAGCATGTTAATCCTGAAAATGTTGAACCTAATGAGCAAAATGAAGTTGAAAATGAACAAAATGAAGTGCCTATATTGGATGAATTGCATGACTATCAACTTGCTCGTGATAGACCTAGACGTATTGTTAGGCAACCCTCTCGCTTTTGATGATTTTACTTCATTTGTGTTTAGTGTGTTTGAATCCATTGATAATACCGAGCCTAAAACATATAATCAAGCCTTGAAATCGCTAACGTAATGAGTGGATTAATGCTATGAATGATGAAATGAATTCCTTGCATGTTAATCAAACTTGGACTTTAGTGCCTAAGCCGAAAAACTGTTCTGTTGTTGCTTGTAAGTGGCTCTATAAAGTCAAGAATGAATCTGATTCAGTGAGATTTAAGGCTAGATTAGTGGCTAAGGGTTTTACTCAAAAGGAAGGTATAGACTACACTGAAATCTTTGCTCTAGTAGTTAAGTTCACAACTGTTAGGATTATGCTTGCTTTGGTAGCTCAATTTGATTGGGAATTGAAACAAATGGACGTAAAAACTGCTTTTTTGCACGGTGATTTAGATGAGAAAATCTATATGCGGCAACCCGAGGGTTATGTGGATAATCAATTTCCTGATTATGTGTGCTTGCTTAAAAAATCCTTATATGGCTTGAAACAGCCTCTCTCGCATGTGGAATAAAAAATTTGATCAATGCATGCTTGATTTAAAATTTAGCCGGAGTGCGTATGATCATTGTCTCTATTTCAAGAATGATAGGAATGTGCATGTTTTCTTGCTCATATATGTGGATGATATGCTTCTTATTAGCCCATGTCCCAAATCGGTTGAAGTTGTTAAAAATTGCTTAAGTGCTAGATTTGACATGAAATATTTAGGTGATGCTAACAAGATTCTTGGCATGAACATAATTAGAGATCAGAAATCCTCAATTGTTTACTTAAATCGATTTCATATGTTGAAAAGATTTTGAGTAAATTTTCTATGTTAGATGCCGATTCTCAGATGTTCCCTTGCTTCACACTTTGTGCTTAGTAAAGAGCAATGTCCTAAAAATCAATTTGAAATGAATCAAATGAGTAGAATCCCAGTATTCTAATGCCATAGGTTCCATTATGTACTTGATGGTTAGTACTCGCCTCGACATAGCTTATGCCATTAGTTGTCTTAGCCGATATATGTCGAACCCAGGTTTGCCCCATTGGCACGCCGTTAAGTGGTTGTTGCGATACTTGAAACACTCTTTGAACTATGGTATTAAATTCTTCAAATCTGAAAATGGTGTTAGATTGGTTGGGTATGTTGACTCGAATTATGCCAATGATAGAGATCATAGGAAGTCTACCACATCTTATGTGTTCACACTTTGTGGGTCTTGCATTAGTTGGAAGTCTCAATTACAATCCGTTGTGGCCTTGTCCACAACCGAGGCTGAATACATAGCTATAACCGAATCGATTAAAGAAGCTCTTTGGTTAAAAGGCTTAATTTCTGAAATCGGTTTTTTGAAAGAAAAAGTGGTAGTATTTTCAGATAGTCAAAGTGGTATTCAACTGTGTAAAAATCTAGTTTTTCACGATAGAACTAAACACATTGATGTGCGTTTTCATTTCATTCGTGATGTTGTTGCTAAGTGCATTATTTACTTGGATAAAGTTGATACTAGCTTAAACCCTGCTGATATGGGCACCAAGTGCCTTCCTGTTAAAAAATTTCTAAACTGCTTGAAAATTTTGATGATGGATACCGGTGATCCGGTAATTAAGGATGTCCCATTTTCTTGTGATTTCCCAAAAATTCCATGGTCGTGTGCATAGCTATGGTGACTTGACTAATTACGCTTTCCGCTTTATGAATTAGTTAAGTATTTTGATTTCTGCATCTTTGTGTGTGTTAGAAATCTTTTTCCCTGCTTTGTTCTTACTTTGTGTTGGATCAAGTGCAGGGATAGGCGATGATGATACCTTTCTTAATATATGTCCTAGTGAGTCCATATTTGTGAACCAGCACTTGTTCCAAGGTGGAGAATGTTAAAATTGGAGGCCCAATTGGTGGCAGCCTTTTAACTTTTCCGAAAGCCCAAAAAGTTTGGTTGGCCGGCCCATTCCTCTTTGCGGTGTCTTGCTCCTTCGGTCAACCCTTTCCTTTGTTTGCCCCTTCAATCAAGGATGATTGATTGGCTGGATTATTATATATACTCCCTTCCTCTTGGCAGCAAACAGTAAGTCAAAAAAAAAAAAAGTAAACCTGTGTGTGAGAAAAGTAGCCGACATCTTATTCCTTCTTTTCTTATTTCTGTGATTGAAGGCTCACCCTTCAATCTGTGATTCGGAACTCTCGTGAAATAGTTCGCTATTCTGTTTCTCCCGATTTGTCCGACCTCTTTTTGTGGCTCTAACCTTAGTGGATAGTTTTTGGGTTTACTGTGGACTCTTTGGTGGACTTTGGTCGGTGAAAGGAATCTGAGCCGAAGAGTTTATAGCCTAGACCTTCGTGGTCAATTAAGGCGAGTCGTGCTTGGGTCACGGCGTTATAATAAAACTCTTCATGTCCTTTCTTTTTCTTTTGTCCAATTACTCTTATTACTCTAGACTAATATTTGTTTTGCAGGAACATAGCTTATTGGTCTAAGAGTTTAATTGGTGGTACTAATTAATTAGCTATTTGCATTAATAGGCTAGTTGTTAGTGGTTGTAATTTTGATTCAATTCAAAAGCTCTGTTTTTTGTACGGGTTCATTCTGGGCAGTGTGATATAAAATCACAACAATGAGATACAAATTGATTGAAACAAAAAAAAATTAGAAATATATAACAATACCTTGTTGTCACAAATTTTGGAATACCTCTTTGTATACTACATTAGTAGTACAATTACTTGTTTGACCATCCTTGCCACAAATCAGAATTTTCAATCCTTTTTTTGGATTTTACCCCTTGATATTGCGACATAAAGTTGACCATGACTAAAAACTGGTCTTGGTAAATACAGTCCAACATGTGAAAGAGATTGCCCATGAGTTTTATTTATAGTCATAGCAAAACAAAGAACCAATGGAAATTGCCTTCGCTGTAGCTTAAAAGGTAATATGTTATCTGACGGGCTTAATAACATACGAGGTATGAACACTTTGTTCCCAATATTACGGCCAGTGATAATCTTAGCCTCAATTACACGATTGCCCAATTGAGTTACCTGTAGTCTGGTACCATTGCACAAGCCCGAAGGTTGATCAATGTTTCTTATTAGCATAACTGGGACACCAACCTTTAGCTTTAACTTGTGATTAGGTAATCCAGAGCATCTGATACTGTTTAGAAAATCTGGAGAATAAATATCTTCATGACTTTCAACACTTCTATCGGCATTGGAAATATTATCTGAACTTAGGTAAACTTTCTCGTCTCCTTGTACCTTTGATAGCAAGTATTCATTTACAATCTCCACAATTTCATGAGTTGGAGCAAGAATTGCTCTCTCTTGGAAATGTCCCGGATCCCTTAGGTTCTCTATAATAGAGGGGCATGTACAATCGACTAACGAAGCAATAGGATCACTTGTATCCTTGATGAGGATGTCATCTGGTATTTCTATTATTGCTTCCCCATCGTTTGGCTGTCCAGTAAACCCATTCCCAACTTTTAATATCCAATCTGAAAATTCTTTTATCTCATTTGCATTTGCATCAACACATCCAACTTGAAGTCTCATGTTTCTTGTCAACTTTAATACTTTACAAAAATTCCACAAATAAGAGGAGTTGATCGCAGAGAAAACTATGTCTTGTCTGTTACCCTTTGGAATGACGGGTAATATCTGTCGAAAGTCACCTCCAAACACGATAACTTTTCCACCAAATGGTTGTTGCAAGCTGGCAGGATTTGAGGATCGAAGAATATCTCTTAAACTTCTATCCAAAGCTTTAAAGAAAAATTTGTGAATCATGGATGCTTCATCCCAAATAATGAGCTTTGACTTGTTTAATAGCTCAGCCAAATCTGTGCCTAGTCTAATGGCACAAGTTGAGTCCTCGTTTACATTTATAGGAATTGCAAACCTAGAATGTGCGGTTCTTCCTCCAATGAAAAGGAGAGATACAATTCCACTCGAGGCAACAAGCACACAATCTCACCTTTTGATCATATAGCGGCACAAAGTTCTCCAAATAAATGTTTTTCATGTCCCGCCATGCCCGTAAATGAAAAAAACACCTCCTTTACCTCTTGATACAGAATTCGTGATTTCTCCATACACCTCCTTTTGTTCATCAGTTAAGCATGAAAAAAGTGTGTTGTGTTCTACTTGTAAAGATAATCGATCATAGTGAAGCTCATCTTGGATCAACTTGTTCTGTCCTTCTGAGATGACCATACCATTTGGAAAAGGCATATGCGAGTATTTTGCAAGGCTGCTACCATTGCAAAGCAAAAAATTTTCTATCTCAGCCAAAGTGTAATTCTTCAATTGTTCATCACTTAGGTGCAGATCTGTATACACCACATACAGATAATTAACAATATAAGTATTAAATAAATGTAGTAAAACACAAGGAAAAATGTTTTGAAAGAATGTTTTTTAAAAATTACTATCTATCTTAATATATTTTGTTCATGTTTTGCGAAAAAAAGTTTTTTTAGAGCGGGTGTTGTAAATTTTTTATAGTCAAATTCAACATAATTTCCATATGAAGGGTTATTATATGAATTACTAATAATATCATGAAAAATTAAATAATTATGAGATGAGATGGAATATCTTATTACCATCAAGTTGAAGAATTCTTCATTGTTTGTAAAGAATATCATCTGCTAAGAACTGCCATGTCTGCTCCCACACCGATTCAAAGGGTTTGGATAGGCTATCACCAATAAAAGCATCACAAATAGAGCTCGTAAGTAATGCGCAGATCCCCAAAAACTTGCTTCTCTTATGGCTTCAATGTACTCATTATCATCATCCAACAATCCTAATGAATAGCAAGTTTCTTTGAATGAATTGCATACCACGCCATTAATCGTACGTACGTCCTCATAGCATGTAGGTCCTTTCACTTTATTCAATAAAATCCTTAAATAATAGCTCTCACCACAACCAGGTGGAACATGATGAATTCTTCCAATTGAGAAGCCACAGATTCTTGGAGTCCATTTCCTTGATTGTTGGTTCCACACAAACTTCGTAGGAAATTCCACATAACTTATATTTTTGGCTTGCTCATACACCTTATTACAATCCATCCATGCTAAAAACATCGAGTGGTCAATACCGGGTTTATTAACAACATAATCAATTGGATCATTGTCTTGAAAAACAACATTTTGCTCATCCGGAAGGTGAAAAGACAATCTTTCCACCGGGGGACTTCTATAGTGAATATCAAAACCAAATATCCTCCATACAGCTTCACATGGTGAAATATACATGCAATCATAGTACATCTTGATCTCATCGACAATTTCATTGTTATCATATCTATTATCGCCACGACCTCGACAAACAGCTGCAGTAACACGATCATGTCCCTTACTTATATACTTAAATAAGTACTTAATTGATCTAGATTGATTGCACCATTCAACATTGATGTGAGCTTGATACTTCATTAGAAGATACGGATTATGTGGAACCACAAACTGCTATCCAAAATTACTCCATTCTTCACCATTGTATTTCCGTATCACGCTCCTATAATTAGGATAACCATCTTCATCAATACCGTTCTTTCTTAGAATTTCTTGGGAAAGTGTTTTGAACATTTTCCATTATGCATGCATGGTGAGCGGACATTTGAGGCACCACATGGACCATGTATCATGAAATCCTTAACAATTTCATACAACTCAGATAATTGTGTTTATCGTGATCTCTCGCATATAATTTTATCAATGTCCTCTCGAATTGGGAAACTTGTCATCGCGATGCATGAACAACAATATGTGGGCATGAGGAAGCCCACGCTTTTGGAACTCCAAAGATAAACAACTGCAAAAAATTGTTCGAGTTTTCCTTATATTGGTAAACAAAAATATAATTAGTTAATAATAAAAAGTTTAAAATTTTTGTGAAGAAACTTTATATGCATATTAAAGTATATAATTTTTTTTAAAAAATGAACATGATTAATAGACCCTATTTTATTCATATAAATTTAAAGAATACTCCCTCTTGTCTTAATTTTATATAAAACAAAAGTATACTTACTAATGAACAAATGTGTCAACTACCAAGTAATGATTTAGAATATACCGCTGACACGGCCGAAAATCTTTTGTTCTTTCAAATCTTTAATGAGCTGATCTAGTTTAATTTTGAACACTTGACATAGGATGTGTCTATCCTCGATTTAAGGCCTCGATGTTGAACAAATCTAGTAATTCGGCCACTTAGGATTGCAAGTGAATGTTATGAATAGACCAGCATATCCATACCACTTGCAAAGAGCCATAGCATCTAGATAATTCTGGACCATGTATCTAGCACCACCTGTGAATGAAGAAGGTAACACTATACGCTTTCCTGCAGAAGGTAACACTATGCACTTCCACTTTCGTCAACAACTCGAACCTCGACCTTAAATCTATTTCCATCAATTAAGTAAATTATTATTTAATATATATGCATATTCAGGATAAATTATCTCAATTTTCATATAAACTTTAGGAAAAAATGGTTGCAGATTCGTACCTTGGAACAACAGATTCGACTTTGACTGAAGATTTGCATTTTCCACAGTAAAATAGTTTTTTCTTCGTGATTTTCTTGTTAGCTTCAACCTTTTTGTCGTCATCATGCTCAAAGTTATTGTCATCCTCCTTAATGACTTTCTTGTTGCATTTTTTGCATGCTAGATAAAACCAACCATATTCCCACCGGATACAAACAATGGTAGCCAGTGTAATACAGTAGGTTGCCTATATAGGTAATTAAGAATCACAATTAGATTAAAATATATAAGAACCAACATAAAGCAATATTTTTTTAATGACAAGTTTAAGAAATGATAATTGGTATACCTTATCAGTTTCACGTATCTCATCTAGTGATTTTTGTGATTCGATTGGAGAGAATCTGTGGATAGAAGTAGAAGTCTGAGTTGATGATAGAGTAAGCCATTGGAGAAGTGTTTTTCTTTGTCGAGTCTGTCATCATTTATATACATCAGTACAAATATGCAAACATGTATGCATTATTTTGTATAATAAGGTTAAGTAATACCCAACCTATTTTTGAATTCTTTGACATCATCAACGTCCACATTAAAGAATAGTCGCATGGAATAAAGAGAATTTGACATAGTAATTTCACCTGTTCCAAATGAAAATGCAATGTGTAATAAATAGAAGTATAACAATTTGGTGCTAAACATCATAAAATCAAATATGTTGCATACCCTTCCATTCTTTGATTGGTCTAGTATTTCCTTCTGCCACATAGCTCAAAGCTTCTTCAGCAAATTGGTCCCATAGAGTACATTTCAATTTTTTTCCTGCATATTCAAAGAGAATAGTGAATATAGATATTAATATTATGTTTGAACGCAAATTTTAAAATATTTGTTAATAATAAAAAAAACATACTCAGTATCATTTATTTCAATGATCAGCCTCTTAGATTCTTTTCCAGCTCTTGCAATTTTCTCAATAGAACTAATAGCCACAACTTCTCCAATGGTATCTAGTTAAGGAATTAGTGCAATTCAAATGTCAATTGTTTCCTTTAAAGGAGTAATTTCAACATATAAGTCAAATAATATACCTATTAAGAACTTATCATCCATCCGATTTGATGAGATATCATCAAATGACACAAACTTAAATCCATATAATGGAATGCTCAAGTTTTCACAAACTCTAACAGAGGTTGAGAAAAATAAATTGATCTTGTAAGGATGTTGTGTTGGCCTATAGTTTCCACTCTTTTGCCCAACACCAAAGTTGGTGATGACGCACAATTGACCTTCTATAATTTGATTAGAAAATTTTCTAATCAATGACTTTTTCACTGTAGCTTGAATCTTATCACAATATAGGAACACAAAATCAACAAAAGTAATTAGTTATGAGTGTTCAAATATGCAAATTAAATAATGTGTGAAAGGTTATACAGGAAGACTTTTTATATAAAAAAAAAGAGAGAGGCTTTTTTTACCTTTTCATCCAGCAATATCATTTCAATACTGTTATCCTCATTTGGCTTGTCAAAACTGGGCAATTTCCATACACGTATTATTCTTATCTTGATTTTCCAAGTTTCCTTCATAGGGGTTATTTCTTCAACGAAATTATACCTTAAAGCCATTTCCTTGCATAACATAACAACAATCCCATTATCACTTGATTAGGAAGTATATAGAACGGAAAAAAGGAAGGTAGTTGAACAATAATGCAACGACTGTAATACATTATTTTCATTGACAAAAAGAGTTGAAATTGGGGATTTGGAATTCTCATCACCCAATCAATCGCTGCGTCCACTTCATGCGAGAGGAGGAATTTGGTAGTGTTATAGATTAAAAAACGATCTTTGATGTAAGAGCTTGAAAATTTTATCCTTTGTTATTCTGTTATTCTATCCCTACCCTCATTGCTGTGCTGGGCTTAAGTTTTTGTGCATCATTTTAGGTTGGACTATTTCCTAAATTTTCTGATGAGGAATTTGAAAACTTCTTGGTGAAGAATTGTGTTGGGCTCAAGTATAAACATATTAACTCAAGTAAAACATATGATCTCATGTTCTCATGTAGGCAATCAATCCAATATAAAAATGTTGGATCAGTTAATCCAGTATAAGAAAAGAGAGTGAGAAACCTTTACAGTTGGATAATCTTGGAGACATGTCTGTTTCAGGGAATCAAGAGGTGTATATCTCAACTTCTGATTCATAGGAATAGGAAAGCATACTTTTTTTTGTTATTTGTTAGATATTGATGAATTGATCTTCTATTGGCAGACTGGGGTTTATTCATCTGAATCTAGTTTATTTTTTCTCCAGTTTTGGGTGGGTTTTACTTGATTCATTGAGATTTTGATTCAATTGTTTGTGTTTGTTGGCAGGGGCTTAACGGTGGGTGATGTTCTACTGCTAAAGCTGTAAGTAGGAACAAGCACAGTAGTAGGATTGAATAAGTTGAGTTTGAGTTTTAGATTTCTGGTGGTTGTTCAGATTGGATCAGTAAAATGTGTTCGAGGATTTTACTGTTGTGATTTGTACTGAAAATAAAAGACTCAGAAAGAATTGCAGGGAACAAGCATATTTTTTTTGTTATTTGTTAGATATTGATGAATTGATCTTCTATTGGCGGTAAGGTTTATTCATCTGAATCTAGTTTATTTTTTCTCCAGTTTTGGGTGGGTTTTACTTGATTCATTGAGATTTTGATTCAATTGTTTGTGTTTGTCGGCAGGGGCTTAACGGTGGGTGGTGTTCTACTGCTAAAGCTGTAAGTATGAACATGCACAGTAGTAGGATTGAATAAGTTGAGTTTGAGTTTTAGATTTTGGATGGTTGTTCAGATTGGATCAGTAAAATGTGTTCGAGGACTTTACTGTTGTGAAATGTACTGAAAATAAAAGACTCAGAAAGAATTGTAGGGAACACGCATACTTTTTTTGTTATTTGTTAGATATTGATGAATTGATCTTCTATTGGCAGACTGGGTTTATTCATCTGAATTTAGTTTATTTTTTCTCCAGTTTTGGGTGGGTTTTACTTGATTCATTGAGATTTTGATTCAATTGTTAGTGTTTGTCGGCAGGGGCTTAACGGTGGGTGATGTTCTACTGCTAAAGCTGTAAGTAGGAACACGCACAGTAGTTGATCCACACACCAACGCTCAGTCTAAAAAACAGGACACCACTGGTAAGCATGAAATGGCAGAGAAGTTGGAGATCGATTATTCACTTGCTGAAGCTGTTGAAAAGGGGAGCATGGCTACCCCTGGTAGACAAACCCCTCTATTTGAATCTAAAAGTGAATTATCTCGCGCAAATTCTTTGAACGCCTCAGGCACAAAATCCAGAAAATCACTACGCGCGCAGTTCCTTAATGGGGTGAGTCGATTGTTTTTTGTTTTGTTTTTTAACATTTAATTGTTGTCCAAGTTTTAATGGTTTTTCTGTGAGACTAAGGCTGGTATCATCTGTTGTTCATAGTAAGCTTCAGCACAATATGTTCCCGGTTTATCTTGTTTCATATATTTATGAAACTTTGTAGCAAGCTATAATACAATGCATTTTCCGTTTTTGATATAGAGCTAGTAAATGTCATTATGTAGGAGTATAACTTCTCAAAAGTCTACTGTTTTGATATAGAGTGATATGCGTTATCTTGCCATTCGTGTTTTATAATGTGCATGTGTTACAAATACTTAAATTTATATTTCAGATTTCACGTGTTTTGAATACTCTATTGTTTCTGTGGACAGAATGGGAGTAAATAAAATTTTCACGTTACTTTCACAAATTCACATTTTTGTTTGTAAAGGAAATTTATATTCTTATTATATGATCCTTCTATAAACCTTTGGGTCTGCATAAGGACACTCAAAACAAACATTCAAGATAAGCCAAGTGAGTCTTCCAATAAGCTCGTAGAATACGGATTTATGCAACTTTTTGTTTAAACTTATGGATGCATCTTTGCGGGTCTAAGAGAAGGCTTTCAAGCAATTGGAGGGAGGCAAGAGTCTGTACCAATCATTGAGCATGAGCTATTAATGACCGAAGATATAGAACGCTCGGCAGTTGGGACCGCTACCGAGAAGAGAGAGAGATATACGGCAAGGAATTGACATAGCAACTACACTGGAGCGCATTGAATTTTTTTTTGTGATAACTGATCCTAGACTTCCAGATAACCCAATTGTAAGATCCAGAATAAATACTACTGAGAGTTTCATTTCAAACTCTCACCATCATTTCCTACATTAAACTGGTGCATCTTTCTATCTTTAGTGACTCTATACGGAGGCCGATAGATTGTCTCTTAATGTCGATTTTTGCATCGATAGCTTTCTTGAATTAACGGAGTTTACACGTGAAGAAATTTTGGGAAGAAATTGTTGGTATGAAGGCTTCAATTTTGTACAATGTTTAATTTTTGAAGCATACATATCCACTCGAATGATACGTTCGTAATTTCGGTTCCTTATTGATGTATAGGCAGATCTGATGTTACATTTTGCAAAAAGCCATTTACATTAATCATCTGCACCTTTTTAGTTCTATAATATGGATCTTAAATTAAGTTATAAATTTATGTGATGTTTCCATTATGGCATTTACAACATTCATATGTGTGAGAAAGTATTAACTTAAACCTAATCAATAATCCTGGAAATATATATGTTGTTTGGAGAATGAGAAAGCTTTACCTGCATAAGCCTTGTTCTTGCCGCTTCGAAAGTGAGGCAAAGCCACAAAAGGAAAGAAAAATATACTCACTGAGACGGCTTGCTGAGATCAAATGAGATATCCCAAGCTTTGATTGTCAAACTTGCAGCTCCCATGAACCAAGCACATGATGGATGGTGTACCAATCAATTTCGTTTGGAAGATGGCAAGGATGAAAGAAGGATATCGAGTGAGAGATAGGAAAAAGAGTACAGAAGCGAGAGCGGACTATAGCTTGAATTGGCTCGTGCACACACACTTAAAACGTAGTTATCAAAAAGTAAATATTTGTAGTTATCAATAATTTAGTGATAAAATTTTAAAACGTAGTTATTAAAAAGTAAATATTTGTAGTTATCAATAATTTAGTGATAAAATTTTAAAATGTAGTTATCAAAAAGTAAATATTTGTAGTTATCAATAATTTAGTGATAAAATTTTAAAATGTAGTTATCAAATGTGATAAAAGTTTTATGAGTAAAATAAAAAAAACTACAATTTATAAGAGGGTGACACGTGGCAGCACGTAATTTTTTTTAAAATTTTTACATTTAACAGAAAGTCGCCACGTGGCAGTAGCGGTTTCTGTTTTAGTTATTATTAATAGATAGATTACACAACACAAAAGGTTTTACTATCATATTAATCACTCGGCTTATCATATCATAGCATAGCATAGTCTAATTCAATGATTGAAAACTAATATTTGAAATTATGGCATTGGGATTAGACAAAGACTTTGAGCCTTACGTAATGTGAGTCCAAATTTCTCGCTCATATCCAATTCTTCTGGTTCAATTCCACCTTCAACTTTCCAGTTGAACGAATTAAAAAGTGATCCCAACATGACATGAATCATCCTCATTGCCAAAGGCATCGCGGGGCATATTCTTCGACCTGCACCAAATGGTAGTAGCTCAAAATCTTTGCCCTTGACATCACGCTGTGAGGTCAAAAACCTTTCTGGATTGAATGTCAAGGAGTCCTTCCATAGACTTGGATTGCGCCCAATGGCCCATACATTGACTAAAACTTGCGACCCCTTTGGAACTATGTAACCATTCACTTCAACATCATATTCAACTTTTCGAGGGCCTAAGAATGGTGCCGGTGGATGTAACCTTAGGGTTTCTTTTACGATGCATTGCAAGTATGGTAGTTGAGATATGTCTGCTTCCTCTAGTATCTTGCCTTTACCAATGACCTCATCGAGCTCCATTTTGACTTTCATCATAATATCTGGATTGCGCATTACTTCTGTCATCGCCCATTCTAGTGTGCTTGAACTTGTATCAGTTCCAGCAAGAAACAAATCCTGTGTATATAAATTTCCAAAAGAATTATCAAAATTCTAAGCAATTTTGATTAACTTAATTTAAGAGAAAATGAGTGAATTCAAATCAAATTTCTTATTGGAAATTGGTCATCAAATTGAGCATGGAATTCAAAGTGTCTCTCATTTATGTCTCAACTCAAGAGGTACGCAAACTATTCTTAAATCAAAGTTTGATCAGAATATGATTATGTTTTTAAACAAACAATTGATACTTTTGATGTTAAATTTATTAGTTTATTCTCAAACTAAATAAAATATGTTAAATATCAATTTGAGATTTTGTTAAATTATCTGAAATAGTCAAAGTGTACCTCTCAATTAAAACTAAAATAATATTGTAATTACTAAAATCGATTCAATATGTTTTAAATCTGTTTGGTAGATTACTGTACTCCCTCTATCCCAAATTAGTTTTTTTTTTTAAATGTGTCCTAAAGAGTGTCATATAGATTATGAAGGTACTAAATTCATCTTTGTGATATATTAAGTCTCTTAATGTGTACTTGCAATAATAGAGTTTTGTAAACATAGATATTAATGTAAATGTACCACTAAAATAGTTAAAAGACGTCCTCGTTATCGTGTTTTCATGTTATATATCTTATTTGATCATAAATATAATAATAAATATTATTTTTAATTTATTAACAATTCGTGTCGTGTTTCGTGTCGCGTGTTGTGCTAATCTTATCGTGTCATTTGTCTCTATAATCGTGTTTTATAATCGTGTTGTGTTGGTTCGTGCTATCATATCGTGTCAGTCATTGTCATCTCAATATTTAGAAACGAAGAGAGCAGTAATTATCAATACTTGGCATTTTCAATTAGAGAACCCGAAACAAAGAAGTAAAAGAAGAAGAAGAGGAGAACAAACATAATTTCAAAGTCAAATAATTTTGTTTTAAATGGAATCAGAATTGGCTTGTATTTTTAAACCTTAGAAAACAAGCTATTTATAGTACTTTTAGTATAGTTCATATATAAAAGTTATTGTTGTACTCTGTCAAACTAAATAAAATTAAGCTTAATATTAACTTGAAATTTAAACATTATCACTCAAAACACACATTCAAACAAAAATGATTTTAAAAGCATGCCACAATACCCATATGCAGAGTCAGAGAGAGAGAGAGAGAGAGAGAGAGAGATAGCCTAAACCTACGTACAAAACCAAACTGAGTCAATCGCCAAAGAGAAGGGAGTCACAGTATGGTCAATAAGGATATTTATGAAAATGTACCAAGAATATTTAAAAATTAAACTTTTTAAATCATGCATGCAAGAAACTGAAAGTGAATACTAATTTTAGAACAGAAGCATTTTCAAATTTCAATTAGTGAATCCAAGAAAAAGGAGAGAAGAAGAAGAGCGCAAACCAAGATCATTCCCTCAATAAGAGCTATATCAATCTCCTCAGGATTCTCTTCGTTTATGTCAAGACACAAATCCAACAGATCGTTGTTGCGAAATGTCTTCTGCACCTTCCTTAGGTCCAACCTTTCTTTGATTAACCCACCAAGCAGCGGCAGAATCTTGTTGGCAAGAGCCGTCATCGACCGCCTAATACCTTGTGGGTCAATCTTCTTTAGAACTGGAAAATAATCGGCCAAGTTAGGCTTGCCAGCCTCCACGAAAATATCGCACACCAACTCCTTCAACAATTTGACTGAATCATGATTTGGATCGGTCAAGTCCTTGGAGAAAATAGTGTTAGACAATAAGTTAAGGAAAGTCAGGAAAGCAGCTCGCCCGACATCAACAGCTTTTCCTTTTTTGCAACTATTCTCACACTGGGTGATGAGCTCTTTCACTTTCCTACTCCGTAAATGCTCGTTCGCGTCGAGCACTTTGTACGCAAAAATAGCATGGGTCATTTTCCGGAGACTTCTCCACCTATTACAAACCGGTAGCCAACCCACGGAGTATTGGTGATGATCGAGGGCCTGGACAGCGTCAGGGACAAATCGATTAGAGAAGGCGAGATCTTGCTTTTGGAGGACTTCTTTAGCAAGCGAGGATGATGAAATGACAACAGTGGTGATGCGGCCGAGTTTGAGTGACATGATTGACCCATATTTCTCGGCCAAATTGGCTAGAGATTGGTGTGGTTGCTTGCCTAACTGGTGGAGATTGCCGATGATGGGTAATGGGATCGGCCCAGGTGGCAGCTTTTTGGATTTGCTTTTGTTTGCAAGAATAACAAAGGATTGGACCGAAATGAAGAAGAATGATAGACCAATGAAAATTGTACTCCATAATACCATTTTTTTTCTTTGAAATTAAATTGTGCAGGTCCAAAATGAGCTATGATTTTTTTTATAAGAAGACCAAATGACAGAAGGGTTTCTTAGAGCTAACACCATTGCTTTCTTAACTTCTTCCAATTAAGAAGATGTCATTTATCTACCATTGTTTATCTTCTTATTATCCACATGGGAGAAAAAAAAAATCGAAGACTTTTGGGGAGAGAGGAAGACTTTTGGGAAGAGAGGGGCAGTGGCTGTCTCTCTGTGTGTGTGGGGTGGGGGTTTTGTATTTATGTGGAATGATGTTAAATTTAATATTTTTTGTGTAAGAAGATACATAAGAAAACTATACAATAGAAAGATTTATTCTTAAGTGTGTAAAAAAAATAAAAATATATAAGTGACATTGAGATCAAGTTAAAAAAATATATAGAAAAATTACACCGTGGGAATGCTCTTAAAGAGTCCATTTATGCATTAAAAACATGTCGAAATGTACAAAAATGATTCAAAAAATATACTCTTTCGTCCTAAATTATGGTCATCCTTTCTTTTTAAATCCGTTCAAAATAATTGTTTAGTTTGAAACTTAACTTTTTAAACATCACTTTTACCACTTTACCTTTCTTTTTAATCATACTTTAATTATGGGTCACATCTGCATGACTTTAAAGGAAGCTACATGTCAAACCAATATAAATAATTAAGTCGATTATTTTTTCTTATATATATCATATCATAAAAGCAATTATTTAGGAAGGGAGGGAGTAAAGTTCCTTACTGGCTTCTGCTCCCACCTGCCTTAATAGCTTTCAGCAGTAGTACCTCGTCCAAAATGAATTTGGTAAACTTTCTTTTTTTAAAACCAAAATAAATGATAAAGGATTTCAAGTACTTTCTCCGTCCTAAAATTATTGTTTTGTTTGATCCCGTACATAAATTAAAAAAATAATTAATTTAATTATTAATATTTGATTAGTGTGTGATTTTCTTTAAAGCTCCTGAATATATGACTCAAAATTAAAGTAATAAGAAAAAATAAGGCTAAAGTGATGTCTAAAAAAAATAAAACAATAATTTTGGGACGGGGGAATAACATTTATCTATATTTTGTCAAAACTATCCTTATTTACTAGGCTCAAATTAAATACAATTAAAAGATGACTATTGAGTGGAAAGAAAATATACTCGGACTAACTTAACTACAATAAATGATCTTTAAATAAGAGTTGATCAATCTCTTTATAATCTTCCGTAATATATGTACAAATTGTTAAAACATAATTTATATAGTGATGGAGGTATTACATGCTAATGTTAAAATTTTATTTATAGTTTAATTTGTTTAAAACTTATTGTTAAGTTTTGTTTTATAGTAAAATTTTCATCAACCGGTGGTGGAAAATATTTTTTTGCGGCGGTCATCGGAAAATGACTCTCTGTTTTAGATTCTTATTACGTCTTGATTTATTTAGATTTTAGTTGGTTACATGTCATTTGTTTCAAAGGCGCTTTTGTAAAAAAAAAAAATACGACTCTCTTTGTTTCTAAATTATTGTCATCTTTGACCGTACACCGCTTAAGAAAAAGTAATAGACTGTATTATAAATATTTGTGTAATGTGTGGTTTCCTTTAATACCCTTGTGTATTTGGTTATAATTAAAGTATGAAGAAAAAGTAAAGGTAAAGTAATAAAAATATTTTTTCTAAAAAATAAAGTTATAAAAGAAGACAATTACTCCTTCCGTTCCGAATAAATAGTCCCATTTAAAAGTTAATTTTTTTAAGAAAATAATACTTTTAATAGCTCAATAATAATAAAATAATACATTTACATCTTAATTTTTTAAAATAAACTCTTTAAATATAATATTTTAAAATAGAATAATAATTTTTTTATCCAAAATGATTCAAATATTTTGAAATAAATAAAAAGGACAACAATTATTTAAAAATTGAGGGAGTATTTAGCACGTTCAAATGTTGAATGAATATTTATTTCTTTGTTTTATAAGGCAAAGAATCTATCAATCATATTTTCTCTTTGTGGGTCGACAAAACACACACACACACACATCTCTCTCTTATTATATCTCTCTTTTTCTCATCCTATCACCGACAACCTTATCTCCACTTCAAATCAAAACCCATCACACGTTATAAGAGCAACAACCACAATATCACTCAATATCACATTCTACTCACCTCATTTTTATTCTTTTTATACTTTTTAACATTTAAAAAATAATTTACTTTAATAATTATCATTTATACAATCCTCAAAAATTTCAAACATCTCTCATCTCAACTAATAAACCTAACTATCACTATATTTTTCAACTTTTTTATTTCTATTTTTCAACACAATTTGAATAAAATATTTATATTTTATATTATATATTCTATGAAAAAATATATATTATATTTTAATTATTTCAATTATTTTAATCTAAAATTATATGTCAATTTAAGGATCAATTTATGTTAATAAGTATATTATAATTATTATTATTTTATTCTATCATATATTTCGAACACGAGGCGAATAATTTTCTTTGGTTAAAAAGAATTTACAATTAATTCATAAATTTCATATAAAATATAAGCATTTTTTATTTTGATTAATAGATCAAGTTTACGATAATTATGTAAAATGTATATCAGTAACTTGCAACAATAGAGAAATTAAGAAGAAGGTAGTATAATTAAGTCTCAAAGCCTATGTCTCATCTAAACACCTCATCGATGTTGGTGTTTCATTCGACTATGAATATATTTCATTGTACAACTTATTTTTATTATATGCTTTCCTTAGTTTTGGGTAAAGTCGTTTGAAAATCAAACTTTTTAAAAAAATGACATTTTTTAGTATTTTATTAGAAATAAAATGACACTTTTATACCTTAATGTTTGAAAAATAGATTATTTAAGTAAAACATCTTTAAAATAAAATAGTAAACTTTTCGTCCGGGCGAGAGGGAGTACATTGTATCATATATACAAAGCGAGTTCATGGAAGCGTTAACTATGTGCCTACATGCCTCAAATCGCACCAAACATCTACCTACCATAAACTAGAGGTGACAAATGGGCCAGGCGTAGGGCGGTGCTCATTGGCAATAGACTCAAATAGGTGGGCGAGTAAGTCTTCGTTTAATAACGTGAGCATATATGGGTAGACAATAAATAGATATAGGCGTTCATTCTTCATTAACATACAATTAATAAATAAATACAAAAATACAAAAAAAAAAAAAAAAAAAAAGTGTACAAATCTATAAGAAAGCTATGATTTTGCCATCTGAACCATGTTTTCAAGTATGACAACTTTCTAACTTCCTATTTGTACAATTTGATATCCTGTGACTATTGAAATACCCACCAGTTCAGATGGTCTTTTTCCAGGCAAACCTAAAAACAAATTGGCTTTAAGAGATGGACGATTTAATAAGATCCGACCAATTTTAGCCAGTATACGGATCAAAAGATACAGCACATAAGGAAACACCACATTATGCCAGCAAAATTGCACCGTACCAAAATGGAAAAACACAATGTAATAGAACAAGGAATAGCTACTACATTATGACACCAAAAAGTATTTGCACTCTCCCCACACAAACACAACGGCTATACTAAGAAATAATCAAATCCGATAAAATTATAGATAACAAATCCACCAATAAACCAATGATAGATTTTCCTCGCTATGGTGTCCATTCTACTCCATAGCAGCGTAAAAACCCTTACAGTAAGCTAATAGTATGTCCATTTCAAGTAATCGTACCCGAAACAAAATTACTTCGGACCAATATCCTTGAGGGCACAAATATGTTCCTCTCCCATGGCAGACATGACTGTCACCACCAAGTCTTTTCCCTCCACAAATCCATCCTTAATCTGCAGTTTTAAACACTACATATAAGATTCCATAGTACACAACATATGTCACGAAAATGCAATAACAAACATGGAAAAATGCAAAAATAGAAGTCTTGATTCACACCACCAATAGGAAAATCACCAAAATCAAGTCGAATTAGATTTAATTCAAATGAAACAATATCCGATAGATTTCTGACTGTAGGCATCTTTGCTACGGGAGTAAAAGCCTCAAAATAATCGGCACCATGCTAGTCAAATGTGCCATCAGCTTAGCTATCACCTATTCTCCCGTACTAAGTCATAAAATGCCCCAATACAACCACATTAAGTCATGATATTCAGTTTTTCTATCAAAACAACCGTTCAAACATTCAAAACCAATAATAAACTATATGAATGCTAACATAAAATTAAAAACAAACTGCTAACTGATGCACACAACTCAAAAAGGAGATAGAGACACAAAGCCTAACCACACAGCAAAACTAGAGATGTTAAAAGTAGAAGCAGTAGAGTAAATTCGGCCTCTACAGAAAACATGAAAGGGCCGGGTTAGGGATGGGAAAATCCAACCCACTTAATAAACGGGCTGACCCTATAGGGTCGGGCAAAGCAGGTTGGGCTGGCGGGTTCTATGGTTGGCCAGCAATTTGGAAGCTTTGGTAAAATGAGGGTTGAAATGTTAGAATTGAGATTCAAACCCACAACTTCTCAAGAAGATAGAAACTTATGGATGACCCCTTACACCATTCAACCATCCTAACTTGTTTGTTTTAAATTCAAATGCATATATATATATATATATATATATATATATATATATATATATATATATATATATTATCATTTCATTTGGTAAACCAATATCTATACCCTGTTAGTTTTGTGATGATGTATGTGTATTTGATGAAAGTCAAACCCAAACATGGTCATAAGTATAGTTCTAAGACATATAAGTTTCCAAAATTGGTCAAAATGAGATTTTTGGATACATAATTAGATATATTAAAAGGGTTGAGAACCGCATGGTTGACCCTACTAATCGGGAATCGAAAAGGGCTAGGGTCGGGAAAATGCAACCCGTTTAAATTTCGTGCTAAACGGGTTGACCTTAGTATTATATTTTACTATTTGATTAAAATATTTGATTGTATTAACTTCTTACCAACATTTATTTTATGTTATTTTATTATTATAGATGAAGAGAATAATGATGTTGAAGAAGATATTTTCTCAAAAGAGAACTTAATTTCATGTTTTTAATTTGTATTGTTAATCGTTGTCACTTGTCTATCAATATGTTTGTTACTTAATTTCGATTTTTTGATTTAAATAATGCATCATGTGTTAATAGGGATGACCTGTTAAACCGCCTACTGAGGGGTTATGGTTATGATTTGAGTGGCTTGTTTAAATGACCCGTTTAACCCGCGGTCCTATAGGGCACAACCCTAAAGGGTTGACCCTATAGGGTTGACCCTATAGGGTTAGGGCAAATCCAATTTAACATCTCGATCTATCCAAAACAAGAAGGAAATCAATCTATGATACAGTAAGAAATTTCAGAATGAACCAGAAATTATAAATCAGTTACTTACATTATGTCTAATGTTCACAAAATAGGGTTACTCCCTCAGTTATGAAATCACTTGCTTCACTGAGCATTCAACCAACAATCACATAGAATTAGGTTACATTAACATGGGAACCATAAATAGATACAATTAAGCTAAATAACAACTAGTAGTAACTTTCAAAAGCAAAACCCCAAAGAAATAGATAGCTTTTTAAGATCTTAATGACAAAAGCATCATAAGGCAACAATAGGTATAATGTTTGAAAATAGTGAAATCAAAACTATACCCACTAATTTATAGAAGAATGGAGAGCAAATTCATCTAAAGTTTCCACTCGTTGACTGTGTGGATGTAATTGTCCGAACCCCTTTAGTTCACCATCAATTAAACGTTCCGCAAGAATTGCCTCTTTTGGATATGAAACTGATACAGCTGCAACTGGGGATAATAAAATTTTGATAGTGCATCTTCTGCTGCAGCCTACAAACAATAGATATATCATCCGTAATAAGAGCTTATATATAAATGGGCAACTATTTTCTCTGTATACTTTCAAAATTAAAAAATGAAATAATCAAACTCATATGCTTATAATTAGACGTAACATTAGTGTTCAATTACAACTTGTCTAACCATGGGGAGAATTAACTTGTATTAATATCGCTAATAAGATTTGAACTAGAAAAGTGATATACAAGGTATTTATTAAGTTGATCATATCTAATAGACTAACATAAGGTAACTGTGAGTGCCCCAAATTTTTATATATCTCATCCCCCTTGTTTAGGGAAAACAAGATGAAAAAGACGCTCTTTTCATTCCATATTCTCTTGTTTAGAGGAAAACGAAATTAAAAGTGCAAAAATAACGTTGTGTAAGAGCGCATGGAATACGCCCGCCTCATTGTAGCCTTTTATTTTTGAAGACTTACTGGCATTTTTTGATTTGGTCGAGTATTTTTCTTTAGGAGTTTGAATAGAGGCTCACATATGGAGGTCAATTTGTTTGATGAAACGGTGATATATTGCAATCGGCTCAGGAAGCCTTTGACTTCTGTTGGAGTTTTCGGCTGCGGCATATTTATGATAGCTCTGATTTTGGCTGGCTCGATCTCAATGCCTTGCTCGGTCACTATGAATCCCAGGATCTTGCTTTTGGTAATCCCGAATGTGCATTTGATGGGGTTGAGCTTCATCTGATGATTTCTTAACCTTTCGAAGAATTTTCGAAGGTTTTTGACATGGGCACCGTTGGTATTTGAGGTACGATCATGTCGCTCTCGTACACTTAAACCTCTTTATGGATCATATCATGGAAGAGGGCGGTGGCCAACTAGGCCTTAATGGCCGGAATCATCCATCACAAGTATTTCTCCTTGATTACCATTTTTAAGTATTATAAATTTTAGTTTATTTTTATTTTAAGTGCACATATTTTCCATTTCTTTAAGTGGGGATTATGAACATGATCATATTCTGAGAATTATATAATGTTGAGCCTTTAAGATGCTGAGAGCCAGAGGTGATCCTACACTGAGACTAATGGATGGGAGAAGTTTACTTGCAATCATGAGTATATGAGAAGTATTGCAGCACCAGCTACTTTTGTAGCTGTAATGCTAGTAGATTAGACCCCAAGGGATGGAGG
>CM028378.1:48177676-48251592 GCA_013146195.2 Codonopsis lanceolata | reverse complement strand
CCAGGACGAAAAGTCTTCCTGCTGAAAGTTGCTTTCGCGGCTTGACATGTCAGGGAATGTCTTAGGTTAATTCAAACAATGATTAGGATAAGTTTGAATTAATCTAATGAGTCATTGCTGGACAGGACACGTCATAAGAGACCGTGGACACAAGGTCTGGCCGCTCTTAAGCTTGAGCGTGTCTTCCTGAAGCTGTGAAGAGGTCTTCCGCTGAACCTGTAAAGTCCTATAAAAACTATACTTGGCAAAGTTCTATACACAGTTGCCACGCTAATCGATACGCAGCCCGATTAGCCACTGAAGTATAAAACTAATGTAATGTACTGAACAGATATAAATCTAACAAAATAATCAACAATCTCCTCCTATTTATATCTGGTCATCATTACTACAAATGAGGGCTAAAACAGACTATGTGATAGATAATAGCATGTCTGAGAATTTTATATATTGAAGTAGAAGACATGTCTCTATCAAACAGACGAGCACCTCAAGTGTAAGGAACTAATCTAAGTGCATACAAGAATAAGGAAATCAGAGAGTAGCACACAGATCAGTAGCAAAGACAGTTCAAATATGAATTTAAACTGAGTGTTTAAATTCTGAGCAGATATAGAAAATAAAGAAACAAGAATTTAAACAATACAATTTTGAAGAGCAAATAATCTTCTGTATTATAAACAAGATGTTTACATATTACAGAGTTTTCAAAATAGGATAGATACAAAGGTAAAGGGAAGAAAAGATACAAAAGTTACCAAGGTCTTTTCCTTTGCTTTGTCTCAAGGCCTTTTCCCCTTCGTTTCTTTCTAGCTCTTCCATTCTGCTCAGATTCGCTATCCGCATCGCAATAGAGGTCCGTGGAACGAGAACGGTAGTCCAGCTTCTTCTCACGAAGACGGTCGTTTTCTTCCATCAAGATTCTCGTTGATTGACCTCATTTGCTTCTCCTCCGTGATGGCCAGATCACGATCACGATTAGCATTCATAACGTCATGAGCAGAGTCTCGAGCAATGCGGTTGAGCTCTAGAACAGGAGGGCGACCGCTGCCGAGATGGAGAGTGATGGCATGGAAAAGCTCATAGAAAGGTGAGGAGCAGTATACGCACACACACTCATCTCGCTGAGCTTCAACGCTGATCTTGACATCCGTGGAAGTCGTGTCGATATCTGCCCAAAGCGAGTCCGCATATCCTCTTGAAATTGTCGAAGAAGAGCGGCAGTTCTGGCCATTGGCCTTGGAAGCGGCAAAGGGCTATTTCGGCGGTAGCGTAGTGATGTCGGTAAGCGCGCCAGCCGCTCATATATGGCGCCCACCGTGACAAAATTTCATCATTGGTCGGCGATGAGAAGAGGTTGCCCGGCCAATATGAATGGTGCCTGGCAGGTAGAGCGCAGCCGTATGGGCCGTTGGAGTGGAGGAGTGATGGAGTCAAGAGGACGAGGGTCTGGGTTGGTATGGTGTTGGTGGAGGAAGATATGGTTATGGGTGGAGGGGGGTTGGTGGGGATCAGCCCATATCGTCGAATTTTCACCGATATGGGAGGATTCGGAAGAGGGTCAAGAGAAACCGTAAAGAAGGGCAGGGGTAGAAGAGGGATTTTGGTTTTCGTGAGGGAAGGTTGAGGAGGTTGTTGGGTGGGTGAATAGGTTCCAAGCATCGACGAAAGTTCGAAAAGGAACTTGGCGGCAGCAGCAGTCTATTGGCCGGGAGGAGACGGAGTTGGTTGTGGTGTGGTTGATGAAGTTGGTTGGGATTGGTGAGGTGAGGAAGGGGTAGAAGGGTCAGGTGAGTAGTTGAAAGGTGAAGGAGGAGGGGGAGTGGGGGTTCTGGCGGGCTCCTCCCGAGTTTGAGGCCCTCCCGAGGGATAGGCCTGAGGTGGTGAATTCCTCCGAGTAGATGACTCAGAGGAATGGGTGTTAGTTGGGTGTGGTCGGCAGTGGAGGGTTGGTGGCTGTAGAGAGTCTTGGTACCTAGAGTTCTCCTTTCTTTCTCAGCGAATAGTGACTCACCGCTTCATCAGTAGGTGGCAGGAGCCTAAGTGGTCGGTCTACAAAGGTTTTACGAAGTTTCCTTCGCTTTGGTGGCTTGGGAGTGGGTGCAGGAGAGGGTGAGGGTGATTGACTGGTTTGGGTAGGTGGCTGGGAGGAAGTGGTTTGTTGAGTTTGAGAGGTTGGCTGGGCTTGTGAAGTTTGGGCTTGGGTAGAGGAAGGAGCTGGTCTGGCTGTAGGCTGGTCCTTTTGGCCTTCCTTCATCTCCCTCCGTATCCATTTGGCCTGCTCCTCTTCAGTTGGAGTGGCCTCTTCCGGCCTTGTCTTTTTGCTTTGCCCTTGCCCGTCGCCATCTTGGCTCTTAGCAATGCTTCCGCCTCATCGCCTGTCTTTGGCCTTTGATGGAGGGACGCGCCACTTGATCATCGAACTTTGCGCAGGCCTTTTGAGGGTTCTCCGCTTGTCGCCATGTGCTTCCATGTTGAAGCGAGTTACCAAGATCGGTACAAAGCTTAGCAACCTTATCAAGGGTGACGGCGGTAGACCTTTCGCAGCCGCTTGTTCTCGCATCGTACTTATCAAGAACGAGGTCGTGAGTTGTTTCTCCTTGGCCACTACAATCAATTCATCTTCCTTCAAGGAAGAGTTGACATTTGCATCATCTCTAAGAAGGGCATTAATGAGCCTTACGGCGGGCGCTGCAGTGGGGTTGTTCTTAGCTTTCTACCCACTGCTTCAATTCGTTGAAGATGACGGCCCCCGCTTGAGACGGAGTCAAGGGAACACGACCGGTTAGGTTGATTTGTTGAGCCGTGAACATGTCATGTGCTCCACTTTTGAATAGAAGCCCCTTGTCAATAAGGTGGCTGGAGCAGTATACGTCAAGAGGGAACAGATTTCGGAGCATTTTCCCTTGAGGTTCTCTGTAAGTGTCTACTCCTCTCATTGCTTCCTGTGCATGTACAAAGAATGGTTGCTTCAAGAGGTCCACCAAAGTGTACGCCGATGATGGTGGAAATTTTTTGGCGGTGATGGAGATAGGTCGGCCCCTAATCCATCCTCAGAGCATTCTGCTCATGAGCTCCATCCTTCGATAAAATTCTTCTGCCAGAAAGATACTGTAATTCTTGTCGTTGAGGCGTAAGAGAGGAGTATGCCAGAGGCGTTCATGTCATCGCATGCTTTGACGCCGAGGCTATCGAAGGGGAGGTCAATGCACATCCCCGAATATACAAATTTGGGTCCAGGCCACTATTATGTCATGAGAGGCGGGAAGGTTGGATATCCCTAAGGTTGACATCCGCATTTGGAGGAATGTTTCGGGTTCGCTTTGCCTCGCTTAGATTTTGAGGTTTTTGCCTGAAAGAAATATAAATAAAAATTAGGGCTTTTCACCTCAAGAACTAAACAAGCAGAAATTTCAAAGTTTTCTGAAATTTTTGGAAATTTTTGAAATGAAAACTTGAAACCCTAGAATGTTTAGAGAGTCTACACCCGAGAAATGTATAACAGAAGTTTTCCATAAGAATAAACAATGAAAGTACATAAACGACTGTTAGTTTTCTAGGTTTTTAAGAACAACAATGGCGAATACTGTAGAAACTCGAAAATGACTGTTTGTATTCCAAAACAATTTTAGGTTATGAAATGAAATGCGAAACAGAAAACAATAAGTTTCAAGTAGAGAGTAGAGAGGAACATACCATTGCTGTTGAAGATAAGAAGAAGAAACACGAAGGATTTGGGAATGCAGAAAGCAGTTATACAGAGAGAGTATGAATAGAGAGAGAAATATTTTGTCAAAGGGGTTTCGTAAAATTTTGCAAAAGGCGGTTCAAGGTCTATTTATAGGCGAGTGAATTTTAGTGCTAAAAGCGGGAACTTAAGATATTTTCCAAGTACCCAATTTTATTCTTGACCCCCTTTATTGCTTTAGAAACCTCTTTAGCAAGAATAGACTAAGTGAGAATACTGACCTTAAGTCTTCCGGTAAAGGGTGACTTACGTCTTCCGATCAGTCTAAAACTAAGTCTACCGGTATGAAAGAAATATTAACAAAAACTTTGAAATTAAGCAGTAGGATCAATCATACCAAGATTTCTCCTTAAATAAGCAAACCCGGTGGCATCCAGTGGTTTTGTGAGAATGTCAGCCAATTGATGCTCCGTTGGAACATATTCCAAGCTGATGTTACCTTTCTCCACATGATCTTTGAGGAAGTGATAACGGATATCAATGTGCTTTGTTTTGGAGTGCATCACTGGATTTTTGGAGACTGAAATTGCTGATGTGTTGTCACACATGATTGGGCAATTTGCAGTCTTGATGTTGTAGTCCACTAGTTGTTGCTTCATCCATAGTAGTTGAGAGAACAAATGCTAAAGAATGTATTCAGCTTCGTGGTTGAGTTTGCAACCGATCCTTGTTTCTTGCAAGACCATGAGACAAGTCTATTTCAAGGAATTGACAAGTCCCACCGGTGCTTCTTCGCTCACTTTGCAAGTCGCATAATCTGTGATCCGAGTATCCAACTAGATTGAAATTTTTGTTTTTGGAATACCATATGCCTAGATTTGTTGTTCGAGAAACATATCCGATGATACGCTTGGCAAGCAAATGTGACTCCTTTGATCTCGCCTAAATCTTGCACAAACACAAACAAAGAAACATAATGTCGTCTACTAGCAAGAAGGTAAAGAAGTGAACCTATGATTCCTCGGTACTTGGTGATGTTCTCTTGCTTTCCTCTCATCTTTGTCAAGATGGCACCGGTAGACATTGGAGTTTCGAATCCTTTAGTCGAATCAAGACCGAACTTCTTGATTAGTTCCTTTGCATATTTGGTTTGGCCGATGAAGATTCCATCGGAAGTCCGTTGTATCTCAGCCCTAGAAAGTAGGTAAGTTCACCCATCATGCTCATCTCGAACTTGCTTTGCATCGCCTTCGAATCTTTTACACAAGCTTTGGTTAGTTGATCCAAAGATGATGTCGCCCACATAGATTTGTACCGTAAGAGAATGGCCTTGTGCTTGAGGATGAATAAAGTGGTGTCTATCCTTCCTCTCACGAATCCTTGTTCTATTAAGAACTTGGATAGAGTTTCATACCAAGCTCTAGGAGCTTGCTTCAGCCGTAGAGAGCTTTCTTGAGTCGGTAGACGTGATCCAGCTTTGTCCGAATTGACAAATCCTCGAGGTCGCTCCACGATACGCTTGAAGATCACCATTCGTAAAGGCACTCTTTACATCCATCTCGATACACTTTGAAGTCCATGAACGATGCATAGGCTAGAAAGAGTCTCGATTGCCTCTAGTCTAGCAACAGAGCAAAAGTTTCATCAAAGTCAATTCCTTCTTCCCCGCTTGCAGCCCCGTGCAACCAGCCTAGCTTTGTTTCGTGACATTTCCATCTTCATCTCTTTTGTTTCGAAAACCCATTTAGTGCCGATGACCGGATGATCACCGGCCTTTGAACTAAGCTCCACACCTTGCATCTTTCAAACCGTTCAGCTCTTCTTGCATAGCTTCAATCCAGCTTATGATCTTCGATAGCTTCATCAATCCTTTTTGGCTCGAGTTCGATACAAATGCATAAGCAAACATAGTCTCTTCTCGAACTTTATTTCTCGCATTTAACTCCTCGTGTTGAGATCACCAATGATTTGAGAAATGGGATGATCTCTTGCTTCAATAACGGTTGAGGAAGATCACTTCGTGGGTTCTTCCGTTCTTCCCTAAATTCTGAGTAGGTTGAGAGGGTGATTCACCAAAATCTGTTCAAGACATAGATCTTCAAAGCTTTCATTTTCTCGTGAACAAGAAGGATGAGTGATCCGTGTAAAGGTGCTTGGGGTAATACGTAAGAGATGGGTTCGTGGTCAATGTAAGAGTTGTTATCGGCAGAGAGTTCTCGCTCTACCGGTGAAGGGTTAGCGGTACTTGAGGGGTCTCAGCTTGCCGCTTTCGATGAGGAGTGGAAGTAGATGTCAGTATTAGTACTGCTCATCATTATCGTAATTATTAGCAACGCTCGAGCCTTTCTAGGCTCTAACAAGTCATATTCATCAAAAGAAACATGCACGTATTCTAAAATTTTTAAATTGGTTTTACCGAAAATGCGAAATGCTTTTGAATGTTTGGAATACCCTTAAAAATTCCTTCGTCTGATTTTGCATCAAATTTTCCTCTATATTCTTTTCCATTATAAAGAATAAAACATTTACAGCCGAAGATTTTAAGAAATCCTATGTTGGGGGATCTTCCTCTCCATATTTCATATGGAGTTTTGTTATGAAACTTGTTTACCGTGGATCTGCTCGGTGAAACATGCAAGAGTTGACCTTCCCTGTAAATACTTCTAAGTTTAGCTTCGCCAAAGATTGTTCTTGCCGCTCAATCGTTGTTCTCGTTTCTTCCGCTCACCTACACCGCTTTTGTTGAGGAGTACCGGCAGAGAAGTTGTGGCCGATCCCGTGGTCATCGCAGCATTTTCTACACCATTGTTCTTGAATTCAAGCCATTGTCCGATCTTATGTCACTAATATCTTCAAGCTTTGAGTTTGAAGTCTTCCGAAAAGAGCAAAGTGACTAGATCATACGCTTTCATCTTTAGATGTCATAGTTTCAATCCAAGTGAATCTAGAGTAGTCGTCAACTACTACAAGTGTGTACTTGTCTCCTGAAATACTGGCTGTTGTGATTGGTCCAAAGAGATCCATATGCAGAAGTTGAAGAGGTCTGTTTGTTGACAAAACATACTTTCTTTTGAAGGAAGACTTGGAGAGTTTTCCTAGTTGACAAGCTTTACAACTTCTGTCATGGTCGGCAGACACCGTAGGTAGACCTCGACAAGCCCATTTTTGGAGAGCTTGGAGAGGTGCTTGAAGTTGAGGTGATCGAGACGCTTGTGCCATAGCCACCGTTGTCACGAACGTTGTTGGCTACTAGGCACGTTTTGAGAATCTCCCTAGAAGATTTAAGTCCACGACATAGACGTTTCCTTGTCTATTGCCGGCCAAGATTGTAGAGCAGATTCACTATCTTTGATGAGGCACCGGTTGGAGTTGAATTGGCATAGCAGCCCTTTGTCGCAAAATTGAGATATGCTCAAGATTGTGCTTTAAGCCACTCACTAGAGAAACTTTGTTGATGGAGAGACTTCCTCTAGTGATTGAGCCATATCCAATTGTTTTTCCTCTTGCATTGTCTCCGAAAATAACAGTGGGTCCTTTTGCTTCAGCTATATCTGTAAGAAGACTTCTGCTCCATATGTGTCTTGAGCAACCCACCGTCTGTACCGATGTCTTTGTTTTCTCGATTCTATAGCCATGAAGCATTCCTCCGAAAAGAATTAAAGCAACAAGGTCCCCTTTATTTTCTTTTGGGTCCTAAGGATTAGCAACCTTTGGAACCCATACTGCTGCTTGACCTTGAGAGAACTAGGTCTCTCGATCTTGGAGTGAACCTTAGCAGCATTCTGGGCCGATGGCCTAGCAATTGCAAGAATGACATAAATGGTAAAGTCCATAGAGAACCGTTAGTGTCTTCAACCGAAGAGTGCTTATGATCATTCCTTTTCTTGACATCCATTCTTGGTTCAAATTTTGCTTGTTGATGGTAGACTTAATTGGTTTCTTTTGAATCTTCCTAGGTAGGTTACCATCACACTTAGCTTTAGCTTTTCTCGTTGATTACCTTTTCAGAGGATTTGGTAGAATACCTTTAAGTTTACCTTTAACAGTGTAGGAGCCTTGCCTGCTTCATAGACAAACTTGATAGTTACCTAGAGGTTTAGTAGGTCTACCGCCAGCCAGACTTTGCCTTAGCATAGTTGTTGCCAGACTTCACTTTCTCTACCGCTACCTTTTTAGGTTTCTCATTTGAGTCACTATTTTGGCTTTTCCTTTCGAACTTTGGGTAAACGTAAGGAACACTTGAATAACCAAGGCCTTGTTTCCCTATATTTCCGAATGTCTGCTTAGAGAAAGATATATCATTAGCGCTTTGAGGATTCACCTTTCTCTATGATCAAGAGATTGTCGAAAGAGGCACATCCGAATATCCTATGCCGCTTTATCATTACTAGATTTTTGGCTTGTAAGGATTTCTTCGAATGCATCCTTGAGTCGCTCCAGAGTCAATTGTCTTTGCAAGGCAATTTTCTCTAGGTCAAGTCCTTTGATGTGCTCAGATAGACAATCAATTTTGTCACAAAGAAATTTGTTTTCTTCCTTCGCTTGATACTCTCTTGTTGACAACTATTGAGAGTTTGAATCTCACCGCCGCCATCATAGATTTCTCAAGAAGTTTCTCACGCTTCTTGGCCGCTTTAACATAGGCTACTCTAAAGGAATTAAATTCTTCAAGCATATCTTGATTATCCTTGAGAAGTTCTTCCCCATCGAAGCCCACCGTTGGTTTCACTTTATCCAAGGGACTAGGTGAAATTTCGACTTCATTTTCGAGTCATAGGTAGGACCTCGAATCATGAGCTTGCTCATTAATCATCTGTCCTCCTTCCGAATCGGCCTCAAACCATCACAATCATCTTCCTCCTCTTCCGCAACCTTGTTTGTCTTGTAGCTATGTCTTCACCAACATACCCTTTTGTTTTTGAAATTTTCTAAAAGAGGGTTTTCAGTATGCTTCAAATTTTGGCTTAGGACATTTTGAGGCAAATGACTGTGTTTTCTACGCTTATAACACACAAGCTCTTCCTTAGATGAGCTTTCACCATTCTTCCTAAAAGGTTGTTGGTGTGTGTTCTTTCTTCCATATTTTGCGAATTTTTGAAAACGTTTTACAAACATGGCAAATTGTTCATCCGATAAAAAATCATTTTCACAGAAGAAGTGGAAGGTTTGTTTTCAACAAGATTTCTTCTTGGACCATGGTCGGCAAGGACACGCTTCGAACTGCTTGTCTTGCTCTAGAGCTTGATTTACTTCAAGTTCATAAACCTTCAAACTTGCGTAGAGACTACGGAGAGTCATCTCGCTTAAGTTCTTGGATTCTTTCATAGCGTGGTCTTAACATGCCATAAGCTACCTAGAGAGCCTAGAAACCTCATGTTCATTTCCTTTTGTCATACGCTTTACCAAGAGAAAAACAACTATTTATTACCTCACCGAAGCGATCGTATGCTTGTCTCAAGGTTTCCTTAGATCCTTTTGAAAGAGTCAAACCGCTGGATGTATGTATATTTTCGTTATCTCGTGTCTTGGTCTCCTTCCAAGTATTCCACAAGAGCTTCCCACATCTCTTTTGCAGCTTGTACATCGAATCACTTGTCGGTATGTGCTTGTGTCTAGAGAGCCGGTGATTATGTTGATTGCTTTGTCGTCAAGTTCTACCAATTTCTATCATCCTCTCGTCCATTCGATTCTTCTTTAGGTACTTCGCAGATTCCCAAAGAATGGAGGCTAGAAGATTTGGCTTCATTAGGTACGTGTTGACCAGAACGCATTTCCATAATCGTTGTCAATAGAGTTCATAAATCTCATTACTTTATCCTTCCATACATCAAAATGTCCTTCGTCCAATATTGGGACGTGGTTAGCATTAGATGTAGGTAGCATGTAGTGTGTTTGTGCCATTATATCGTATTCTCAAGAGTTTAATCTTGGAAAAACTTGTTTTCAAAGAGTATGGCTCGATACCAATTGTGGGTCCCAATGGGCACAATAATAAGCTAGAAGGGGGTTGAATAGCTTATTAAACACTTAAAACTTTTAAGTAAATTCTTTGAAGGGTACTTGCAATCTATAGAAAAGATAGAAGTAGCGAAGACCTTCAAGTAGTTGTTCTGTGTCCGCCGATAGGACTACCTAGACCTAGACCTTTACAAGATACTTAAGTTCTCACAGAACGGATAAAGATAAGGATAAGTATTAAACAGCTCAATTGAAGACAAACAAGAAAGAAATAACACAAGTATTTTGAGATGGTTCACACTATAAAGAGTGCTACGCCCACCACCAAGGCCAACCTTGGATTTAAATAGTGCACTATATTTTCCACTAGTTCTATTACAAGAATATTCCTAATGGATCGTGTACAAAATATTGACTTGTGTTTGTCTATGGAATTAAATATCTGTAAATACAAGATATTTAATTTATATAGTTAATGAATGTAAACAACAAGAAGATAAAACAATAGGTGTTGATGAGCAGCTTTTGTTGTTGACGAGGACTTCTAGATCTTTAGGATCTCTTGATTGCACCGAAATAAGACTTCAAGTTATGGAGATTCAGAGCAATCCTTTAAGTGTTCGATTGATTTTGTACAGTTTTCTATTTCTCCAGTCTTCAATGGCAGGATTTATAGTAGGAACACATCAAAAGATCCGTTGGAGAAGACGAATGCTTCAACAACTCTTTTATGAATGCATTAAATGCATGGGGTCGCCACCAAGGATTTTCGCCTTCACGTATATCTAGGTAGAATGATTTCTCGAGATCTTCAAAAAGGTGGGCAATTTAGGTGTCGATTCCGAGAGTTGTTGCAGAAAGTAGGGGATACCGCTTTTCCTCGCTTTCATCGCTCAGACGAAAAGTCTTCCCCGCTGAAAGTTGCTTTCGGCTTGACATGTCGTGGAATGTCTTAGGTTAATTCAAACAATGATTAGGATAAGTTTGAATTAATCTAATGAGTCATTGCTAGGACAGACACGCCATAAGAGACCGTGGACACAAGGTCCGCTGCGTTTTAAGCTTTGAGCGTGTCTTCCTAAGTGAAGCCGTGAAGAGGTCTTCCGCCGAACCCGAAAGTCCTATAAAAACTATATTTGGCAAAGTTCTATACACACTTGCCACGCTAATCGATACGCAACCCGATTAGCCATCCAAGTATAAAACTAATGTAATGTACCGAATGTATATAAATCTAACAAAATAATCAACAAAGAGATCGGCGTAAAATTGTCACTGCCCTTTCAGGGGCTATCGCACTTCGCCAGATACCCACTTGGCTACCCCCTATTCTTTAGCCTACGACATGGAGGCAGTGTTGCCTATCGACGTCGAAATCCCATCATTAAGAGTAATGATGGAATCGACATATCAGAGATTGATTGGGTCAAGGGGCGCTACAAAGAATTAGCCCTGATCGATGAATGTCGACTGCTAGCCCTAGAACACACTCGGGCATATTAAAGGCGAATAGCTCGAGCGTTCAACAAAAAAGTCGAGGACCGTGACATCCAAGTCGGAGACCTGGTGCTTCGCGAAAAACCCCTAGTTATGTCGATACTAGAGGGAAATGAAAGTCTCCCTGGATGAGACCATACATTGTTAAAGAGATCCGATCAGGAGGTGCAGTACTCCTCACAAATCAAGATGGGGAAGACCTTGTTCAGCCTTTTAACCTCGACAAGGTCAAAAGGTACTATGCGTGAGTCCGAAAATATATTTGGCAATTGCTTCTCTCTCCAGCTTGCTAGGTTGAAAACCCGAAAGGGCGACCTAGGCAAAAATTAGAGCATAAAAAAAACAACAAAAATGAGAAATAAGGGCTCGCTAGGTTGAAAACCAGAAAGAGCAGCCTAGGCAAAAGTCAGAGCATAATAAAAGAATACATAGGAGAAAAGGAGAGAGAATGCAATTTCTGAATCCTTAGCATCTGACCTCCAGCCTGCCAAAGTCTTCAGCATATGCAGAGTCTTGACTGACTAAAGAGAAAAACCACAACATAGCTCGCATAAAACATCAAAATATAATATAAAACAGGTCATATGGTACAACCTAGGAATAATTGCCTAAGACATATAAGATTATGCATTCATGCATGTACATTTGTCTATTACTACTTGCTACCTATATTCCCCCTGTCCCCCCCCCCCCCCAACTATCCTTTTATTACAGCTTAGCCCCGAAACAGTCCATCAGCGTCTGCGACGTCCGCCCAGCCGTGACCATATACTTCTGCGAGGCACAAAAGAGACTCCAATCTCACCAGCATGAGAACCACCAAAAGTGTCCTCATCTTCTTCATCATCAGCGTCCTCGTTGTCCTGAACAGCTGGACGACTTGGGCCAGCACCGTCATCCCTATGAGCAGTGCTTCGTCTGCCAGCCTGAGGGGGAACAGCCTCACCTGCTTGCCGGGGATTGCTTCGCCGACTTGCATTGCTCAGACGAGGATGCGCATTACTGGGACCTGCCTCATTTGGATCAGGAGCCATTCGGACACCAAGGCCATGCACCCGTCTGAAATCCTCCTGCAGAGCCTGAGGGACTACCAGCCCCGAGCTTTCCACAGCCTCGCCAATCTCTATTAGGCGAGCATCCAAGCCACTATTCACGCGTCGACCCAACATCCGCCTCAATGCATGCCTAATAACGCGGGAATGCCCCTCAGCAGCCACTAGCACCCATGACAGATATTCATGGGATATAAGCATATATTCAGAATAGGCATAAGCTACCTCTCGCGAATCAAAATCAAGCTGCCATATGTTGCGGATAAGGGTGCCTACGTCCCTATCTATCTCCAGCTCTTCAGCCAGAGGATGGCTCGCATCTAGGATAACCTGCTCTCTGCCGAACAGGCGAAGGACCCTGTACGCCAGATAAAATGTGGTGTGCTCAAGACCCGACAAAATAACCTGGGCATAGACCCCGGTATACATAAAAAAAGTTGTGGATCCGTCAGTGGCTGACAACTCATATGATTTCCATGGAGCCAATGTGCAAGAAATACTCAATCCAGTCAGACTCTGAAAAGTTAGTCTGGTGATAATGGCCACGAGAGTCATAGAGCCCCGGATCATACATTGCTCCCATCGTCACTGGACCTATCACCCAATTAAAATGCTCCTCTAGCCACATGTGAACAAAAGAGGGCTACCGGAGGGAAACAGCTCATCACCAGTCGCAAAGGCATCCATGCCAGACAAGGTTTTAGCCAGAATCACCGGGATGATATTTACCCGATGATCCTGGCCTGCAGCACCAGGTCTACGACCCGCACATCTATATATCTGGGTCGACCCACCAGAAGGTACCGCCCCACGAGGCAAAGAAAAAGAGAAGCCAGCCGGCGCCGTAAATAAATTGGGTCATCTTCCATCTTCCCTGTACTCCGTATAAACACCGAGAAGGACGGTCAAATTAAAGTTTACTCCATTGTAGAAACCCGGAATAGCCTCGCAGGTCATGCCAAACAACTCCCTTATTTCCATATAAGGACGCCTCCGTGTAGAAGGCACAGCGATAGGTCCAGTGGCTGGCATCCCCACCATGACACAAAATTCCTCGAAAGTGGGACACATCTCATTCATGCAAAAATTGAAAAAGATGGCTCTGAGGTGACCAGAACCTGGAGGCTCCCCGCAACATATCCCAGTTAATATAAAGGGTCCACCATGACAGCAGGCACCGGTACCTGTAGATAAGCTCAAACCACTCTCGCTCATCTGACCGTAAAGAAAGAACCCAAAAGTCCAGAACATTTTCATAAATCTTTATCTCTAAAGTCGTATGAGCTGATGCGGCCATCTCTGGACAAAAACAAAATTTTTATCTGACAAAAGGAAAGGGAGATTAAGCAAAAAGAGAACTCAAAAGGCTTGAGCAAAAGGAAAGAGAGGGCTGATGATGAAATGAGCGCTACCTCGACTTCCATTTATACTAAAAATTCAAAGAAACGGACGAATTCTAAGCATAGTGGATGAACAGGGTTGAAACAGGATTGCACAGAAAAAGGCCTGGGCACCACCCATGCTCCCTCCTGGCGTGGCGCCTACTCTCACTATGGGTGGCGCCAGGAGCCCCCACTACTGCTCCCCGGTACTGCCTGGTATCCTGGTTTTGGCTCTAACCGTTCCAACGCTAACTCTGTTTAACCACGGGAAATGAAAGAAATGGCAGAGGCTAGGCCGTAGCCTCGTCGACTGAATTGAGAAATATCAAACACAAGAAAAGGCGGCTGCCTTTCCTTCCCCACAGAATACCAGAAAAGCCCGCTTTAAATCTGAAGGTGTATCTTTCTAAATTTCCATTCACGAAGTTGCAGTGTGCTGTTACCCCTAGATAATGGCCTATATTTCTTTTATTCCTGAAATAATTGAGTCTGCATTTTAAATTCTTGCATCATATAAAATCATATGGCATTGCATAAAAAGAGAATATATACATAAGCTGGTACAAGGAAAAAAAAAGCTAATAAGTGCAGGTAAACTGAGCTAATGAGCGCGAGAAGATCTGCTCCTTTCAAGGTTGCCACCCATGACTCGAGGGTCGGATCCGCCAATCCTGTACCCTCGTCCCCTCGCCTGAGCATGACCCGATCCGCCGGCCGCATCATCATCATCATCATCCCGGTGCCTGGTCTGCCGCACTGCATCATTCCCTCGGCAACAAAACTCATCCATAAGCCGCTGGTAAAGTTTGTTAATGCTGAAGAAGCCCCTCAACAGCCTCTTGTACGATGATACATTAACCTGGGAAAAGATGTTGAGACAGCAAAAGAAAAATATATCAATCTCCACAAAAAACGAAATGATGCAAAAAAAATGAATGAGAAAAAAAAGGAGGGCAAGAAAATGTTTACCGTGCGAGCCTGCTCCGGGACATGATACTCCTCAGGGATGTCCGTATCGGGAAGAGCTTCCTCCACAAGTCTTCCGTCACGATGATACCGGAAGGTGGAAAAAGCATCGGTAGGCGCAGAAAATTCTAGCTGCATGTCAAGGGCCGGATAAGAAGGCCTCGGCCTGTCAGAAGCATCAGAAGCACTCCTAGCTACTACAGGGACATGAGGGGCAGGATGAAGCATAGTCCTCAGAAAATCCTCATATGCGATGACTGGTAATCACTTGGGGGCATAAGAAGTCTTGACAGGTACTAATACCTGTTCGACAAAAAGTCTGGAGCAATCACCCAAGGGGGAGGCACAGGAGGTGTCACTAGAAATGTCGGAAGCGTAGAATGCTGGCGATTGACTCGTTCGCCCATATATAATGAGTCAACCATGATCGACACCATCAGTATCCGACATCTACTCATCTCTAGAGAAATCATATAATGCCCCACCAGACCCCTCCAGGGAAGTAAATGTACGGTGCCCGCGCTCGAGCTAGCTATTTTCTCCTGCATCCTCACCTTATCCAAGCATTGGCCATCTCGATCCGGCCCATCGGTTAGCATTCACGAATTCATCCAAATAAGGTGGCTCGTGAACGCGATGACGCAATGGACCCGGGGTAAAATGAAAAACCGAGTAAGTCCAAACCTGTAGAAAAAAAAGGAATCAGCAAAAAGAAAAAAAATGCTGCCAAAATAAAAAAATGATGTTAAAAAAAATACTGGAAAAGACAAAAGCAGGAAAAAGAAAGGATACCTCCTAAGCTGGAGCGAAACCATTGAGAGTCGGCGAATCGTTGCGGCTAGCTCTATCCATAGAAACGTAAAGCTCGGCCAGGCCTACCTGCCCCTAATCATAGTCCATGACATGGTCCAAGTCCCTCAAACATCCCAGAGGGAAACCCTCAAAGAAGTGGACAAATTGGCGAAGAGTGACATCCACAGGAAAAAGAACAAGAACGCCCTGGCAACGCGAGCTACAACCTCGCTATCATTTTCATCAACCTGTCCGGCGTTCGCTAAAAGCCAACTCTTCACACTGCCAATAAAGATCTCATCCGTGGATTTATATTCAGGTACAAAGCCCAAGAGATCTTCCACCACGTCGTGGTGATGACGGAGGGTATAACCCGGCTCCAAAGTCCTGCCAATGCTAGTAGGGATGCCCGTGATAGCAGCAAAATCACACAGGGTCAAAGTCGCCTCCCCCAGCTAAAATGGAAAGTGTGGGTGGTGTCCCACCAATAATCCCTCAAAACATCGAAGATGGGCAAATAACTGCGAAAGGGATGGAAAGCCCGCAGAAACGCACTGAAGCCAGAGGACTCCACTAAAACTCGTGCCGCCTTAGGCATTAAGTTATGAATGTCAGAAACTTTGGCACAGCTTGCTCGAATCCTGGTCAGGGTCCTGCGCATCTAAAGAAGAAGAAAAAAGAAAAAAGAGAACAGTAGCATATCAACATTAAAAAGGGGGGAAAGGGGGGGGGGGAAGGTAAAATTCTTATCTTTTAAATCTCCTATGCATGTCATTAAATTAGGCCATTAAAAAAACATGTTGCATATATCGCATTTTGTAAATAATCATCATAAAATATTTACATTTTGCATAATACATCAAAAGAAAAAAATGTTGCATTCTTGCATGCAAATAAAAAAAAAGAGTATTTGCATCTTTGCATTCATAAAAAATGTGCTATACTTTTGCATTCGAAAAATACTTTTGCATTCCTACATAAAAAAATGTGTGTTTTGCATTCAAAAATAAATGCATGTTGCATTTTTGCACACAAAAAAAAAAAAAACCCCATGCAACGTTTTAGCAAGCATCTAAATTTTTTTCTTATGCCACATTTGCATTCCCCTGCATGAATCAAATAAAAATGTTATATGCATGCATTAGCCAGTCATCATTTGCATTCATTTTCCAAATAATTGCATTTTAGCATTCACAAAAATAAAATGTTGCAAATATTGAAAGAAAATATTTCTATAGCATTTGGCATTCATCTCTGCAGCATGTGCATCAATAAAAATGAATATTATTGCATAAAGTATTCCTGTTACATTTTGCATGCATCCAAAAATATATCTGAAAAAAAAATACATCATGTTTCCGAAAAGTTTATTTCATAGACATTCATCATAAAAAAATATTTTGAAATTCAAGCATGCATCATTCAGTCAGATTATATCAGTTATTTAAAATATGCATCGCAGAGTCAAATAGTGATAATTATTCAAATATGCATCGCAAAAATAAATAGCATGAATTTCATATTTTTGCTATGGATACATTGTCAAATTGCATCATTCTAGCACATAAATTGCATGCATAAACATCAGAAGCAAGAACAAGTATGCTCCAAAAGTCCAAAACAACAGAGAAATCTAGCAGATCTGAGAATTCACCCAAATGGGTTGATAAAAAAAAAAGAAACTTGCAGTGTGAATTGAAAGATTAGATACGTGTGCATTCCTATCACGAAGGAGTTCATGCTATTTATTTTTGCGATGTGCATTCGAATAGAAATATCTGACGTGATTTCGGATCAAGGGAAGAAGTTCCTTCCTTTCCTCGCCTGAATCTGGATACATCGTTGCCTTTTCCCTTCCGAGATCTTGAGGAAGATGCCATCTATTAAGCAAAACAAACAATTTGGCGGAAGAAAATCGAGAAAAGGAGAAGAAATGAAGAAAGAAACTCGTCGGCAATGGAAGCAAACGAAAATGACGAAGAAGAAAGAATGAAGCTGCTGTTTCTGCTTTCCTGCCTCCCCGTCACTTATGAGGGAAACAATGGAGAAGTTTCACTTCCCCCCTCCAAAGTTCAAAAATCCAGCACTTAAGTCCTCAAGTTTCCCAAGTTGCAAAATGGCCCTTAAAGCTTAACGAAAAGTTAACAATGTTTGTTTTGTTAACCAAAATTGACGGTCATCCATCCAAGATCAAGAGGGAAGCTCACATCCCCAGCAGGTCAGCCGCAAGATGATCAGAATACCAAGAAAAACAGCAGCAGTGAAAGGAAAAGCAGTAGCAAAGGTAAAATTCTCAGCAAAAAGAAAAGAAAAATGCAAAGAAAGAAGAAAGAAAAAAAAGGGAGCAAGGAAGACAAAAAAGCAAAATGCAAAGAAGAAAAAAAGAAATGCAAAAGCAAGGAAGCAAAATGCAAAATGCAAAGAAGAAAAAAAAGAAATGCAAAAGCAAGAAAGCAAAATGCAAAATGCAAAATGCAAAAAGCAAAGCAAAAAGAAAATGGGAGAAATGCAAAAAAGCAATAAAAAGAAAATCTCCAGCAAGAGTCAGAAACGCAACAAAAGATCTCCAGCAAGAATCAGAAACGCAGCAAAAGGAGAAAACTTAGCAGCAGAAGCGATAGAAGCGGCAGAAGCAGCAGAAGCAAAAGCAGCAGCAGTAAAAGCAAGGCAATGATAAGAAAAGGTAAAGTATTTTACCTTTTGGCATGAAAAATGTGTCCCACCATCGCATTCGACGAAGGGTATCCACCCCTGAGGATGCGATGTTTTCCTGCTTTATAGGATTAGCATAAGATCATCTCTTCGCAGGGCGTAACCCCGAGATGAATGATCAAAACTTGAATCTGATTCCTCCTGTGTTGTTCAGCCTTTTCTGCGAGGGGGTGTAGACCTCGGGTCAGTTAAAAGGCTATCGTGCTCCGACGAAGTTCCCTGACCTGAGGATGCGATCTATCCCACCGTTGTGTTCGGCAAAGGGTTCGACCCTTTGAGGATGCTATGTTTTCCTGCTTTATAGGAGTAGCATAGGATCATCTCTTCGTGGGGTGTAACCTCGAGATGAATGATCAAAACTTGAATCTGATTCCACCTGTGTTGTTCAGCCTTTTCTGCGAGGGGGTGTAGACCCCGGGCCAGTTAAAAGGCTATCGTACTTCGAAAAAGGGCCCTGCCCTGAGGATGTGATCTATCCCACCATTGTGTTCGGCAAAGGGTTCGACCCTTTGAGGATGCGATGTTTTGATCTTAGTATTCCACCTAGCGTTGTTTGTTTGCATCGGGTCGAACTACGTTTGGTCTGATTCCTTTTATTAAGGGATACGTAGGCAGCCTACTTCGGTAGGTCCGACCATCAGAGCACTTAATTTGCATATCTGCTTAAAAACTACGATAACCTGCTATAACCGACTAAATATGTCTAGGATATGTGAGATTTAGTATGCATTATAAACGGTTGCATTATAACTACTAGATGTTCACTCATCCCGTAAACTCCATCCTCCACCCCAAATGTAACATGACATGCGATATCAAGGTCAAGTTCCCCCCCAAAGTGTCCAAAATCAAGCTTTTCTTCCACATTTCAAGCTCACAAGGCGATGAAGCATTTTAAAGACGACGAGGTCAGTCGCCGATCGTGCCATAAGCCTTGAAGCTCGCCAAATCGCCCTTAGGCTTGGGATTCCACCATAAAGAATCCAGAGGCCAAATCCGCTAGAAGCAAGCATTTCCGCTTGCTCCGCCCGTTTTACGGTGCTTGAAAGCAACTTTCGGAAGCAGTTATACTGCCCGAATCGCAACAGCAGCAAAAGACTCCCTCTCCCAGAAGGACAGAGCGAGCACACCCTACGATCTTATAGGTAAGCCTTTAAGAGGTTATTATATTAAAAATGCTATTTTCATCCGACACAATGTAAAAAATATAAGCAGTTGTGCTGCCCGGATTTCTATAGAAAATAGCATTAAAAAGAGTCATTATTATGAACAAATATTTTTTAAATGTATTTGTAATTACTAGAAGGAGGCGGCTGCAAGTCTATAAATAATGTAGATATATATATATATATATATATATATATATATATATATATGCTTTGAACACTTTATTTCATTTGCTAGATAAATATAATAAAAGCATATTTTAGCCAAAAACTATTTTTGAGACCGAAAAGGCGGGTTGGGTGCCTAACACCTTCCCAACTCGTAACTTAGCCCCTTAACCCTTTTTTACAAACTCTGGTTTATTTTTGGTTTTTCTTTTTTTTCTCCTTAAAATAAAGATGGCGACTCTATTACAACATTTTGGATCACAGTGAGGCCCGCAACATCCTTTTCTTACACTTTCCCGTTTTTCCCTAAACAAGGGACGATGAGAATGAAAAGGGTGATGCATTTTCTGTATCGTGTTTTCCCCTAAACAAGGGAGGACGAGATACGGGGAAGCCCAATGCACTCATAGCGATCCAAAATAAGCCTAAGGTCATGGTGGGCCCACAACATCCTTTTTTGCACTTTCCGTTTTCCCCTAAACAAGGGACGATGGGAATGAAAATGGTGATGCATTTTCTGTATCTTGTTTTCCCCTAAATAAGAGAGGGTGAGATACGAAGAAATCCAAAGCACTCATAATGACCTAGGGCAATTTTCAAAAAGTCCACAATGAGGCAGGGCGTGTTCCCACGCGCCTTCGCAACATCTTTTTTTTGCACTTTTCCGTTTTCCCCTAAACAAGGGAAGATGAGACTGAAAAGGGTGATGCGTTTTCTGTATCTTATTTTCCCCTAAAAAATGGAGGGTGAGATACGGAAAAATCCAAAACTCTCATAATGGACCAAAGCTCACTCGGTGACCGAGGCGTATTCAACGCGCTTTTTGACAACACTCTTTTTGCACTTTTAATTTCGTCTTCCCCTAAACAAGGGAGGATGGAATGGAAAGCGTGATGTCCTTCCGCATGCCGCGTTCCCCTAAAAAAGGGCCCGCGGGGTCCGGGTGCGATCTGGGGCACCCACAAGATGCCAACCCTTTATGGCAGTCAAGGCCAAAAACAATCTCACTGTAGTCATTTTAGCCACAGGGGCAAAGGTCTCAAAATAATCTTCCCCTTCTCTTTGTGTGAATCCTTTAGCCACTAACCTGGCCTTATATTTGTCCAGAGTCCCATCAGCCTTATACTTAATCTTATAGACCCATTTGCAGCCCACTACTCTTTTGTTCAGTGGTAGCTCTTGTAATTGCCAGGCGTTATTAAGTTCCAAAGCACTCAATTCTACACTCATTGCCTTAGACCAATTGGGATCTTTAATTGCATGAGTGAAGGAGGAAGGTTCGGTGAAGGAAGAAATGTTACAGATATAAGAATAATATGAAGGAGAAATGGCAGAATAAGAAATGAAAGAAGATGGAACTAACCTTGAAGAGCAGGAGGAGGCAGTGGTAAACTGAGGAGGAAGCCCTGTATAATCCTTGAATTTATGTGGTAATAGTTTCTGTCGAACAGGCCTAGAGAAAGACTCGGGAGGAACCATGGTAGAAGGGATACATGAGGAAGAGACCTGAGAAGGAGTAGGATCATGGACAGAAGAAGAGGAAGGACCAGAAGATTCAGGAGCAGCAGAATCTGAAGGCAGACCTGTAGAATCTAAAGGAAGAGTTGTAGAATATGAGGGAACAGAAGAAGAAATATGTGGAGTAGAAGAAATGTAAGATGGAGAAATATCACAAGAGGGGACATAATAGGAGTGAACATGGGGGTGACAGAGTCAGGGGTGACATAGGGAGAAAGTAGCATAAGGAAATTGATCCTCATAGAAATGAACAACTCTGGAATAAAAGATTTTATGGGTGGATAAATCATAAAGCTTGTAAGCCTTTTTGCCATAGGGGTAACCAAGAAAGATACATTTGGAAGCCCTTCAAGAAAATTTGTCCCTGTGAGACTTTAGAGTTGAAGCAAAGCACAAATAACCAGAGACCTTTAAGTGAGTATGACTAGAGGTTGATGTAAGAGAAGTTCATATGGTGTCTTAAAGGAAAGAAGATGAGTTGGGGTTCTGTTTATTAAGTAGGTAGTTGCCATGACACATTCCCCCCAAAATTTAATAGGAAGATGAGCTTGAAATCTCAAAGCCCTGGCTACATTTAAAAGATGTATGTGTTTTCTTTCTACCCTGCCATTCTGTTGCGGTGTTTCTACACATGAACTGTGATGTTTAATGCCTAGGTTGGTAAGAGAGGCAGAGATGGCATTATTAAAGAATTTCGAGCCATTATCAGATCTGATGGCTTTGACAGAAGTATTAAACTGATTATTAACAATTAAAAAAAAACAGTGAGAAAGAAAAGCACTTGGGATTTAGAAGATAGAAGATAAGTCCATGATTGTTCTAGAATAGTCATCAACAATAGTAAGAAAAAAATGAAATCCATTATAAGTAGAATGAGTATATGGACCCCAGACATCATAATGAATCATATCAAAAGGAGCAATAGCATGAGAAGTACTTAAAGGAAAAGGAACTCTGCATTGCTTTGCTTGATGGCAAACTTCACACACAGTAGGTAAACTGTTCTTATTATATGAAATAGGGAAACATTGTAAGGTAGGCATAGGTACATGACCTAATCTACAGTGCCAAATAGTGGCATAATTAACAGTGGCAGAAGAGACTACAGGTGGACATGAAATGGATCTATCTACAGATAACTTGGAGCCATACAAGTCCAGTTTATACAATCCCTTCTGTAGTCTACCAATCCCATTCAAGCTTTTTTGGGCTAAATCCTGGAAGAGACAATATAAGGGAAAGAAAGTTATGCAACAATCATTAGAAGCCACAAGTTTGCTGACATATAGTAAGTTGCAGGAAAACTCAGGAGCACACATGACATTGAAAAGGACAAGACCACATGGAAGATGAACTGTGCCAATATGAATGATGGTGGTGGTCAAACCATTTGGCAAATGAATGATAGAGGATAATGGGAGAGCATTGATAAGGAAATCAAGAGATGAGACAATGTGATCAGAAGCTCAAGAGTCTATAATCCAATCATGAGCATGAGAGATAATAGGATTGTTTTTGAACTGAACTATAAACACTTAAAGTGGTATGAGGCATTGAGGCTTACCAGCAAGCTTGAGCAGTAGGACTACCAGAAGAGGAGGAGGAATTCTGATTTTTCATACTAAGTAGCTTTTGGTAGGATTCTTGAGACATAGACACATGAACCATCCATAGTGTCAACAGCAGCAGTCTGGACAGTAGTGATATGTGTTGCATTTCCTCCTTTATGCTTCAAATTTCGTGGCATTTTTGCAACATCAGGTTTGACTCCATGGAGTTTATGCCATTCAAGAAAACCAAATATGAAGAAACAAGTGTCCTTGATATGACCTGTTCCACCACAATGATCACAGTACAAATGGCTTTTGGAGGAATTCTTACTTCCAGGATTGGTAAAAGACCTTGGAGGTCTAGTATTGCCATGGCTTTTGGGTGGATTAGAAGATCGTTTAGAAAATAAGCCAGCTGTAATATTGGAATCAATATGCAGTGAACCAGAAACTTGTTGAGCTGCACATTCCTTTACCTTCTCATCTTGTACTAGTAGGGACATCGTAGTGCTTAGGTTTGGCAAAGGAGACATAACAAGGATTGTGCTATGAATTCCAGAATAAGCATCACTCAGACCAATCAAAAATTGAGTCACTCTCTGTAATTGACTGTAATCCTCCATTCTCTTAACACTACCACACGTACAAGAACACACACACTTAGGAATATTGCAGGCCTCCTCAAATTCATCCTAGATTGAACGAAATTTTGTAAAATAGGCAGTGATTGACATAGATCCTTGCTGTAAATTAATTAGTTCCTTCTTAATTTTAAAAACTTATGATGCATTTCCTTGAGTAAATCGACACTCCAAATCCTCCCAAATCTCCTTTGCAGTTTTGAAATAGACAAGGCTATCACTGATTTCAGGTGAGATAACATTTAAAATCCAAGATGTAACCATGTCATTACAACGTTGCCAGTGAGAGACATATTTTGATTGTAAACTAGGTTTTCTATTTGCTCCAATAACCATTCCTAGTTTAAGTTTTGAAGACAAAGCAATGATCATTGCCCTCTTCCACTGACTGTAATTTGAATTGCTCAGAATTTGAGTAATCAAACTCATGACTGGATGATCATTTTGATTCAAATAAAGAGGATGTGATATGGGGAGAACAAGTTGTACCTCTTTTGATGCGTACTCATCAGCTTCTTCAATAACCTCTGCAATCCTTGTTTGTGGATCTGCAGATTTTTGTGGTTCCACAGGATTTGAACTTGTTGTCATTGTTGCAAATAAGGTGTTTGAGTATAATGCGGAAGCAAATATATTATGCTCTGATACCATAATACAATTTGAAGAGATGAATGGGAGAAAACAATGGAGACGAACCATTCTCCATTGTTGTATTACTTAATTTGATTTCTCTGTATCAATCACTTTTCAAGAGAGAGAGTATTAATACATGTTTAGATCCAACAGCCTAACTGCTTATTACATCATCATGACATCACTGACTAACATACGTTCTATCATTATAAGTTTCATTAGATGTACACCAAACACCCTTCTCTTTTCTAGTTGTATCTTTGTCACTGGTACACTTAACACCCTTCTCATTTTCAGTTGCTTGGATGTTAGATGTATGGTATGTGGATACATCTATATTACCACAATATCGGATCTTTTCATGGCAAGGACGAAGAAGGGGTCATGGAATTGAAATTCAGAGGAGGCTTGAAGGAAGAAACAAAATTTAAATTATGTTTTGTACAGTTACACGATTCCGATAATGACCCCGCCGCCGGCCTGAGGTTGTTTGAACTCGGGACATGGGTTTGTCGAAGAGGAGGGAGAAAGAAATGCATGAAACGGTGATGGATTGTAGGTACGGTAGTGGATGGACGAGAGAGAGATGTCATTCCAGACGTCATCAGTGGTTCTAGAGGTGTGGAGGTACTAATTGTTTGGATAGAACTGGAAGCTAATGAAGATGGGGATTTTAAAGGTGAGCCAGTAGTAGCAATGACTTGCTTGCCGTGAAAAAAAGAAGGTATTTACACAAATGGTCAAGACAAAGATGACTTGGTCATTTGTAGTCTCACTTAATTTTTTTTTTTATGACCACTTTCATGTTAAAATGTTTATAATACCCTTTCTCTACCATTTGTGTTAATGGCGCCGGTGACACTGCGGTCATGGTGTAGGGGGATGATGATGAGTGGGGGAGGGAGTAGAGGGGGAGAGCTACTGAGATGAGGATCTTGGCCAGAGATGTAGGCTAGGGCGTGGATGGAGATGATCGGATATGGGAGACGCTGAATCTGGAGGGAGGCTACTGGATTTGGATGGATGCGACCAGAGAAGACGAAACTGAAGGTCACAGATGGGGGATCTTGACCGGAGATGAAGGTTGTGCTAGGCGAAGAAGATGAAGATAAAATAAAGAGTGGTGATGGGCGAAGAAGATGATGAAAATACCATTGAAGACGAAGATGAACACCATTGTTGCTGGAGATAAAGAAGACGAAGATAAAACACTGGTCGGCTAGTCGACCACAATGGTTGACCGGTCGACCACAGTGGTTGTCTTGTCGATCACAAGAGCATTTTTGCCAGTTCCATTTTTTGTTATCTCTTAAATGATCAAATGTCATATATGTTTATTAGCCGGGTAAAATGGCCATGTGTTGATAAATATCACGTGAAAAAAACGAAGATGAGGATTTTGTATTCAAGAATGTTAGACATATCAGTAATCATTGGCTGTTTTCTTTGGGTGAAAATAAAAAATCAATGGCTTTAATTTGGGAAAGAAGGTCATTTGGTCTTTTTCTAGAATATACGGACTTGATTGCAAATTGAAAAAAAAAATTAGGTGTGAAAACTTTCAATTTAGCCCTTACTCAAATGTTTGTGATACTTAACGAAATTTCTCCAATAACATTTATCAAAAAGATGAACGACGTGAAAATTTAAAACTTTTATAACCAAATTTTAACGAAAAATTATTAAGGAACTGATACTAAGAATGACCTAAAATCAAGAAACCAATAATAGACCTTTATAATTAATATTTTTAACAGTGACACCCAACAAAATCCCAAGAATGCGATAATCAAAATCTTAAAAAAAGTCAGAACGTCGTCCATACACGTGCGCTTAAAAGATGCGGTAGAACCGTAGAATCATCCAGATAAACATACCCCAAATTGACAGCATGATAATGGACAACAGATGAGCGCCACGTGCACGCTACTAAAGTCGGGCCATGTCGACCCAATTAGTATTAAATTATTAAATTAAATTCAAAAAGGATGACGGACGGTTATGACGGTTTAAGGCCCACCCCCAGGGTATTCGAATTCGCCCCTCCATGTGGCCTTTCCCGCTGGCCCCGCCACAACACCCAATGATACCCTATAAGCACACAAACTCCGATTCCCCGCTATTTTCTTCTTCTTATTGCAAATTACTCCATTATCTACAATAATTACAAATCACTTTTCTTTTTTGCGTGTTTTTCTCGACTACGGGATCTAATAATAATTACTTTTTAAAAAATTAATCATCATCATTATCATTCATAGGGTTTTTGTTTCTCATTTTATTAACTCCCTTCCCTTCAAATCAAAATCCCCGATTCTCTCTCTCTCCCTCCGTAAAGTTGAAGCAGACAAATTCGAGTCTTAACGCAAGAAATCTAGAGATAGTCACAGGTCATTCAATGTACGTTTCTCATTTTCTGTTATTTTTCTCGCTGTTTTTTTTTTTGTGTTGCCATTTCTGCAATGTGATTGTGTTGTGTTTGTGGAAATCCTTCAATCAGGTTGAATTTCAAAATTTACCCTCTTTTAAAAAATAAATAGATATTTATTAATGTTTCTAATATTCGACCCTGATTAGTTTTCTATTCAAGAATTTTGGGAGGAGGAATAGTTAAACCATGAATTTTTGGGCCTGATTGTTGTCCGGATTGATTTACCCAGGTTTTCTGAATGACTTTAAGTAGCAGAACAATTTTCTTATCTCTACATACTTGTTTGTTTCGTGGCTTGGGGCTTAACTTGGTGCCGATTCTGGCTTTCTAGTCATTTCCATGTGTTATAGAGTTACGCAATTTTGCATTTTAATCAATTTGTTGTATTATGAATGGCACAGTAAAGTCTCACTTTAATTTCTTTACACCATGTCTGTTAGACTTGGCTTTATATCATGGTTTTTATGTTGGGAGATGGCTGACTTGTCCCAACTTCTAAGTGGTTGCACACTCTTTTGGTGTCTTTATTTCTAGCAAGTGAAGCTACTTAGGTTGACATCAAGGCTTTTGGAGGTGTTAGCTTTGGACAGTGGGTGGGGTGAAGAGATAGCATTTTAAATCTTTCTTGGTATTTGGGATATATTTTCCCTGGTTTGCGAAAGTTACCATTCAACCGTGCATTAATGTTGTAGTTGTTGCCCTGCTAGTTTTAGCTGTTCTCAAGTTGAATGTAATCTTGACTTATATGCAAATAAAAGTATTTTCCATTGATTTTGGACTTGCATTTCATTTAGTCAAGTGCTATTGATAATATTGCCTCCTGCTCTTAACATAGTTAATTGCAGCTATTGAAGAGTGCATATGGTTCTGCTCTCTTGGATGCTACTTATAAGTTGGAACTTTTCATGTGTGTCCGTACAACTCCCCCCCACTCTCTATGATACCACAGTTTTGTCATTCTTGTAATCATCGGCAGTTGGTTTTTTTCTTGGTAAATGCATGTAGACGCTTTCCATCCATGTTCGGAGTTCGAAAATACTTGATTTGTAAGCCTTTTTTTTGTATTAACAAAATACTTTTTATGCATTCCCCTAACCTGTCCTCCCTCCAAGAAAGTGAAATCAAGAAGTCACAAGGAAAATGCAATATGTAAAGCACAAAGTATTGTTTCATTGTTTTTGGTTATGTTAACGTGATTATTTTTGGAGTTCTATGCAATCACTTAACCCCCGTTAGATTATTGTTTTTACAGGTATGGAACGACTCTGACAGGGTTAACCTTCCTTTAGCCTTTTTAGACATTTATACTCTTCAACATATGCTGTTCTTTTCTGTTAGTTTTGCGCGATGAAAGGTTGGCGATATAGGGTAAAGATATGGAAATTTCGGCTTTGTTGACTTCTGCTGGTATCAATATTGCCCTTTGTGTGGTGGTTTTTTCGCTATATTCTGTTTTGCGGAAACAACCAAGCAATGTAAGTGTTTACTTCGGCCAGAGGCTTGATCAGCTACAGTCAAAACAGGAAGCTCATTTCGGTTTTGATAGACTAATACCTTCAGCTAGCTGGATAGTGAAGGCTTGGGAAGCATCTGAAGACGAAATATTTGCTTGTGGGGGTATAGATGCTGTGGTTTTTCTCAGGATAGTTGTATTCAGGCAAGTTTTATTTCTTAAATGCTTATATTGCCAAAGCATGTATGTGCATGCATTCTATACCTAATTGTTGTAAGAATTTTTGCTACTTATCATGTCAAAACTCTTAATTAATCGTGAAAATTTCATCTTGGAAAAAAGGCACTACACTATATCCTTGAGCATCTGCATATTTTATTTTGTATTTTTATGCACATATCCGCAAGGTTGTGTTAAGTACCATTAATTGGTTGCTGTGCTCATAACCTAAGGAAACATACACTCCATGCAGTAACCATTTCCAATTTTTTTTCTGTTGCATGGTTGAGCCATTTAATTTGCTTTCAACTGGGACATATACTTCTCTGCCACCATTAGATAATCATCAGGTAGCTGCCATATCCTACAAGCTTGAAGGAAAAATAATCTGTTCAAAGACTGTTTCAGGAGAAGCAACTGGAGGTTGATTCTTCTCATTGCATATGATGAAGCAAAATGGACAATAAAGTTAATAATTTTCTTTATTATTTCACCTCTACTTTAAAAATAACTAGTTCATTTTCAGTATATCTAAGTTGAAGAAGGTGGGGAGGGGGGAGATCCTTGGAAGGCATTTGATATAGGAATATTTTAAATTTCCTTCCTTCCGCAATACATCCAAATTCCTTTTACTCCAACAAAAGAAAAAAAGATGAGTTTCAATAGTAAGGTTTCTTAACTAAGATTGTCTTACTGATAGTTTGAGTATTATTGATTAGGTAAGAACAAATACAGCTTTCAAAGTTTAGCCCAAGATGAATCCATATGTTTTTCTAATGATTTTTTTTGTAGAGAGAATTCACGAACCATCAAGTCATATGGAGAGGGTGAGGTTCTGTGATGCGAGTTAGGTTGTTGTAGAAGGTGGGTTCCGCTGAGCTGGATTGAGTTGAGAGAGATTCAGTTAGTCCTTTGGAAATGTTTCTGATAGTTAGGTGTTATCTACGATTCTACTGTTTCTTGTTACTAGTTAGCTTGTATCTCACAGGGAGGGGGAGATGGATGGTTGTGTGCCCACCGAACTATTCCCTTGGTCAATTTTTTTGTGTTCTCTGTCTGCCCCCTAGGGGAGAGCGTTGCAGTTCTTTTTCTTCTCAGCCAGGCAACACAGGTCCCCTTGAGAAGGGTCCGCACGATGTAGGTTCTGAACTTCTACTGCCAATTCAGTATCTTAAGTGCTCCCACACAAAGAACTTTGCTGGACGTGTAAGGTGCCGTGTGAGAGTTCTTTGAAGCACTTGTGTCTTCAGTTAATGCTCTAACCAGGCCACCTGTGAGGTGGAAGGAAATAAAAAGAAAATAACTTAACGATGGTTGTTTCTATAGCTGCTGTGAAAAAAACCGTAAAGTCCATAGCTGTAATGATGGGTAAGTGTCAGTGTGAAACCAACCACTTGATGCTTCACAATACTGGTGGATGATTTACATTTCCGATGTGAGATTCTGAAAAAATACTTTGCTTCTGCCTTATGGCTTCCCTTGATGTTTGAAAAGTAGTTTTGTAGACAAGTGATGAAGAATTATGTCTTTGATGGTGTATGTGGTCAGAGATGAAAAATTAAGTCTTTGATGTGTGTATCTGGTCAGAGCCAAACCAGTTTTGGCCATATTCAATCTCAAATTGGATTTGAATCTTCTAGTATCTGATCCTTTTGGTATATGGATTGCTCTTCAGATTTCACAAATAATTGTCCATTGTAGATTTCTGAGGAATCCCTCTTTTAAATGTTATAGTCCCTTCTAGATAAATATATGTGGAATTAGGAGTTCCATGTTCATTGAGGACACATACAGTATAATATCTACTTCTGGAGGTGACTGGTATAAATTCTTATGATGTATGAACACAATTATGAATTTGTAGCCACCTCCATTGAGACTGTGATAAAGTGATTGAACTTGGAGAACCTCGACTAAATGGTTTTCTGGACCTGTGGTCAAAGAAAAATAACCACATAGATGTGGAAATGTTATGTAAAAATGATGACCGGTTGGGATTCGAATCCAGAATGAGTCTTTGTTAAAGTTTATGTAATATATTATGCTAAATAACTGAATCTGTTGTTGTGTATTTTTTGTATTGCTTTTGACCTTTGGCTTTCACTTTAATGGAATTGCTGGTACACTTACTGTAGTGCCTGCGTTTATGTGCAGTATCCGTATTTTCTCAATTGCTGCTATTATTTGCATTTTTCTCGTGCTTCCACTGAATTACTATGGGCAAGAGACACAGCAAAAGCAAAGTTCTTCAGAGATGGATGTATTTACCATTGTGAATGTCAAAGAAGGGTCAAGATGGTATGATTTTATGTCATCTATGTATGTTTTTGTAACAATGACCAAGATTGAGTGCTCATCATACTTCTTTATTCAGGCTTTGGGCCCACTGTCTCGCGTTGTATGTCATATCTGGCTGTGCCTGTATTCTTCTATACTTTGTAAGGATGTAAAGTCCATTTCCTTTTTTTTTTTTGTGGTTGATCTTATGAAGTATCAGTGTACATAAGACTCCTTTTCACATGTTCTTTTTTTCCTCTAGGAGTACAAAACCATTGCAAAAATGAGGATGGTTCATATTACGGGATCTCCTTCAAGGCCTAGTCACTTCACAGTTCTTCTTCGTGCCATTCCATGGTCTTCTGAAGAATCATATAGTAATGTAGTGAGAAAATACTTCACCAATTACTACGCAGCAAGTTATCTATCACACCAGATGGTTTATCAGTCTGGTACAGTTCAGAAACTGATGGTAAGAAATTTAGCTCAGATAATTTGCTATATATACAAATTTATGCACTTATCTTTTTGGCTGTCTGTATCTATCCATTTCTTCTTTAACTAGTTTTTCTTAAGTATATTACTTTCTTACCTCTCTATGTACCCTATGTGAGAGAACATTATTTACTTTAGGTGATAGGGTCATGTGAAGTATATATTATTTCCTGTAGCCAGTCACAGTGGCAAGGTCACAAGAAGGGTAAGTGGTGCGGGAAGCAATAGGATGTCATTTATCTATGTTTAGTACTCATTCCATCCCAAATTATTGTCCTATTTGACTCAGCATAGACCCGACACACAGATTAAGAAAAAAACAATTGACTTGATTATTAATATTGGTATAATGTGTAGATCCTTTAAAGCACATGTGCACGTGACCCATAATTAAAGTAAGAAGAAAAAAGTAAGGGTAAAATGATAAAAGTGTTTTCCTAAAAAGGAAAGTTATAAACAAGACAATTTTTTTGGGACGGACAAAAAAAGAAAGGATTTTTTTTTGGATATAAGCTATCAAGTGTTTGTCCTAATCTCTATTCTCATTAACGTCATCCCAATAGAAATTCTTAAGGTTTTTGTGAGGAAGTCAAGAGTGTGACTATTGGATCTCATAGCTGCAATGAATGTCTTCGATGCAAGAATTCAGGTTGGCATATGTAAGATGTGCCCCACGGTGAAAGAAGTACTTCAGCTATGTTATTTGTGCTGTAAAGCTCTTACATTGAAGGAGAAGCCCCGAGAAAACCGAGGTTCGGTGCATCCAGTAGGCTGCTTGTTCTAGGATGGTTAGTTAACTTTGGCATTGATGCCCTATGGGGCCGGAGCTTAGTGGTTGAAGTAAATGAGGGAGTGTGGTAAAATACAACCCACATGTCCCATGGTTGACTCACGCAGGCTACATTTCTGGCTTTGCCTAGATCTGTTGGCGAGGGGAGTTGGCAGGTACCTGTGGTGGTTTTATTCTAATAGTTGGGTCCAATGTGGCCCTGCTGATATAAGTTATTAAGTGTTTGTCCTGATCTCTATTCTCATTAACATAATTCCAAACAGAAATTCATAAAGTTTTGTGAAGGAAGTCAGGAGTGTGAACCCTGAATCTCATAGACCAAGTGAAATCTTGAATGCAATTTTGATTGGCATATCTGAGGTGTGCCCAGCTGTCGAAGAGCTACGTTAGCTAGGTGGTGTGCTGTAAAGTTTTCATACTGAGGTCTAAGACCTTGAGGAAACAGAGGTTCGGTGTGTCCAGTAGGGTTAACGCTGGAATGGGGCAATCATTTATAGAGGTGGCATAGCAGAAATGCTGAAATCAGCCTGAATTTCTTTGGAAATATAGTCCCTCAAATTATCGTTTTCGTATGTGTTTTGCAGCATGAATTTTACACCGTGTGGGTGTTACCCTTGATGATCTTTGAGTGTTCAGATGATAATAAAATCTTTGTAGTGGTGAGTTAATATTGAAATTAATTGCCATACGCAAAGAGTCTAGGCATCATAATGGGAAGAGATTCCCTTGATGTCATAACGTTTCTTAATCAACATCAATATATTCACCCATCAGATAACCCTGATTGTAGGTCTTAGATTCTTCATCATACAGCTTTCTTTTCGGTTAAGTCTTTTTTCCAAAGACCTTAACCAGATCCCTTACTCCTGCTTTGCCGATAGCCACATTTATTTTGAAATCCAAGGTCCCTACAAGGTGAAGGCATTTTCCTGGTCTCTAGTACTTAAGAGGTTAAACACCAATGATTAGTGTCAGAGGCGGAGGCCCAATAAGGCCATTTCACAGGTGCGTGATGTCCTCGATTCATAACGAGACTCATTGGCGCATCTCTTTCTCCGCTGCCCCAGTTGCTTGGAAGCTGTGTGGTGTTCTTTATATGACATATTTGATGAGGGTTGGGTTTACCCTATTTTGGTGAAGACTTTGTCCGAGATTAAATTCATAGGTTTTGAAGGTAGCAAGGATGCACACATTTTATGGCAGTGGCAGTATTTGGTCCATTGTGGTGCATCTGGATTGTGAGGAATGCTCATATTTCCCGAGATTAGAAGCTCACCTTTGCTCTTTTGCGGGAGAGAATCTTCTTCTGTGTGCCTCTCTAGGCCTCAACTCTAGGGGCTTTTAGTGTGGGTCTATAGTGGATCTTTCAAGAGATTGAACGGAAGCTCTTCATAAGCTTCTATCTTTCTTTTGTTTCCACTATCTTCTGATTGGTGAATGACAATTTTTTGTATTTTTCTCTGGATCTAATATAATCGTCACAGAGACATTGGCAAGAGATGCATGATTGAGAAGTACATTTAAAAGATTTATCTATTGTATGCCAAAATAAAAAAACATGATTGTTTAAGAAATTCAACAGAGAAACATAGTATCCAGAAGCTAATCCTTATGGGGACTCTTTGCCCGGAACGGAGGGAGTATTATATAAAGCATCATTCTTTCTGTCACTCGTGGATTTCGTGCTGATCTATGCTCAGTTCTGTTGTTTAACTTTGAGTACGTGCAGGGTGATGCAGAGAAGATGTACAAGATGATCAAGTCCACTCCTATGACGCAGTATTGTGGGCCAAGTTTGATTAGATGTGGCCTTTGTGGGGGAACTGGAAACTCGTTTAAGATCCTTTCAGATGACCCAGAAATTGATGAGGGGAGAAGTAACTTTGATGGTGGTTTGGACTTAAGAGAAAAGGTCAGAACTTCTGTATGAATACTACTCCCTCCGTTCCCAAAAGAGTATCCTGTTTGAGCCGTCACACAAATTAAGAAAATACATATATGAGGATATTGTGTATTTTCCAAGGATACCCATGTGAAAGTTGGGCCCATCAATTGAAGTGGGAATCAAATCAAGGGTAAAATCGTAAATGTAACTTCCAAATAAAGAAAGATTAGAAAGTGGACATTTCTGTTAGAACGGTATAAAAAGGAAAGATCGACTCTTTTTTAGGAACGGAGGGAGTAATAATTACCAGATTATCCAATTCTTAATATTTGAGGCTTATAGACTTAAAGACATTCTGTTGAATGTGTTTCTTTTTATTATATTTTTTTCCCCTTGTTTTGTTGCTCTTCATCTTTTAGTTTCGATTTAGTTTCGATTTTCGTTAAGAAGGTGAGATCGGAGATGTTTAGAAAAGTTGTGAGTTGTGACTGATTCACTCTTCCGAAGTTGGAGCGTAAGATCTTTAATATTGATATTAGACCAGCTTTACTGAATGAAATGACATGTTTGAGGCACCAAAATGTTAATTCCTTTGACCCAAAATGATGTCCATTTTCAAAATTTTCATGTTCCAAAATAAGTGTCATCATGTCCTAGTATGGACTTGCAATGTTAATATGTGGACACTAAGGGCATTAATTTATATGAGCTACTAAAAATTCCCAAAAGTTAACTTCCTTAATTTTAGTAAACATCTATAAAAAGACTTCATTTTAGGACATAGAGAGTACATGTTTTGTATTTTGAGTGTGGCCAAGATGACAAAGTGAAGATGAATGCAAGACGCAAGCACAAGAGAAATGGAATTGGGGTTGAATTATCATTTGGCTATCTTGAATTATCTTTTCACCGGTTGGTTGGATTGTTTGTATCTTTAAGAAATTATTAGTAGTTAAGGTATTTCAGCTCAAGGAGTATTATTGGAGGTGATCCCTGTCTAGTTATTGTAGTCGTAGCAGAATTAGGTTTGCTTTGTCGTATCAGTTGTAAGAAAACGTGAAAAAACTAATTGATTCTATTATAACTATTGGTATAATATGTAATTTCCTTTAAAGCCAATGTGCATGTGTGACCTAATGTATGAAGAATAAATAAGTACAAAATGGTAAAAATGTTTTCTTTTTCTCACTATGAATTTGCAGTTGCTTTAGTTACTAGCAAGAGAGAGAGAGAGAGAGAAGGCTAAAACAATGAAAATATTTAAAATAACATAAAATAAAAACATGAAAAAATAAATAAAAGAAAAGGAGAAAACATGACAACGTGGCAAGGAAATGTTTTTAAGAAAAGTTTCTCTCTCTACCTTATATATATATATATATATATATATATATATATATATATATATATATATTTTGGTTTGTGTGTTAATTGAAAAGTTTTTATAAATCTTTTAGTACGTTATATTTAGATTTAATTAGTTTTTTGGTCCCTAAACTTTATGAAAATCATTTATTTGGTCCTATTACTAAAAATTAATTTGTTTGGTCCTATATGTTAGTCTAAATTCTCCTTATCAAAAAAATATGTTAGTCTAAATTCTTTCAAAATCACAGAGGTCTATTTGATTAGAAGTCACAATTGCACACAAACTCAGTTACCGACAAGTATCATGTCTCAAATTTTTCAACAACAAAATTGGATTATAACATGAACATATGTTCCACAGATTTCCAGTAATCCAATGAAATTAGATACATCTTACTTGAATCTGCGAAAAGAGGGTTGAATTCCAAACCTTTGGTCTCGGATTTGCAGGTATGAGGAAAGACTTGTGCACAAGTCTTTGTCGGAGTTGAGGGCGGCGATTGGAGATGATGATGATAATGAGGGTGAGGGGTGGGAGACTTGGTTAGAGACGAAGAGACGACTGGTGATGGCGAGACATGGATGGAATCTGGATCTGTTGATGGCCGGAGATGGAACTGGAGACTGGAAATTGAGGCTCGCTTTGCCGGTGATGGAGGGAGAGAACGAAGAATGGCGACTGTATATGAGAGGGGTTTGGCTGGAGATAGCGGAACTTAGTGAAGTTGGAGCCGGAGAAGATGGTTACTAGGTTGGATTTTTGAGAGAAAGAGAGAGAGATGGTTGCCCCTGGTAGTTACGCTGGAGATTCTCACCCTGAGAACCGTGTAGGACCAAACAAATTGATTTTTTAGTAGTAGGACCAAATAATGATTTCCATAAAGTCGAGGGACCAAATAATTAATTAAATCTTATATTTATATGTTAATTAGTCCATTTATACACACTTTAACAAATACATACAACAAAGTGTTACAAGGATAATTTTGAGTTTTCAGTTTACCTTTTTAATGCTTTCCATTCAAAATTCTAAATGGAAGTAGATGGGACTAACTAATGTGATCTTAATGAATAAAAGCTTAAAGTAGGGTGATCAACATGATATTTAAGCCTAAAATAATATTAATGTAATTCTTCATCATAGGTTAGAGCTGAATATATTTTACACTTGTGAGCTTATGTGTTCTTGACCTAACTCCGGCCGATACCTTGCTTTGGTAATCATTCTTCTTTCTCACTTTCTTCTCCTCCCTTCAGCTTGTCAGTATGCTGGTAGGACATGTCTGTATATAGCATTCTTACTTTTCCATTTCTTCTCCTCTTGCCTAAAGCTTCTCTGTAAGCTGGTAGGAAATTCTGCTGTTCGGACGTATTGATTTTTTTCCCTCTGATGTTCTCTGTCACCATGATGATCATAGTAATTTGCTAGAGAAATGACAATATTATTTTCCGAACTTCATTTCCTTCCTATCTTGCTAAATAGCCACCAATTGTAGAGCTTGTGGATAACAGTTACGTAGGGGTGTAGGAGGTCATGGATGTTTACTATATTTGTAAATAGGATACATCACCTTTTTTGACGCCCCTATATATTTATATATACTCTTTACTTATCAAATTTTTTTTTTACAAGAATGATGCCGAGGTGTTTGTCTGCTATCAATCTTCTAAATCTAGCCTGAACTCACACATCTTTGCTGTCCTTTTGCTGTTGCCTAATGGACCAGAAACCCTACAAGCCATCTCAAGGTTGAAGATGAGCCTAGATTCAAGTTCTAGGCAAAACAAACCCACATCTACTTTGAAACCCTAATCCAAATCATATTTTAGTTCTGCACCTCTTTATGTTAAGTTGGCCTAAATTCTTGACAGTCATGATCCTACCCAAACCTTTGGTGATCTGGCTGTCTCATTGATGCTGCCTATTCATTAAACCGGTGTGTCCTTGAGCCACTAGCTGAACTTGTGTGAATTGACTGGTCTGAACCAGATTCAGTCCAGTAACTTAAAACAATACACTGCAAGTGAGTCTTTACGCTCAGGAAGTTGCCTCTGGGATACAAATTTTAAGTAAAGAAATTACAGCTGACCTTCAAAATTATTTCCACTTTAGTACTATACCTGCTGAGGGGCCACCACTACATAATTTGGTTTCGAGTACCCAGCTACTTATGGTATCCTTGGTGATCTGCCTTGTCTCAAGTCCTCGCTATGGTTTACCTTTTAGAGAAGGCCTCTACTTGGTACATTCAATTGCCTGTTTGTCTTACAGATAGTATTGTTAGAAAGTACTTGAGACTGATGGCCTTAAGATATTTTAATGGTGCTTATGTGACAATTTCATGAGAGCACCATGGTGCATCAGCAAGATTGCTCCAATGTTCCTGGAGGTCCTCTGTGGCGCAATCTCACAATGGAATGTTAGTAGTATGATCAACTTAACATGCATGGAGAATGTTATGCTAGCAACTTCCATAGTAGTATTTAAATATTTTCATCTTTCACGCAGGAATGTGAAGCTGCCTTGGTGTTTTTCAGGACGCGGTATGCTGCTCTTATTGCATCACAAGCTATTCAATCACCAGATCCCATGTTGTGGATCACGGAGTCGGCTCCAGAACCAGATGATGTCTTTTGGTCAAACCTTTGTGTACCATATAGACTGCTTTGGATCCGAAGAATATCAACTCTTATGGCCTCTTTTGTCTTCATGTTGTTATTTTTTGGACCCACCACATTTGTACAAGGTCTTACTCACCTTGAGAAGCTGGAGAATTCATTTCCATTTCTGAAAGGTGTTTTAAAGAGGTATGTAACTGTGTCTTGTGATGCCTGTACTCTGATGTGATTGAATACATAAGATAATCTCAACAACAAAAATAAGAATTAAATTTGCCTCAATATCGAGTTATGAGCCAGCTAACTGGAGTTTATGTATGAAAAGGTTATTATTGTCATTTTTTAAAACAATAGTGCTAGGTTTACCACTAATTCTACCACTATTGTTACCACTAAGCCTTAGTGAAGGGCAATGTTGTCTTTCACTAAAACACATTTTGTCTTCACCAAGGCTTAGTGGTAACAATAGTTGTAGAGATAGTGGTAAACATAACATTATTTTTTTAAAAAAGAGGATCAATAATAGTTCCTGCTTACCCCCTAGGTGACTCAAACCCATAATAACCTGCTAAATGTAGGTGAAGTGTCTTACCAGTAGGCTGCACTTCATTGTAAGGTTAAGTTCCCAAAATGATCATCTCAACTCCCGACTCCCTAGTGTGTCAAAGTGTGTTTGGTCCTACACAAAACCACTAGCTTGTGGGAATCACTAACTAACTAATTGTATCCTGTGTCACGTCAGTTGAAAGTAAAAGTTGGGATGGTTATTTTGTGATACCTAGCAATACTTCTCTTCAGTCATTGACAATCGTCTCTTTCAGTTACTGTAAGATGGTATTTAGAGGTGTTTGGATGCAGACATTATGTAATTTGATATGAACCATATGTTACTGTAAGATGGTTACAAAACAATTGCTAAGCTGTAGACTCAGGAATTGTTACTTACAGGGTTCTGTAAATTTTCATCTGCAGGAGGCTTGTTAGCTTGATAACGGGGTATTTACCAAGTGTGGTACTGATGTTGTTTCTTTACATCGTCCCTCCTTTAATGCTGCTTTTTGCAACACTGGAGGGATCTATTTCGCGAAGTAGCAGGAAGAAAAGTGCATGCATTAAAGTCTTGTATTTCATGATTTGGAATGTGTTTTTCGCTAACATCCTGTCTGGGAGTTATATGGATCGGTTGGGAGCTTTTACAACTTCGAGTCCTCAAAAATTGGTTGGCATTCTTGCTGCAGCAGTACCACGCCAGGTGAGCTCTCTTTCATCTAATAGCTAATTACACAATCATATCTTTAGCATTTCTCAATACTATATCTACTGTAATGTCATGTTCATTGCTCTGTTTGTCCAAAAATATTCACCCCCATTTTCTACAATTATTTAGTCAATGAAGCAAAAAGTATTATCTAAAAAATGACTGTGGTCTCCTTGTTTTGCAGGCGTACTTCTTTATGGCCTACATTATGACATCTGGTTGGGCGAGTTTGTCACTTGAACTGATGCAACCCTTTGTCCTTTTCTGCAATTGGTTCTATAGATACATTCTCAGGAAGAAGGATGGAGCATTTGACCCTTACACTTTTCCCTACCACACTGAAGTTCCAAGAGTTCTCCTGCTTGGACTCCTTGGCTTCACCTTTTCCGTATTGGCACCTTTGATATTGCCCTTCTTGCTTGTTTACTTTTTCCTTGCTTACCTTGTATACCGTAATCAGGTGAGATATTCTCTCTTCATCGCAATCCATCTAAATCTTTTCTTCAGTCGTTTTGAACAATAGCTTAGAGTTGTCTGGTTTATATCTTTATGTGTTCTCAGGGTTTATTGCTAGATTTATGATTACATCTTTATTGTGATTTGAATTACCTCTTTGCAGATTCTGAACGTGTATATCACAAGATATCAAACTGGTGGACTTTATTGGCCTATTGTACATAATGTTGTTATCTTCTCTTTGGTGCTGACACAAATAATAGCTGCTGCTATCTTTGGAATGAAAAGATCAAGTGTAGCATCAAGCTTCATCTTCCCACTTATCATTTGCACACTCCTTTTTAACATGTACTGCAGGCAAAAGTTTTTACCATTGTTTAAAAACAATGCTGCCCAGGTAATGGCCGGAAATTCTCCCGTGTCTATGCATCTATCTCTCTCTCTGAAGTCCAATATGTTGTTTTCCAATAGGTCCTTGTTGAGATGGATAGGGAAGATGAGCGGTCTGGAAAGATGGAAGACATTTATCAACAATTACGTTCAGCCTATTGTCAATTCCGGTCCACTGTAAACACCAAGTCTGCAGGTGTGATCTTGGAGCAGTGTGAGAAGTACGATGATGAGAGGCTCCCAGATCCTGAGGACAAGAAACCAGGTTTGACTCATTGACCATCATTTGTGTAGACACCATCTAAAATCAGACATAATATCTTCATCTGAGCCAGTCAATTTTGCAGTGGAGAATAAAGAGCGTGTCCGTGGACAGTTGTCTGAAAATACCCCTTGGGTAATGCATGAAATAAATCAAGCTTTGCCCGTCAATCTGGCTGTGAAGCCTAACGAACGAACACCTGGACCAGTGGCTGAGCATTCCCATTGGGAGAATGAAGAAAAAAATCGAAGTGCACCCTCCAATTTTGCGCAGATGATTAGCGAACGTGCAAATGGACCAGCGGCTGAACAATCCCGGTTGGTGATTCATGAAAAAAATAGAAGTGTGCCTGCCAATTTTGTGCAGATGATTAACGAGCTAGCACATGGACCAGCGGGTGAGCAACCCCGTTTGGGATTTCAGGAAAAAAGATTGAACATGAAGTAAATTGAGGAGCATTATCTTATGATGTGCATAATTCATTTGCCAATGAAAAACCTTATATATTGATTGCTGTGGCCATCATATCATATTTAGAAAGAGGGAAAAGAAACTGGGGAAAGTCGTGTGCAGAAAGATGGCGCTCCGGGAACTTGTTATATAGGACTGAGAGCATTAATGTTTGTTGTGCATATAATACAACATTGTATTTTAGTATTTGAGCATGAGTAAATATTCATCTCAGCCATTCGGCTATATCATTTTCAATCAATTGAAAAGAATTGAAATTGCCAATCCTCTTTCTCCCCGACCCCGACCGTCCCTCTCTCCACTGCCACCTCCTGGGCGAACGGAGTAACAGAAATTGGATGGATGTGTTGAGTTGATTTGTTTTTGGATCATGTACTTTCTGAATTAGAGCATCATTCTGTCGTTGACAACGGTTTTCATTTTTAGTGTTTTCAATAGTTAATAGTATATAAATATGTTTTTGAGGATAGATAATTTGTTACATTTCAACGCTATACTTTCAGTATTAATATATAATATATAATTCGGTTTCTCAATTTATATCAAGCTTTAAGTTTGGTCCTGTATTTTTTTTTTCACTTATTTGTTTGGTTCTTCAAATCGATTTACTGTCTAATTTTTTTCAATAAAATTAAATTGCCCCTTTGTACCCTTCAAAGTCAATAGTCAACTCTTTCTCTATCTAACCAATCAAATCGACTTAAAATACCAAATGAATATGTGAAAAAATAGATGGCGTTATATAGACCCCCAATTCTTATTAGTTGAACTCATTTCTATCAGATTTTAAAATATTCCAAAAAACTAGGTATACCCCCTTATGTCTACCTATTTGCCCTTTACAATTTTGACACTCATATTTTACACAAACCACCTCCCTCTCTACCCCCAATCTAACAAAACCTGATTACCCTTACTCTCCATACCTTTTGCATACAAAACAGAAAACTCATAACCCACTCTCCTCTTCTACAATCATATTTGAAGAAATTTGAAGAGGAGAGACCACCCATCTTTATAACAACTCATCTTCATCACAAATCATATTCATCTTCTTTTTGACAAAATGGAGAATCAAATTAGATATATTTTTCATTGATTTTGGTTTGGTGTTTTGTTAAAATGTAATTTGTTTGTGAGTACTTAGGGTTGAAATAGGAATTAGGATCACTTTAGTGTTGATTGTGAGTAGTTTTAGGGCCAAAATATTGAGAAAAAAAACTATGACAATTTTGATCAATTTTGCTTTAATTTTCAACCCTAAAATATGTAACATTTGTCAACTGTTCCAATACTCCTTGTGGAACATTTGAATCTATCAATTGCAATCTCATTACCGGGATGACCAACAGCACTAAGATTCGTAGACAATGGGTTTGAACCTTGTTAACAAAAACAAAAACACATAAAAAACCCAAGTCGATGACACTTTTTCAAACATTTTGACCGAGACTGTTGGAACATTGATCAATTGTTTGACAATAACCAACCGAACATTGCTCAAATGTTCGATTGGAGCCAATCGAGCAGTTGAGTAATGTTCGGCGACGAAAGACAGAACAATACTCAAATGTTCAGTTGGCTCCAACCCAACATTTGAGCAATGTTCCTTCGATAAGGTTCAAACATTTCACAAAGAGGAGTTCTTTCTTTCTTTTTTTTTTTGAAAAAAACAATAATGATTTATACAATTTTAAGCATAAAATGGTTAGAAATGCTTGATTTTGTTCCATGCTTGATTTTTTTCACACCAAGATTGAAGGTTTTGGAATGAAAACTTTTGCTAATTGCACACTAATGCATATAAAGAAGTAGGGAAGAAGGGGTATATTTGTTTTGGGGGGAGGTTTAGTTAAAGGATTTGGGTTATATGAAAAAAGTAGTCTACTTAGACACATACGAGTAGAAATGTTAATCGGTCCAATCTTGTCTGGTTTCGGACTAGCCCTGTCGATTTCGGTTCCTAATCGGTTACAGTTTAAACGGTCCGCTTTAAATGATCCATTGAAATTGCAAACCTAGACCTACTCTTCTAGGTTTATGTTTTAAACTGGTCAATAACGGGTTACACCTAAAAACAATATATAAACTTAAATATATAAATATAAAATTTGAAATCAAGTAATTATCGGACAACTAGCCAACAACCAACATTCAACAACACACAATCCAAAACAAAATGACTCAAATGAGTCATACAACGAATCAACAACATTAAACATAAGTGGAGTTCAAAACACAAACAAACTTTTAAGACTTCAAATTTTACTAGTTAAAAACTAAAAAGTCCTAATCAAGCATGAAATGAAAAAATAAGTCGAGAATCATAAATTAAACTTTTATTAGACCAAACATAATCCAATTTTGAATAACTTGATTCATTAGAGTTTGACTTGCATAGTGGTTTTTGGGTTAGTATTTAAATTTTAGATTTTCATTGTGTAATGATTGAAAAAATAAAATAGAGATGACCAAAAAGAAAAACTATAAAGCAGTTTTACATTTTTTTTTAAAAAAAGATAAAATTTAAATTGTACCACCGAAGGTAAGACTAACATAAATGTTAGTATGAAAAAGCAGATGAAATGTTGGAATGACAACTTAAATTTTAGCGTGACCAATTGAGATGTTAATCGGTCCAACCCTGTCAGTTTCGATCTAGCCCTATCGGTCCCTAATCGGTTGTGGTTTAAACGATCCGCTTTAAACGGTCTGCTAGAATTGCAAACCTAACCCTGAAAAAAACTGGTTTAATAGGTTCAGACCTGCGGTTCTCGGCCCTATTAACATCTCTACATACGGGGTATATTGTCCTTTTGATTGAAAGTACTCCCTCCGTCCCTAAATAATCGTCCTGCTTGACCCGGCGCACAGTTTAAGAAAAAGTAATTGACTTGATTATTTATATTGGTTTAATGTGTAGTTACCTTTAATGCCTATGTATATGTGGCCCATAATTAAAGTAGAGTGAAAAAGTAAGGATAAAGTGGTAAAAGTGATGTTCTAAAAAGGTAAGTTTCAAAGTGGAAAATTATTTTGGGACGGACGAAAAAGGAAAGGAGAACGATAATTTAGGGACGGAGGGAGTATTTTTTTTCATTAAGAAAATTTTTTCAAAATGAGGATCAAGTTAGATGGTTTGAGGGTCAATATAGCGCCACAAAAAAAATCATAAATACATACCTCTAAACTTCCTACCCCTCCCACTTTTTGCCTCCCATCACCGACTACTCCCTCCATAGCTCCATCCTATGAACAATCTCCCTCCTTTCTTTCTCCTTTTTTTTCTCTTTCCTTCTTCCATCCTACCTGTGACCCATCTCCATCCGTTCTTCCCATGTTTTTTTCTTTCTCCCTTCCCATTAGGCCATCACTCCTTCCCTTCTATCTCATTTCCCTCAAGCAAAATACCATTGATGAATCACAAACTCATGTATTGTTCGGTCATGATCGATTGAACAACTAAATGTTGTTCAACTAGGGTTAACTGAACAACCTTTGTTCGGCTAACCTAGCTGAACATTACACTAGGATGACGACGAGGATGACAGGAACATGAGAACGAGAAGGTGAGAGAGGGAAATAGAAGACAGGAAATGGTAGCAACAACAACAACTGTTGCAATAGCAGCAACAATAGCAGCAACAATTGAGGGCAAGAAGGGATGGAGCGATCATGGATGAAGAAATAAAATAGAGAAGAAGGGCAATAATGACTTTTTATCTGATGACATTTTTGTAATATATATTAGATTCGAACCATAATATTCTAACAAAAGTTACAGCTGAAAAAACATGTATAATATATTAGAATACTTAAACGTAACATCATTTAATATAAAAAATTACCTAACTACTCCGCTCTATATTTAAACTATACCAACCCCCTTCATTAATTCCCTAAACCAACCACACTCCATCCCTCCCCTTAACCATGACATATTCTCCCCCGATACGGCAGATGGGAGCGATTACTCTCTTCTCTCTCAAAAAACAATTTCTTTCTCTTTTCTCTCTTCTCTATTAATTCTCTCACAAATTGAATGTTACGTTATCCCTCTCCTCAGCCAAAGCCAGTTGGTCAATTCTGTCTTACAAGGTTGACCTTTCAACAATTTCTAAGATCTCATGTATGTGGGTTTTTTCCTGTATCTACAGCTTTGCTTGCTAGTCCCCATATATTTCAGGCTAGAGCTTCAGTATGAATCTCTTGCTCTTTTCTCAGAAATTGATTTATTCTCTCTTTCTATCATCTCTCTCACTGCCTCTCTCCTTACTGTCTCCCTTCACTCTCACCCAACCTGCCTCCAAATTTGAAAGAGCAGATTCTACCCAAAAATCGAAAAAAATTGAAAATCTATTCACTGGTATGTTTTGATTTCACAAAACAGCTGACCTATGCCTAAGCATCCGCTACATGATAGCGGATCTGGGCTAAAATAACCGCTACAAAAAAACGGATGGTATGCAATATAGCCGGTACATGGCAACGGTATAGTAGAAGAACTGTCGCTGTTATAAAATAGACGTACAACAAAACATCCGCTAATATGTAGTGGCATTATTGCTAAACATCCGCCGATACCTAGCAGATGTTTTACCAGTTTTGAATTTTTTTTAACGAAAATTGCTATGAAATTCAATTTAAAAATAAAAATATATACTCCCTCCATTCCAAAATTATTGTCCTACTTTCTTTTTTCGTCAGTCCCAAAATATTTGTCTTGTTTAAAACTTTTCTTTTTAGGACAACACTTTTACCACTTTACCCTTACTTTTTCATCCTAGTTTAATTATGAGTCACATACACATGAGTTTTAAAGTAAACTGTACATCAAACTAATATTAATAATCTAGTCAAATGTGTTTTCTTAAACTGTGCGCAAAGTCAATCCAGACGATAATTTTGAGACGGAGGGAGTATATTATATAAGATTTCCTGAAAATGATCATTCCCGTAAACATCTTCATTTTCATTGGGATTACAATCCATTATACAAGTTGAGTGGAGGGAACTTTTTTTCGTTTTGAAAGATGAAGATGAGGAATAGTTAGTGTTGGAGGGAGACTGGGGTGAGAGTAATGGAGGGGTTGGTTGGTTGGTTGGGGGAGTAAATAAAAGAGTTTAATGGTTGGTTTCATCTATTTAATGTATAGATGGGTAGTTAGACATTTTCAGCTATTAAATATTTAAATGGTGTTACGCTTAGTATTTTAGATGTTACGTTTAGGGCTATTCATAACATATTCATTGTAAAATTTTAGTATGTTTTTTTAAATGCTATTGCAACATATTGCGTCCCTTCTTTCTCTTATAAAGAGAGACTAAAAATAGGAAAGACTCATGAGTATTAGGGGTAGGCATGACAATTGTAACCCATTACCCATTAACCCACCAAACCCAATCAACTAATTACCCAATTTAACCCATTAATATTTTTGGTTTGAAGCGGGTAACCCGTTTCGACCCAATAATATTAATAGGTTGGATCGGGTTGGACCCGTTACCCATTTCGACCAGTGACTTTTTATCTAATAAATTATTGTTTTTTGGGTGAAAATTTTGGGTTGAGACGGGTCAAACCGCCTTAACCCGTTACCCGTTCCGATCCAACCCGTTTGACATTTGGGTTCTAATGGGTTTCGACCTGTTTTAACTCATTACTCATTCCAACCCAACCTAAACTCACCCAATTACTAGACATAATTAGGGGTGATCATAGTCCGATTTGGTTCAATTTTTACCAAAAAAGTGGAGAACCAGAACCAAATCAATACTTTGGTTCTTAAGAAATTCAGAACCAGAACCAACCCAACATGTATAAGAATCAATACTTTGGTTCGATTTAGAACCAACAAAAAATTATGTTAACCAGAACTGGACCAATATTTCGATTATCAACTGCTTAATACAAACAAATTAGTAATCTTAGGGCTAATTATGAGTTGTCTTATCTTTCTCGTGAAATTAATTAAATTTCTTATTTATATTGAAAATGAAAAGTAAAAATGTAAGAAAAACTTTCTCATGAAACTAATGAAGTTTCTTATTTATATTTAAAATATATTGAAAATGAAAAGTAAAAATGTAAGAAAAACTTTCTTATGAAACTAATGAAGTTTCTTATTTATATTTAAAATAAAAAGTACAAATGTCAGCAACATAATTAGAAATGGTATTTTCCAAGATTAGACTAGAAATATCCATGTTAAAAATCATAGTAATGTTGATGAATGTTCATGGCCGAAAAGAAAAGAAATATAAATTTACTATTTATACGTAGGCTTAGGTTAACATTAATTTATTAATATACATAGATAATTACATTATATATATTAAAACTATTGGTCTAGTCCGGTTTTATAACCAATGTATTTATATCAAAATCAGAACCAAACCAATTATTCGATTCTACAAAAATTTAGAATCAGAACCAAACCAATAAATTGGATTGGTCCAATTTTTATTGGTTTGATACGGTACTATTGATTCAGTTTGTCCAGTTTTGAAAAAGTTTTGCTCACCCCCTATGGAGTACTTAATGTCAATAATATACTTAAAAGGGAATACCTATTTCCACTACATTTTTTATTTATCCACAACATTATCATTTATTGTATCAATTAAACACATGTTTGGACAAAAATACTCCTTAATTATTTGCATTTGTTAAGTTGTTTAACAATGCTACCTTCCTAAATAATTTTCTAGGTCAAAAAATATCAAATGATATTTGGTTACCGTCCACATGAAGAGCATAATTATTATTTTTTATTTTTCCTAAATGTTAAATCAATAAAATTCATGGCTAGAGTCATGGTATATAATAAATAACTAATATTATAAAACATATTTTTATCCACCGAATTTTAAGCAAACATGGATCGTTATTTACTGAAATAAAAAAATAGAATTAGATTAATTATATGTTATAATTGTAAAAAAAAAATCCCAAAGTAAAATCATATTTTGATACCATATCGTAAAGTTTTGTACATTTTGCCTACCATAACAATTGATTCTAAATATTAATTATGAATAGATTAACCGATGATCAATTCAATACCAACCATATTATTATTGTTGAATTTATATTAATAAAAAATAATTTTTAAATCAAATTAATGTTTTATTATAGTAATGAAGTATCACATATTATCTAAGATTTTGGTAGATAAATAATTTAATAAATTAATTATTTTCTAATGAAACATCAAATGAGGCATAAGCATGATCGAAAGAATATATCAATTAAAATAAAATAAAATATCATGTTCGTTGATTTGTTAAAAATTAAAAAATAATATTGAAATAATAAATGTATTGCTTAACTTCAAATGACAAGTAATTAATTAATGAGCAGTTTTGTCCAAGCATAATAAGTTAAAAGTAATAATTAATAATTTAGTGAATAAGTAAAAAAATATAGTGGAAATAGCATCCCCTAATTAAAATTTCAGCATTAATATGTTTTACTATATATTCTAGATGATTGCTTGAATTAAGTGTAAGCTAGTTTTAATTTATGATCAATGAAATGTAAAACATAGGTCATGTTCATCACACAAGCTTGTTTTAAATAAGCGTAATGCATAAGCTTGTTTTGAATAAATTTAGTGTATATTTAAATATAGTAGTAGTAGAAATAAACTTAGAATCATGGGAATGCTGCGTGTAGGGGGCTGTTCAAGTTTACTATAAATCTCATGAATGAATTTTGGGAATGCATATGCATCAAAACTTCGTACGTGAAGCTTACTGCTCTTGGGAATCCTGAATCTGATCATTATAGTTGAGTTCAGCTATGTTGTGATTTTACAATCACACTACCCGGAACGAACACGTACAGAAACGAGACTTTTGTATTGAAACAAAAAATTACAACCACTAACAACTAGCCTATTAATACAAATAGCTAATTGATTAGTACCACCAATTAAACTTATAGACCAATAAACTATGTTCCTGCAAAACAAATATTAGTCTAGAGCAATAAGAGTAATTGGACAAAAGAAAAAGAAAGGACACGAAGATTTTATTATAACGCCGTGACCAAAGCACGACTGGCCTTAATTGACCACGAAGGTCTAGGTTATAAACTCTTCGGCTCAGATTCCTTTCACCGACCAAAGTCCACCAAAGAGTCCACAGTAAACCCAGCAACTATCCACTAAGGTTGGAGCCACAAAAAGGGAGGTCGGACAAAACGGGAGAAACATAATAGCGAACTATTCCAGGAGAATTCCGAATCACAGATTGAAGGGTGAGCCTTCAATCACAGAAAATAAGAAAAGAAGGAATGAGGCGGCTACTATTCTGATTTCTCACACACACAGGTTTGCTCTCCTTTTTGACTTGCTATTTGCTGCCAAGAGGAAGGGAGTATATATAATAATCCAGCCAATCAATCATCCTTGTTTGAAGGGGCAAACAAAGGAAAGGGTTGATCGAAGGAGCAAGAAACCGCAAAGAGGAATGGGCCGGCCAACCAAACTTTTTTGAGCTCTCGGAAAAAAGTTAAAAGGCTGCCACCAATTGGGCCTCCAATTTTAACATTCTCCACCTTGGAACAAGTGCTGGTTCACAAACATGGACTCACAAGGACATAATTTTAAGAAAGGTATCATCATCGCCTATCTCTGCACTTGATCCAACACAAAGTAAGAACAAAGCAGGGAAAAAGATTTCTAACACACACAAAGATGCAGAAATCAAAATACTTAACTAATTTATAAAGCGGAAAGCAGAATTAGTCAAGTCACCATAGCTATGCACACAGAACAACCATGGAATTTATTGGAGAAATCACAAGAAAATGGGACATCCTTAATTACCGGGATCACCGGTATCCATCATCAAAATTTTCAAGCAGTTTAGAAATTTTTTAACAGGAAGGCACTTGGTGCCCATATCAGCAGGGTTTAAACTAGTATCAACTTTATCCAAGTAAATAATGCACTTAGCAACAACATCACGAATGAAATGAAAACGCACATCAATATGTTTAGTTCTATCGTGAAAAACTGGATTTTTACAAAGTTGAATACCACTTTGACTATCTGAATATACTACCACTTTTTCTTTCAAAAAACCGATTTCAGAAATTAAGCCTTTTAACCAAAGAGCTTCTTTAATCGATTCGGTTATAGCTATGTATTCAGCCTCGGTTGTGGACAAGGCCACAACGGATTGTAATTGAGACTTCCAACTAATGCAAGACTCACAAAGTGTGAACACATAAGATGTGGTAGACTTCCTATGATCTCTATCATTGGCATAATTCGAGTCAACATACCCAACTAATCTAACACCATTTTCAGATTTAAAGAATTTAATACCATAGTTCAAAGAGTGTTTCAAGTATCGCAACAACCACTTAACGGCATGCCAATGGAGCAAACCCGGGTTCGACATATATCGGCTAAGACAACTAATGACATAAGCTATGTCGGGGCGAGTACTAACCATCAAGTACATAATGGAACCTATGGCATTAGAGTATGAGATTTTACTCATTTGATTCATTTCAAATTGATTTTTAAGACATTGCTCTTTACTAAGCACAAAGTGGAAAGCAAGGGGAACATCTACAGAATCGGCATCTAACATAGAAAATTTACTCAAAATCTTTTCAACATATGAAATCTGATTTAAGTAAACAATTGAGGATTTACGATCTCTAATTATGTTCATGCCAAGAATCTTGTTAGCATCACCCAAATATTTCATGTCAAATCTAGCACTTAAGCAATTTTTAACAACTTCAACCGATTTGGGACATGGGCTAATAAGAAGCATATCATCCACATATATGAGCAAGAAAACAGGCACATTCCTATCATTCTTGAAATAGAGACAATGATCATACGCACTCCGGCTAAATTTTAAATCAAGCATGCATTGATCAAATTTTTTATTCCACATGCGAGGAGACTGTTTCAAGCCATATAAGGATTTTTTAAGCAAGCACACATAATCAGGAAATTGATTATCCACATAACCCTCGGGTTGCCGCATATAGATTTTCTCATCTAAATCACCGTGCAAAAAAGCAGTTTTTACGTCCATTTGTTTCAATTCCCAATCAAATTGAGCTACCAAAGCAAGCATAATCCTAACGCTTGTGAACTTAACTATCGGAGCAAAGATTTCAGTGTAGTCTATACCTTCCTTTTGAGTAAAACCCTTAGCCACTAATCTAGCCTTAAATCTCACTGAATCAGATTCATTCTTGACTTTATAGAGCCACTTACAAGCAACAACAGAACAGTTTTTCGGCTTAGGCACTAAAGTCCAAGTTTGATTAACATGCAAGGAATTCATTTCATCATTCATAGCATTAATCCACTCATTACAGTTAGCAGATTTCAAGGCTTGATTATATGTTTTAGGCTCGGTATTATCAATGGATTCAAACACACTAAACACAAATGAAGTAAAATCATCAAAACGAGAGGGTTGCCTAACAATGCGTCTAGGTCTATCACGAGCAAGCTGATAGTCATGCAATTCATCCAATATAGGCACTTCATTTTGTTCATTTTCAACTTCATTTTGCTCATTAGGTTCAACATTTTCAGGATTAACATTATTATCATGCTCATTTTCAAAATTCACATTTTCAGGTTGCACACTTGAACTAGCATCAATGGGTCCTAAGGGATGCTCCACCATAATGTGAGCCGGGGGAGGGATAGGTTCAACAGGTTCAATAGGAACATTTAAGCACGGAAATTCGTTTTCATTAAACACAACATTCCCTACTTATTATCACTTTAAATCCCGGTTCCTCTTTTAACCATAACCGGTATCCTTTCACACCCTCGGGGTAACCCAAGAAAACACATCTCACAGATCGAGGTTCAAGTTTATCAAATTTCCTATGAGCATAAGCAGCACAACCAAAAATTCTCAAGTTTGAAAAGTCAATTTCCCTACCAAAAAACACTTGATCCGGACATCTACCATGCAAAGGGACGGAAGGAGACCTATTGATGAGATAGGCGGCAGTCAAGACTGCCTCTCCCCAAAACTTTTTGGAGAGACCCGAGGAGACTAACATGCTCCTAACACGTTCCAATAGGGTTCTATTCATTCTTTCAGCAACACCATTTTGTTGCGGATTATAAGGCACAATCTTGTGCCTCTCAATCCCATTTTCAGCACAAAATTTATCAATTTCAAAGTTGCAGAATTCTAACCCATTATCATCAAGTTTCTTGATTTTAAGACCGCTTTGGTTTTCAATCAAAGTTTTCCAGTTTTTGAAATTTTCAAACACATCAGATTTGTTTCTCATTAAAAACAGCCAAACCTTCCTTGAAAAATCATCAATGATCGACAAGAAGTAACGATTTCCACCATGAGTGGGTACAGTAGCAGGACCCCACACATCAGCATGTATATAATCAAGTGCACGTTTTGAAGAAAATTTTTTGGGGTTAGGGGAAGGTGGAAAACTAACACGTTTCTGTTTGCTCATCACACAAGTTTCACAAAAGGGCAAATCCGAAATTTTATCTTTTCCAAAAAATCCATTTTTGTTTAAAATTTCAAGACCCTTACTACTCACGTGTCCAAGCCTTTTATGCCACAAACTTGTTTTATCTTCTTTAACAAGATTAGCAAAGTTATCATCAAGACAAACAGGCATGGCAGAGCAAACATACAAGTTACTTTTTTTAACAACAACTAAAGATCCCTTTAGAATTTTCATCATTCCTTTTCCCCACTTACCTTCCAAACCATCATCTTCTAAAGATGCACACGAAATCAGATTATTACATAAATCAGGCACATGTCGAACATTTTTCAAAGTAAAAGTATTTCTAGAATTAAATTTTAAACAAATATCACCAATTCCGGCTATAGCACACTTTTTCTCATTGGCTAAAGAAACAAAACCATTTTCCAGGCTTTTGTAGGAACAAAAGAAGTTTTTAAATGGTGACATGTGATAAGTACATCCAGAGTCAATTAACCATTCATTTTCACAAGCTGCATGGTATGAATAGAATTAACAATACTTTCACATAAATCGCTTACCATAAAAACATCACCACATCCTCACTAGCGTAAGCCATATTGCAATCACTTTGTGGATTCAAAATTTTCTTTTTAGGATTTGTGCAATCTTTCCTAAAATGTCCACTTTCACCACAATTGTAACACTTCCTACCTTTGGTTCTAGATTTTGACCTACTTTTATTTCTATTCTTATTTCCAGAATTCTGATTATTCCCTTGGTTTTGATTATTATGATTATGCTGATGACCATTATTTCTCTCGAGCGTCCTACCTCTCACCATGTGAACCTCACCGGTGTTAGATTTTCCCTTATTAGCTTTCAAATCCAATTCTTTGCCTTTTAAACTAGATATCACCGTATCAAGTGTGATCTTATCCCTACCATACTTAATAGCAGATTTCACATCAGTATAAGAATCATGTATAGCATTCAAAAGCACAATCGAAGAGTAATCATCTATGTGTTCATCACCGGTTTGTTTTATGTCTTCTACCAATTTGGTAAAAACATCAATATTATCTTCCATGTCTTTGCTAAGATCTAATTTAAAACTGAAAATTTTTTCTAAGAGATAAATTTTACTTGGCAATGTTTTTCCAAAATAAATTTGCTCCAATTTTTCCCAAAGACTCTTAGCATGAGCATGTGCACCACATTTCCGAATAACCGATTCAGATAGGTTTAAGATAATCGAGGAGTAGGCAGATTCATCCATTTCAATTATGGCATCTTCAGAAGTGTCTTTAGCATAATTTAAAGTTATGGCTTTGAAAACATTTTCTTTAATTAAAATACTTTTCGTCTTCTTTTGCCACATAGAAAAATCACTTTTCCCATTAAAAGGTTCCAAACTATAATTAGATGAAGAACCCATTCAGAGAAATAACACAAAACCAACAAATCAAACCAAATCAGAAAATATAAGAATATTTTTATTTTATTTTTATTATCACCCAAAAAATAAAATAAATTCAAACAATCAAATTCCAACCAAACAGTAGAGATTTAAATAGAGCACAATCAATCAAATAAATTACGAGAATTTAAACACACAAAAAACCGTAATTATTTCGAGATGAAAGAAGCTCACCAAATAAACCTTTTTTGGAGTTACCGTTTTTTGGATCGAAGGAGGCTCTACCGTTTCACGGTACGGAACACGTGCTCTGATACCACTGTTGTGATTTTACAATCACACTACCCGGAACGAACACGTACAGAAACGAGACTTTTGTATTGAAACAAAAAATTACAACCACTAACAACTAGCCTATTAATACAAATAGCTAATTGATTAGTACCACCAATTAAACTTATAGACCAATAAACTATGTTCATGCAAAACAAATATTAGTCTAAAGCAATAAGAGTAATTGGACAAAAGAAAAAGAAAGGACACGAAGAGTTTTATTATAACGCCGTGACCCAAGCACGACTCGCCTTAATTGACCACGAAGGTCTAGGCTATAAACTCTTCGGCTCAGATTCCTTTCAACCGACCAAAGTCCACCAAAGAGTCCACAGTAAACCCAGCAACTATCCACTAAGGTTAGAGTCACAAAAAGGGAGGTCGGACAAAACGGGAGAAACAGAATAACGAACTATTCCACGAGAATTCCGAATCACAGATTGAAGGGTGAGCCTTCAATCACAGAAAATAAGAAAAGAAGGAATGAGGCGGCTACTATTCTGATTTCTCACACACACAGGTTTGCTCTCCTTTTTGACTTGCTATTTGCTGCCAAGAGGAAGGGAGTATATATAATAATCCAGCCAATCAATCATCCTTGATTGAAGGGGCAAACAAAGGAAAGGGTTGACCGAAGGAGCAAGAAACCACAAAGAGGAATGGGCCGGCCAACCAAACTTTTTTGGGCTCTCGGAAAAAGTTAAAAGGCTGCCACCAATTAGGCCTCCAATTTTAACAAGCTAGTATAAGTCGTTGTGTGATGATAGAAATAAGTTAATTTAAAATGTTTAAAGAATGAATGAGCCATGTGATGATGAAAAAATATCATCATATCGGGGGTGCCGAAAGGGATGTCGTATAGGGATCATCGGAGTCGTCGTCCTGCAGAGATCGTTGTCGTTGTGGTAGGATGTCTGGCAAGTAATCTCTGCAAAATAAGCACTGTGAGTAGGTGGGGATGTCTCCCAAAACCCTTCGGTGTGATAATCAGTGTATAAAACCGCAAGATTCTAAAAATCGTTAGGCGGCCGCTAGGCGACACACTAGCGCCTAGCGCCTAGGGGACTAGTCGGGGCGTAATCGGGGCCTAGAATTAAGGCATAATTACCATTTTTTGATAATTTACATCAAAGATCAAACACATTGAATACAAATTTAATTTTTTTTATATTTGTCATTTTATCAAACACTTGTCTATGTTTGTAAAATGAACAAAAATATACAAATCTACCATTAATATCAATTCTCAACAACCCCAAAGCAATAAATCAGTCAAGTTTAGAGCTAAAAACAAAAAAAAGATATTACTTCAGTTTGCCCCCCATTACCTCCCTCTCTGCATCACCATTACCACTCCCCCTTCCTTCTCCAGTTCTCCCCCCTTCCTTCTCCGGTCACCGCATGCCACAAAATCAAAGTTACTAAAATAAATTAAGGTCGGCAAGGTTTGGCGTAGACGCCGACTTGGCCGATTAGGCGACGACTAAGAAAGTCGCGGCGGTAGAGAGGGGCCTAGGCAGAGCTAGACGGGGAGTTTTAGAACACTATTAAAACGGGAGGGAGAGTAGCCCTCGTGTGTAAAGTGAAAACTGTAGAAGAGAGATAGAATCCTTACTATGAGCTAGTAGAGTTTATTTATACTTGAGAGGTTAGGGTTTGCTTGTCAAGTACGAGTCTAACGACCCTGATCTGAAGCATTCAGTAGACATGTATAGCATAGTGGGTCAGGTGTAGTAGATAGCCCCCCTTACCTAAGCGAGACTTAAATTCTTTTGAGGCAAATTAAATATAAACAAGGTACATACATTTTCTTGAGTCTAAAACCTCTGTCAAATTACTTTTTGACTCACACGATATATACTTGGTTTCGTGAGGCCAAGCCTTACACTCCTACTAAAATGATTTCGTATTTTTAGACAGGTTTAAAGAAACAAGTTAAACATAGATATCCAACGCATCAATCAAACGGTCCAAGGTTTTTGCCGCATCACTAAGAAAGGATGGATCTAGCAATGATAGTGAAGATTTTTTAGATTCTCCCCGTAACTCTCGTACACACGGGTAGACAAACGCACCAAATTCCCTCGTTCAAGTTGTACTGTATTTTCACGTATTAAATTTTAAGAAATGGTTTTGCCATAGACGAGCCTACTTTAAGAACTTCCAAACAACTCCTTATTTTTTCTCTCCATCTCCAGTCACCACATGGGTAACCCATCCGTCTCTCTTATTCCATTAGACTCAAAATAAATATCGTTTTAGGAATTTATACAAAAATTAAAGAAATTTATAAAAAAGATTGATATATCATTATTTAAGTTTATTTAATGTAATTAAGTTGTACTAATATTTTCTCTTTTCTCTTAACAATCCCTTTCTAACATCATTTAATTTGAAAGTAATAAATAAGGACAATTTTGACAAAATATGAACAAATGTTCTTTGAAATCCTATAATGACACTTATTTTAGAACAAAAAAACTTTGCTAAAACGACGTTTATTTTGAAACAAATGGAGTATTGTTTAGTATGTCATATAGGATAATTTCATTTTGATACTCTAAGTATATCAATTTTTTACTTTTAATGCCCATTGTACCGAATCAATTGAAGTTCATCCTCAATGTTTCATATATTAATCACTTCTCATACTTTTCGCCAAATATCCATCAACTAATAGCGTGCAACATACTATTCTAGGTTGGGAACTGGCTGGACCTCGGTAATAGGTGAGAAAATCCTCTCTGTCACACCTTGCCCGCAAAAGATACTACACCAGTGAACCATTTGCCATTCTCTCCATGCACGCACAACTTCCCCACCCTCCCCTCCCCTCCAATATTCTTTTCTAACCCACTTCTTCCTTAAATTCACCTCATTAACAAGCAACCAACCAACCAACCAACAAGCTCAATCAAAAATTGCCAAGATCTAAATCCAACACCCATATGACTGCCCTCTTTTTAGATTGTACCCAGATGACTGGATTGTGGGTTCCAACATCAACTACTCCATTAACTTCCCAAAAACCATCTTTTCATTTGGTTCAATAAAATAGCTAGTGCACCTAGTCTCAGGGTGTTTTCTTGGAGGCTACCCTTTTCATGCTCGTAATTTGACTCGTTTTTTGCTTTTGTTGCCTGTGTTGGTAGCCTTTGTGATGGCCATACCCCTTGGTTCAACATCTGTTGGTGGATTATCCCCTTGGACATCTGGTTTGCCACTCGCTCCTGGCCCGTACTCAAATCTTTCTATATGACTACGCGACGACGAAGCAGAGCATATACCCACCATTTTTTATTAATTGGATTTCTAAGTTCCCAGATGTATGGTGAAATTTAATTCATATTAATATCACAAGTAAAGCTGATAAGATTTATGAAAATAAATGGACTCAAATAGTGCATATTTTTAGAAATGGTGAGAAGCAATTAGCAAGATAATTAAAGCTGTCTGAGCAACAATTGTAAAGAGCTTGCGAATAAAACAAATCTAAGTTTGAGTGGTTTTGTGGGCTGCAATTTCTCAGATTTGCTTAATTGTATTGATTGGTAGACAATAAGATTGTCAAATGGGTTTACAATGGATGCAAATAGGAGAGAGAAAATGATAACTGCCATGTCTGTTTCCAGCCCAGGTAACGAGACGATTTCTCTCTCCTATATTATAGTTAGGGCTCAAACATGTTTCAACCTACGAGAACAAGTCGCACGTTAATATTTGATAGACAGTTAATGAAAAGTACGTAATTTGTTAACATCAGAAAAGTTGAGAATGAATTTTAATTAACTCGATACAATGGGTATTAAAAACAAAAAACAAATATACTTAGGTACCAAAGTTGAAATTATCCATATCATATGTCAGATTCTCAGTCCTACAATGAATTGAGCTTTTATAGAGCTGGCACATTAAGGGGAAAGATGCATGTTGACTACCAGGCTTTTATAGCACAGACAGACACATTAAGGGGAAACACGTACGTGCATTAAAAAACGAAGTCCATACAATAATAGGGATGTGGAAAAAATGGATATGAATATGATCCCAAATTCCCAACACTGGAGCAATAATTAAGTGAATTGATTCAACACATTTCTCTATACGACCAACTTGATTTTTATACAAAACTAGTAATGCATCCGTGAGATGTATGATTTGTATAAGGACTTAAAATTATATACTTAATTAAAATTTAATAACATGTAATTAAGACTTTAATATGAAGTAAATAAACAAAATTAATAAACATTAATAAAAACAAAATACACTCATGCGATGCACGACCTCAATATCGATATAAAGAAAATAATTTAAAACATTAATAATAACAAAATAAACAAATAATTGTAACGTAAAAATAAAATAAATAATAGAAAAACATATAAATAAATTAGTATAAATTTTGGAATACTTTTTAAATATAATATATATTTTGTAATTGAATATGTACGATTATAAATTACTATCACAAAACAAAATTTGAAAACCTTTAGGATTAATTATAGACAAAGTGACTTACAAATGGTCACGGCAAAAAATAATTTTTTTTCTTCAAAGAAGCCCTATATTAGACAAAGATTGACCATGACTTATATCTATTGACATTGGATAAAATAAAATCAACGAAAACTATATTCACGAATACGAAAGGAAGTCTACGATCAGAAGGTTTGAGTAACATTCTTATGATAACAACATTACGACCATAATTATCCATGAAACATCTTGTCCTTCTAAAACATATTTTCCAAGCATTGTAATAATCAACCTTCGTGTCATTGCATAATATTTGAGATTTGTCTTATGTTATGTATCAGTATTGTTGGTAACAAAAAAATTGTCCCACTAAAAAATTTTATATTCAAAAATTTAAAAATAATTTTTATATCCAAAAGTCCCATAATTAAATTTTGAATACCAAAAAGTCCACTGATAATAAACTTAAGATGTTTGTGGATGTTGTTATGTTAAAAGCTTCATTTGGTTCAAAACTTATCTTTCATTTCATTCATGACAATGATGATAAAAATTTCATTGATTATTATTATTATTATTATTATTATTATTATTATTATTATTATTATTATTATTATTATTATTATTATTATTATTATTATTAAAAAATTATTACTCCCTCCGGCCCAAAATTATTGTCTTACTTTTTGTTTTCGTTCGTCCCAAAATAATTGTCTTGTTTGAAAATTTTCTTTTTAGACCAACATTTTTTTACCACTTTACCTTACTTTTTCATCATACTTTAATTATGAGTCACATACACATGAGTTTTAAAATAAACTGCATATCAAACTAATATTAATAATTCAGTCTAATGTGTTTTCTTAAACCTTGCGCCAAGCCAACCCAAAGAATAATTTTGGGACGAAGGGAGATTATTAATAATGTTGTTGTTGTTATAATTATTATTATCATCATCATCTTCACTTTCATCAACATTATTACTACTCCCTCCGTCCCTAATTTATTGTTTGGTTGACCCGACGCATCGTTTAAGAAAACCTATATAACTGGATTATTAATATTGGTTTAATGTGTAGTTTCCTTTAAAGCCCATGTGTATGTGACCCATAATTAAAGTATGGTGAAAAAGTAAGGGTAAAGTGGTAAAAGTGATGTTCTAAAAAGATAAGTTTCAAAGTGGATAATTATTTTGGGACAACGAAAAAGGAAAGGAGGACGATAATTTAGGGACGGAGGAGTATTAAATATCAAAGTCCCTTCAAACTTTTCATTCATGAATGATCTCAAAAGAACCATTCAATTCATAAAATATAAAGCTAATCTTTTTATATTAAATTTTTAAAAAGTTAACCTTTAAACTTTTATGAAATTGTGCTAGTAATATTAGTTGTAGTAATAATGATAATAATAATTATTATTATTATTACCATTATTAAAAATAATAATGAAAATAACAATAATAGCAAAAAAATTGATGCTATTTTTATAATAATAATTATAATATTAGTATTATTATTTTAGTTGTTTATATATATATATATATATATATATATATATATATATATATATATATGATTTCTGAAATAGTGAATTATTAATATTATTGATAACAAAATAAGTTTTTTTTTTCAAATAAAACTCATACAACAACAATGTTAATAAGAGCGTTAAGTTTTATACTATTTCACACTAAAAAAAGTTTAATTGTGGGACTTCTAGGATAAACAAATTATTTTTGAGACTTTTTGGATATGAGAAATTTTTCCACTAGACTTTTTGGAATTTTTTCCATATTTTTTTTTTGAATTCAATCTATGAAAATTAAGCAATTAATTAAATCTTAATGAAAAGGAAGTTAATTATAGAGAAATACATATGTCCTCATGGCCCTAAAACATCTCAAGTCAATGTATTGTACCCCTAAGCACGATCAAACCATCACAAAGTAAACACGGTTATAATAAATCCAAGTGGGGATTCTTACACAGCAGTGGTTTCAAAAACCTTTTCCCACCTTCATATCCTGTAACCGAAAGCTAAATTTATAAAACGCAAACCCATAAAACGTAAGAGTTCCACTTATTGCAATTCCAACGGCGAAAGCTATGTCCACCATCTTGTTGGAGATATGTTGGTGAGTTCATTGTTTTTTAAATTTCATTTTATGATATATTTTTTATCATTTGAAAATAGGTAGTAGGCTCGTTTGATCGGAAAACTTTCTGGAATGATGTTTAAGATCTGACAAAATGGCCTGAGCAAAAATCATATATATATATTGCTCATTAAGTTAGAGTTATATATTTACGATTTATTTCAACCAACAAATAATTTTACTGTAATTTACTGTTTAATATCATAATTTGTTTACAAATTACGTTTTAAATGTGTATAAGCCACTAAAGTAATCAAAAACTCACGGCTCTCCAATTGTTAACATGTAACAGACTCACAAAAAAATTGTATCTCAATTCATAGATTTTGTTTTGTTATTATAAAAAGTACAACTAAAGCACCAGATCTATGTATTTTTAAGGTATATTTTCCATATATGTTATAATTTACTTGAGCTAACATACAATATCATCATAATTTGTTTGATTTCAAACTTTATATAAAAATAATAGTATATGTGTTTTAGGGAAAGACAACTTTGCCTTAGCATTTTTGTTTTTCAATCAACAACATCGTTCTACAAAATTTATGTAAATTACAATTATGATAATATTAATGCTTAAGCATTTGAAATTAGACTTAAAACCCTGCCATAGTTTTGGATAAACTACTTTGGTGCAACAACCAAATTTTATTCTAAATCTTATTGCATTTGCTAACTTTAAAACTTTAACATGAAGAGGTGTGCCGTGAAAATAATCGATTTGGTAAAGAGATAATGATTCCTAAACTTGGATGTCATCCCAACAATAAGGGGTAAACCTCATTGAAAAATAATATTATAGTCTATTGTAGTAGTCAATAAGTGATTTGTTCAATTATCGAAGTAATGCTTCTGCTGCCATTGGTTTCTAGATTGATTTATCGTTATTTATAATATAACAAATATTGTTATAACATTCAATTAATTTGATTTGAAATAGTGAAGAGTTTTTTCAATTAGTAATCAAATAAAAATAAAATGGATTAAATAGTAACTTTAGATTTCTAAGGCATTTCCCTGTTTTCCAAGTAAACTAATGAGGTTTAGTTGCATTCCAAAGCAAAAAAATGCATCTAAACAAAATAAAAGTGATTTTCATTTTGGAAAGTAAATTTTGGCGGAAACTTTTAAAAAATGGGCGCCTCTCCTTTTATAGATATATAGATGAAAATTAGAATTTTAATAAAAATCTAATCAATTTTATTTTGTAGGCTAGACTTTACCATTCTCATTGATTAATGATTAGGATTTAAGAATAATTGCAGCTCCATTTACTTTACTAAATTTTCAACTGCTTCGCTTCCCATTTTTTTTTATAACCACATAAGGCCATTTATATAAATTTGTTTCAATAATGCCCACATCACATAATCGATGCAAATTTCTTCTTCTTCATCGTCGATTTCTTTTCAAGCAGATAAATGCTTTGCTACCGACCTTCGTCTTTCCCTTTCTCCAATTAAATAGGTGCCTCCAGTTAGAACTCCTGAGAGCTAGCTATCGGGGGTATTCTCAAAATAGCAGAAAGCATTTGTTTGAATATTTTGAATTGGTTGACAAGCATAGTGTAAATTCATTAAATAACTTTTTCAAAACTGCTTTACTGGAAGAAGTCGAATAATGTATTATATATGTTTTCTTACCGTTGGCAATCAATCATTATATATTAGAGACAATGCTACCTCCTCTTGCTTTAGAAGAGCATTTAATTTCTTGAATGCTTTCCATTTTTCATCATCATTATGTTTGTGTGTGATTCAAAATATATTCATTATTATGTGTGTATTGCTATGTATGTAAGCTGTTCGATGAAATGCCCGAATATAAACTTTCGTTGTTGGACAATTTTTTGAATTGTGATGCATCAATTTTGGAACACAATGCATCATTTGTGAATCGTGATGTATCGTTTGGTCTGGGCTCGATCACAATGCATAATTTTGATTTGTCATGTACAAATTGGATTACCCATGAAGAAAAATCCCGATGCACAATTTTGGATTTGCAATGCCCACTTTGAAACTAGAATACAAAAGTAAATCCCGATGCACTATTATGATTCTGCAATGCACAAACTGGATTACCCATGTAAAAAATCCCAATGCAATACTTTAGATTTGTGATACACAATTTGGAATCAGAATACACAAGTAAATGATCACGATGCACCATTTTCATTTTGCGATGCACAAATTGGATTACCGATTCAGAAATTCCAATGCACAATTTTGTGTTTACGATGCACAAACTATATTCTCGATGCAAAAATTGGAATTGTGATGTAGCACATATCTAATTCAATTTCATTAAAGTTATACCTATCATTTCGCCCTAAAAAGTGTCATTTACCTGTTTTTTAAAATTGGATGGAGGGGATCGACCGGCCTGGTTATCAACCTAGGATTCAGGACCATTATTTAACGAGGTGGTGTGGATGCACTTAAAGTTTTCGGCCAACTGTATAGTTGAGTCCTTAACCCAAACCAACTTAAAGCTAAACATAAGAATAATTGCAGGCCGGTACACTTTTGTAAAATTGTAACCGCTCTACTCCCTTTTTTTTATTCAACCAGTAAAATGTTTTTTCAAAATTTTGTTCCAAAAATGACCTGAGTTTGTTTTGTCCTATCTCCGTCTTTTTCACTCTATTCTTTGACTTTCTCTTTCTTCCTCGTCCTATCTCATTATGCACGAAGCGAGTCATTATTCTACATTGATGCGTCATGACAATCTCATTCAAATTATAGGGACCATCACACCATCAAACATGAAATCCAATCAGAGGCTAGGAATGAAAGACTTGCTTCCTCGTACTGAAGAAGTAACTGCTCCACTAAGGGATCAGAAAATCTATGCTTTCTCGGAATGAGAAGTGCTTTTATTCCCCTTAGCTCCACGGTCAATTTCTTGTCAACTTCCCTCACTACCTCACTCATCTCAGGCCTATGAAGAAATTGAAGACTCCGATGTGGGTGTCGAAGACTCCGATTGGGCGTCAAAAACTCCAATTTGGGCGTTGAAGACTGTTATGAAAGGGACCCCGATTTGGGTGAAGACTGTTATGAAAGGGACTCCGATTTTACTCATCACTTGAGTTCTTGATATTATATCTTTTTGAGATTAATATACTCTGATTAATATCTTTCTGAGATTAATATGTTCTTGCTCACTCGCTGTTCAAGACTTGGTAAAGTTTTAGTTGTTGTATTATGTTGGGCATCGATCAATCACTTACAATGGTGTCTATGAAATCATTCATCGTACCATACTACATTTGCGATACAGAAAACAACAGGGTAACAAATTCCAATTTTTAAATTACAACTATGATTATGAAAAACATAAATGTATAAAAAACACACAGAATCTATCAAGACTTCATAATAGTAGAAAGAATTACTACACCATCAAAAAAACTCACCCAGATAAGATTATAGTTGTAATACCCTAGATTATTGCATGCTTGTCTTATGCTTGAGTTCATACATTCATATTCATCATAAGTATGTTTTCTTAGTTCATTCATATGTTTGAATTCAATAGCTTGTTCGTTGACGTTGATTTCTATGCTCGTATGCATCCTTATCTTCATAATATGTGTTGGGACTTTGATTGTGAATATATGTTGAAAACATGTGTTTAAGTATTAGATGTCATTCATAACATCCTTAACATGATTTAGATGTTGATTGAATGCTTGTTGCATCGTCGATTCGATCGTTGGTTACTTCTAGTTGTTGTTCTTCTTCATTTGGCCTGTTTGAGTGTTGTTCGGGAGTGTTCTGTTTGAGTTCTAAACCATCTTTGAGTGAGGTTTGAGCCTTGGGGACTTTGGTCTTGAGTTTGGGGTTGATTTAGGTTAAATTCTAGACCTTTCGTGCATTGGAGGGCTTGCGGCCGGAAGGGGTTTAGACCTTGCCCCCGCAAGGTGAACATAAATTTGGGGTTGTAGGTTTGCCTAGCATGCACTCGCATGCTATCTAGACCATGCGGCCGCATGGTGCTGGATTCCTGTTACGGACAGTTTTGCTTTGTGACGAATTTTGTCTATCCTAACCCTACCCTAACCCATCCTAAACCATTCCTAAATCATCCTAACTCATCCACTATATCCTAACCATCCATTTGAATTTTTAGTGGGTTAGTTGACATTTTATCTTGGGAAGACCTCAACATGCATTGGTCACACTTCCCACTCACCTTTTCAGCCTTTGGGAACCCAAATAAACCCACTAAGCCTCCATTCTTCTGCCATTCTTTCTAAAAACGAGCTGAACACTTCTTGGGAGTTTGAGAGTGTTTCTTAAGGGTTCTTGAGTGTTCATCCATGGATTCCAAAGCTTGAGAGCTCCATTTCCAAATCCAAGCCATAGAAGTGAAAAGGAGGTTGAGGAGAACACTTTCCACCCATTGCATGTTCGTTTTTGTTACTTGAAGTGCTGATTATAAGTAAGTTACTACATCTCTTTCTCTTTGTTTTTGCCTCATTGACCCTAGGGAAAACAATCTTGTGCTATTTGAGGTCAATGAGTGCATTTAGGGCTTTTAGAGATAACACGTTTTGCTATATGCTTAATGACTAATTTTGGTTGGATGAACTTGTTAGAAATCATGAGTGGGATATTATTCATGTGTAGAGATGTATGTTAATCTATCCTATCTTGCATGTTCAAGTATTGGAAGCATATTTGATGAAATGACTAGAATGTATATATGCTTAAATTGTGACTTTGGTTATATGTCTCCTAATTATGTGTTTTGTTGGGGTTTTATGGGTTTGATGACCTTAAGAACCTCGTCATTAATGTTCGCATGAACATAGGAGGGTGTTGTGGCCAATGGCTTCTATGCCCTAATTTTTGAAAGTTTATAAATGACTCAATGGAGTCGACCATTGGGTTAGAATGACCTTAAGGAACTATATACCTAAGTCCTACGGAAATTGGGGTAGTATTGATGGAGGTTAAGCCTCCGAGCATTTAGAAGTGTATGAAGAACACTTGATGATTAGAGTCTTAATATTATCTCTAACGTGTTTATGTGCTAGTTATGATTCAAATGCATGACTAGATGATTGTAGAGTACATGCCTACTTAATTGAGCATATGAGTATGTATTACTTGTGCTTGATTTTGAGTCCAGCTGGAGTCGGTTTGTTGAGTTGTTGGGGGGGACGATGTATCGTCTTCACAAATTGTGGGATTCGTGATTTCGATGGATCGCCGCGCCGGGTTGCACACACCCCTCCATCGATGGCCACGGTGGGGAAGTATTTGATCTTAGTTGAAGTATGAAAACATGACTTTGATAACTATGGAACTCGAGTGGGGAATGTCTCGGGGACGTCGATACCACGATTTGGGTATCGAGGACACATATGAATTGCACGTGTTTTTGCAGGAGCGACACGGCGGAAAAATGGTAATGGTATCATAACCCTTTTTATATGAATTGAATCACGAGTGCTTATATGTGAATAACGTGCTACGTGAATATGATATGATATGATGGTTGAAATGATTTAATGAATTGTTATACCTTGTTGATAACATGATATTTAAGATTGTTAAGTATGAATGCCTTGACATGATTATTAATGGAATGTTATACTATGATGATATCATGATTTATTATTGTTGAGCATGATGCCATGACAGGAAGTTATGCTTAGTAACTTACTAAGTCTTTATGACTTACTCCTATTTGTTTGATTGTTTTTCCCTAGATCCGAGTCGTGCTAGCGGATCGAAGTGATTGTCGAGTTGCGTTGGTGAAGCTTTTGGCAAGGTTGCTACCTTATAGCTTAGTATCTTTTCTTTTGGCAAGGACGATGGGAAACGTAAAGTTATGTAAACTTTAAGGGTAGCAAGACTTATTATGTGTTTGATATTTGTACTTGTTAATTAGTACTTAATCTTTTGGGAGCCGACTTGTGTTAGTCGCGCCTTGTGTATTCATGATAATTATGTTTCAGTTATGTTAACCATGTAATGGTTGGTTTATCATGTTTGTTCTCCGGCATGCTTTTAGCCGTTGAGTATGTTAGACTAGAGTTGTAGACTTAGTTTAATGTTGGGTTCCGGCTGTAACGTCGCCGATGACTTGGTTTATAAATTGCTATATATTGATATTGCATGACAGGTGGTTTTGTTCTACGTGCCCAATGTTGCGTCACGTGATTTTAATTTTTTGGACCAAGAGATTCATTATCTCTTTGGTTGTATTTAGTTGAGATTGTTAGTTCGGACGCCACTGTATTTATGTTTCGCTTCCGCATGTGTTAAAGTCGTTGGCGTATCACTGTTATAGCCTTACCCATTATTTGTTGTTATGTGTTTTTGGTGGCACGACCTCGGGGTCTCGTCTTGGGATCTAGGTCGGGTCGCCACAGTTGGTATCAGAGCTATGTTTATAAGTTAGCTATTCGGCGGGATAGGTTCCTTGGTTTAGGGGGTTGGTTTTGTGTGATAGTTAAATCTTAACGTCGAGTGTTCTTGTAGGTTAAGATGGTGGATACTAGAGCTGGTACTAGCATCGGAGGTATTGCAGGTAGAGGTGCCGGTAGAGGTACAAATGGTGGTAGAGAGGCCAATGAAAACCGTCAACAAGAGATTCCTCTACTACGGACACCGGAAGAGCAATTTGAGGCTATGGCTACTATGTATAGGGGTATGCTTGCTATGATGAATGAGATGAACCAAAGTGGATTTGGTAGGGTTGAGCCACAACCAGGACCACAGCCAAAGCCATAACCAGAACCGCAGGTTGAGAGACAGGTACAGGATGCTAGACATCATGGGGATTCTATGCTTGAGAAGTTTGTGAAGCTGAAACCAAGACAGTTTGATGGGGAGCCGGATGCTTCAAAGGCCGAGTTATGGATTGAGCACCTAGAGAAGATATTTGCACCGTTGAGGTGTGATGATGAGCAGAAGGTTGTTTTGGCAGTATTTAAGCTAGAAGGTACTGCGGAGCACTGGTGACAAGTGCTTAGGGAGAGTTGGGACATGCTTAGAGTTCCCCACACATGGCCTAACTTTGTTTGGGAGTTTAGAGTTTCATATGTACCTGAGGTTGTTCGGGAAAAGAGGGAGAAGGAGTTTCTTGACCTAGTACAGGGAGGTATGTCCATATCACAGTATTCAGCGAAGTTCACGGAGTTAGCTCGCTATTGCACACACTTGATTCCGGATGAAGCTAAGAGGACTCAGAAATTTGTGAAAGGTTTGAGGACTGAGTATAGGAGACAGCTATTATCTCATCAGTTCGTGGAGTATAGGAAGGCAGTTGATAGAGCCTATATGATTGAGAGGGACATCGAGGAGCATCGTGCCATGGGTAATTCGGGTCTCTCGCAGCAGCCTAGACAGTCTTCTGGACGAGGTAATGGATCGGGTAACCGAGGGAACTATAATGGGAACAATGATCGCAAGAGGGGAAATGGTAAATCTAATTATGAAGGGCAGGCAAAGAATCAGTCAGGTGGTAAAGGGGCTACTGCTACACCTAGTCAGGGGGATCGTAGTATGATTGTGGTTTGGTCCTATTGTTCAAAGACAGGGCACACGGAGGATAAATGTTGGAGCAAGAGTGGGGCACCGGTGGAGTGCTACTATTGTGGAGCTGCGGGGCACATGAAGAAGAATTGCCCTAAGTTGAAGGGTAATTAGCCAGGAGGTTCGAGTCAGCCTACCGTTGGGGCGAAGAGGGATAGAGATGGGAAAGCAAAGGTGCAGAGACGTGTATTTGCTCTAGATCAGAGGGGAGTGCCTGAGTCTACGACAGTTATTGGAGGTGTCGTTTCTATCTTCAATAGTGAGGCTCGAGTACTTATAGATCCAGGATCATCGCATTCGTATGTTGCATCACATTTTGTTGACCGTTTGCGTGTATTGCCTCAGTCTTTGCCTTACGTGCTTGAAGTTTCTACCCCGCTTGGGGAATGTTTATTGGCTTCGGAAGTTTATAAAGCATGCGATGTACTTGTGGATGAACATGTTTTGCATGCGGATTTGGTAGTGTTGCCACTTTATGATTTTGATGTGATACTTGGTATGGATTGGTTGTGCGCATATCATGCATTGGTTGATTGCTTTAGTAAGAGGGTTACTTTTGAATTGTCGGGTGTTCCTAAATTTATGTTCTTGGGTGATAATGCATTTAGTGGTTTGCGCGTCATTTCTGCTCTTAAGGCTAGGAGATTATTGTCACATGGTTGCACGGGGTATCTAGCATGTGTGATCGATAAACAGGTTTCTACTTCCAATTTAGAAGATGTGCTAGTGGTGAATGAATTTCCGGATGTTTTCTCTAAGGATTTTGGGATGCCACCGGATAGGGAGATTGAGTTTTGTATTGAGTTGTTACCGGGGACTTCACCGATATCGAAGGCGCCGTATAAGATGGCACCTATGGAGTTGAAGGAATTGAAGGTTCAGTTGCAAGAGCTTCTTGACATTGGCTTTATCAAGCCAAGTGTATCGCCTTGGAGTGCGCCGGTATTGTTTGTTAAGAAGAAGGATGGAAGCCTTAGGTTATGTATCGATTACCGGGAGTTGAATAAGGTAACGATCAAGAACAAGTGTCCATTGACGCATATAGATGATTTGTTTGATCAATTGCAGGGATCGGTGGTTTATTCTAAGCTTGATTTGAGGTTCGGGTATCATCAATTGAAGGTTAGAGCCGAGGATGTTCCGAAAACCGCTTTTCGTACGAGGTATGGGCACTATGAGTTTATGGTAATGTCATTTGGGTTGACTAATGCACCGGCAGTATTTATGGACTTGATGAATCGGGTGTTCCATAATTTTCTTGATTAATTTGTGGTGGTTTTCATAGATGACATTCTTGTGTATTCTAAGTCTCGGGAGGATCATGCACAACATTTGAGGATGGTGTTATCGATTCTTCGGGAGAGGCAACTTTATGCTAAGTTTAGCAAGTGTGCTTTTTGGCTAGAGGAGGCTTCCTTTTTGGGACATGTTGTTTCTAGTACCGGGATAGCGGTAGATCCTTCTAAGGTTGAAGCGGTGATGAATTGGAGGAGACCGACAACAGTTACGGAAGTTTGGAGTTTCTTGGGTTTAGCCGGATATTATCGGAGGTTCATAGAGGGTTTTCGAAGATTGCTACACTGATGACGAACTTGACCCAAAAGAAGACATCATTTGTGTGGAGCGATAAGTGTGAAAATAGTTTTCAAGAGTTGAAGAAGAAGTTGACTACGGCACCAGTTTTAGCGTTGCCTAGCGGAGATGAGAATTTTGTGGTTTATAGTGATGCATCGAAAGAGGGATTGGGTTGTGTTCTTATGCAGAATGGTAAGGTGATTGCTTATGCTTCGAGGAAGTTGTCTCCATATGAGAAGAATTATCCAACGCATGACCTTGAGTTGGCAGCGGTCATATTTGCTTTACATAAGTGGAAATATTATTTGTACGGGTCGAAGTTTGAAATTTTTACGGATCACAAGAGTTTGAAATATTTTTTCTCACAGAAGGAGTTAAATATGAGACAGAGGAGATGAATGGAGAAGTTGAAAGATCATGATTGTACGATACTTTATCATCCGGGGAAGGCGAACGTGGTCGCCGATGCTTTGAGTAGGAAAGTTCATTTGTCATGTTTGATGATTCGGGAATGGAAGATGTTGGAGGATGTCCGTGATTGGAATCCTAGTGAGGTTAATCATGGAGTGTTATTTGCTAGTGTTCGGGCTATTCCAGTTTTATTAGAGAGGATTAAGGAGACTCAAAGGAAGGATCCGGGGTTAGTGAAGATCATTGATGGTTTGAGCAAGAATGACACACCGGAGTTTGCGATGAATCAAGATGGGATTTTGACTTTCAAGGGAAGAGTTTGTGTTCTTTCAGTTGAGGATGTGAAGCGACTTGTGTTAGATGAAGCTCACAAGGCAAGGTATACTATCCATCCGGGGAGTACGAAGATGTATAGGGATTTGAAGAAGCATTTTTTGGTGGAATGGCATGAAGCGCCAAATAGCGGATTATGTGTCGAGGTGTCTAACTTGTCAACAGGTGAAGGCGGAACACCAAAGACCCGCGGGATTGTTGCAACCGTTGGATATTTCGGAGTGGAAGTGGGAGCACGCTACGATGGATTATGTTTCGGGGTTTCCACATACGCGTAGAGGGTTTAATGCCGTATGGGTTGTTGTTGATCGACTAATGAAACGTCGAAATCAGCTCATTTTATACCGATTGCGATGACTTATTCCTTGAGTCATTTGGCGACATTGTATGTGCAAGAAATTGTCAGATTGCATGGGGTTCCAGTTAGTATTGTTTCAGACAGGGATCCGAGATTTACATCGAGGCTTTGGCAAGCTTTGCAGGAAGCTATGGGGACTAAGTTGAATTTCAGTACAACTTTTCACCCTCAGACAGATGGACAGTCCGAGAGAACGATTCAATTACTTGAGGATATGTTACGGGCTTGTACGGTAGACTTTAAGGGGAGTTAGGATTCACACCTTCCATTAGCGGAGTTTACATACAACAACAGTTACCAATCGAGTATTGAGATGGCACCGTATGAGGCACTTTATGGACGGAAGTGTAGATCTCCTATATGTTGGGATGAAGTTGGAGAAGCAAAGCTATGGGGTTTGGAGATTGTTCAACAATGCAATCGAGAGTGTGAAGTTGATTCGGGATAGATTGCTTACGGCCCAGAGTCGACAGAAAAGTTACGCGGATAATCGGATGAGAGATTTGGAATTTCAAGTTGGAGATTACGTGTTTCTTAAGGTATCGCCGAGAAGGGGTACTAAGAGATTTGGGAAGAAAGGAAAGTTATCACCGAGGTTTGCTGGACCTTTTGAGATTTTGGAACGAGTTGGGAGTTTGGCTTATAGGGTAGCTTAACCGCCGTCATTGTCGGATATTCATAATGTGTTTCACGTATCTATGCTTCGGAAGTATCTTAAGGATGATTCGCATGTTCTTGCGTATGAAGAAATTTCATTTCAGCCTGATTTGTCGTATGTTGAGCAACCGGTGAAAATACTCGACACCAAGGAGCAAGTATTGACGAATAAGACAATTCCGTAGGTTAAAGTTCTTTGGAGAAATCATGAGATCGAGGAAGCAACTTGGGAGACCGAGTTAGAAATGCGTGAGAAGTACCCTAATTTGTTTGATGATCATGGTAAGAATTTAAGGGCTAAATTCCTTTTAGTGGGGGAGAATGTAATACCCTAGATTATTGCATGCTTGTCTTATGCTTGAGTTCATACATTCATATTCATCATAAGTATGTTTACTTAGCTCATTCATATGTTTGAATTCAATAGCTTGTTCGTTGACGTTGATTTCTATGCTCGTGTGCATCCTTATCTTCATAATATGTGTTGGGACTTTGATTGTGAATATATGTTGAAAACATGTGTTTAAGTATTAGATGTCATTCATAACATCCTTAACATGATTTAGATGTTGATTGAATGCTTGTTGCATCGTCGATTCGATCGTTAGTTACTTCTAGTTGTTGTTCTTCTTCGTTTGGCCTGTTTGAGTGTGGTCCAGGAGTGTTCTGTTTGAGTTCTAAACCATCTTTGAGTGAGGTTTGAGCCTTGGGGACTTTGGTCTTGAGTTTGGGGTTGATTTAGGTTGAATTCTAGACCTTTCGAGCAATCGGAGGGCTTGCGTCGCCGCAGGGGTTTGGACCTTGCCCCTCTAAGGTGAACATAAATTTGAGGTTGTAGAAGCCTACCTCAGCATGCGCCGCATGTAATCTAGACCATGCAGACCGCATGGTGTTGGATTCCCCTTACGCTTTGCTTTGTGACGAATTTTGCCTATCCTAACCCTACCCAAACTCATCCTAAACCATTCCTAAATCATCCTAACTATCATCCACTATATCCTAACCATCCATTTGAATTTTTAGTGGGTTAGTTGACATTTTATCTTGGGAAGACCTCAACATGCATTGGTCACACCCCACTCACCTCAAATTTGGGAACCCAAATAAACCCACTAAGCCTCCATTCTTCTACCATTCTTTCTAAAACGAGCCGAACACTTCGGGAGTTTGAGAGAGTTTCCTAAGGGTTCTTGAGTTCATCCATGGATTCCAAAGCTTGAGAGCTCCATTTCCAAATCCAAACCATAGAAGTGAAGAGGAGGTTGAGGAGAACACTTTCCACCCATTGCATGTTCGTTTTTGTTGCTTGAAGGTGTTGATTAAGTGTAAGCTACATCTCTTTCTTTCTTTTGTTTTTGCCTCATTGACCCTAGGAAAACAATCTTTGCTATTTGAGGTCAATGAGTGCATTTAGGCTTTTTAGAGATGCCATGTTTTGCTATATGCTAAATGACTAATTTTGGTTGGATGAACTTGTTAGAAATCATGATTAGGATATTATTCATGTGTAGAGATGTATGTTAATCTATCCTATCTTGCATGTTCAAGTATTGAAGCATATTTGATGAAATGGCTAGAATGTATATATGCCTAATTTGTGACTTTGGTTCTATGTTTCCTAATTAAATGTTTTGTTGGGGTTTTATGGGTTTGATGACCTTAAGAACCTAGACATTGATGTTAGTATGAACATAGGAGGGTGTTCAGGGTCAATGGCTTCTATGCCCTAAGTTTTTTTGAAAGTTTATAAATGACTCAACTGAGCCACCATGGGTTAGAATGACCTTAAGGAACTATATACCTAAGTCCTACTGAAATTGGGGTAGTATTGATGGAGGTTAAGCCTCCGAGCATTTAGAAGTGTATAAAGAACACTTGATGATTAGAGTCTTAATATTATCTCTAACGTGTTTATGTGCTAGTTATGATTCAAATGCATGACTAGATGATTGTAGAGTACATGCCTACTTAATTGAGCATATGAGTATGTATTACTTGTGCTTGATTTTGAGTCCACTGAGTCGGTTTGTTGAAGTCGTTGGCGGACGATGTATCGCCTTCACAAATTGTGGGATTCGTGATTTTGATGGATCGCCGCACGGGTTGCACACACCCTCCATCGATGGCCATGGTGGGGAAGTAGTTGATCTTAGTTGTAGTATGAAAACATGACTTTGATAACTATGGAACTCGAGCGGGGAATGTCTCTTGGACGCCGATACCATGATTTGGGCAATATGACATGAATTACGTGGAGTTTACACGCGGAAAATGGTAACGTATCATATCCTTTATATGAATTGACTCACGAGTGCTTATATGTGAATAATGTGCTACGTGAATATGATATGATATGATGGTTGAAATGATTTAATGAATTGTTATACCTTGTTGATAACATGATATTTAAGATTGTTAAGTATGAATGCCTTGACATGATTATTAATGGAATGTTATACTATGATGATAGCATGATTTATTATTGTTGAGCATGATGCCATGACATGAAGTTATGTTTAGTAACTTACTAAGTCTTTATGACTTACTCCTATTTGTTTGATTGTTTTCCCTAGATCCGAGTCGTGTAGCGGATCGAAGTGATTGTCGAGTTGCGTTGGTGAAGCTTTTGGCAAGGTTGCTACCTTATAGTTTAGTATCTTTTCTTTTGGTAGGACGATGAGAAACGAAGTTATGTAAACTTTATGGAGGGTAGCAAGACTTATTATGTGTTTAATATTTGTACTTGTTAATTAGTACTTAATCTTTGGGAGCCGATTTGTGTTAGTCGCGCCTGTATTCATGATAATTATGTTTCAGTTATGTTAACCATGTAATGGTTGGTTTATCATGTTTGTTCTCCCAAGATGCTTTTAGCCGTGAGTATGTTAGACTAGAGTTGTAGACTTAGTTTAATGTTGGGTTCTACTGTAACGCTCACCGATGACTTGGTTTATAAATTGCTATATATTGATATTTTACAAATGGTGGTTTTGTTCTCTACGTGCCCAATGTAGGCCACGTGATTTTAATTTTTTGGACCAAGAGATTCATTATCTCTTTTGGTTGTATTAG
>CM028378.1:48087328-48177576 GCA_013146195.2 Codonopsis lanceolata | reverse complement strand
CGAGACTTAGTCAATCATCAACTATAACCCAAAGCGCATTAAATCCTCTCACGAGTCTTGTGATAACCTGTCACAAAATCCATAGTAATAAACTCCCATTTCCATTCAGGGAATCTCAAGTGGTTGTAGAAATCCCAAGCCTTTGATGTTGCCTTAACTCATTGACAAGTCAAACACTTCGATACATACTCCGCAATTTCTCTCTTCATGCCTTTCCACCAAAATTGTCATTTCAAATCTAAATACATCTTCGTGCTCCGGGTGAATGGTGTACCTCGTTTTATGAGCCTCATCAAACTTGCCTCTTCAATTCATCATTACGAGGCAAATTTCTTCCTCGAAATGTCAAAGTACCATCATTATGTAACTTAAAATCGGGTGACGATACATTCTCGGCCCGATCCATCAATTATCTTCTTCAACTCGGATCATTCCCTTGCGCTTCTTTGATTTTCCCAAATAAAACGGGCGTTAGCACGAACATTCGCAAAATCACGCCTCTATCATAAATGCTAGGACACCAATCCATAAGTCTTCTAACATTTTCCATTTCTCAACCATCATACAAGACATGTGAACTTTCCTACTCAAGGCATCGCTACTACATTTGCCTTCCGGGATGATACAAAATAGTACAATCATGATCTTTTAATTTCTCCACTCATCTCCTTTGTCTCATGTTCAATTCTTTTTTGGGAAAATAAATACTTCAAGCTTTTGTGATCGGTGAAAATCTCAAACTTAGCCCACAAGTAATGCTTCCATTTATGCAACAAAAATAATAACAGCAACTCTAAATCGTGTGTCGGGTAATTTTGTTCATGAGTAGACTACTTTCTTGGCGCATAAGAGATAACTACCATTTTGCATCAGCCACGCAGCCCAAACCTTCCTTAGACATCGCTATATAAATCCACAAGGTATCTCACATTAGGCAAGGCCAAAATAGGTTTATTCGTCAACCACTTCTTAAGCTCTTGGAAACTAGCCTCGCATTTCTCGCTTCAAACAAATGGTGTGTTCTTTTTTGTGTCAATCTAGTCATAGGAGTCACAATCCGAGAAAATCCATCAATAAACCTCTGGTAATAACCCGCTAGACCAAGAAACTCGAACCTCGGTGGCCGAACTAGGTCTCTTCCAATTCATCACCGTTTCAACCTTAGAAGGATCAACGACTATCCAGGCGCTAAAGCGATATGCCCCAAAATGATACTTCCTCTAGCCAAAAGGCACATTTACTAAACTTCATAAAATTGTTTCTCGAAGAATAGACAAGACAATCCTCAAGTGTTTCTCATGCTCCTCACTACAAGAAAGCAGGGGGCAAGCGAAGCGAGCGGCGGAAATTTGCAAGCGAATTGAAATCGGGTTTCAATATAAAAAGTACTCAAGGGATATTGGCGTGCACAATTAATTTTGCAACTCATATTGCAATGGAAAACTATTTTGTTGCATCATGTTTCGGGGAAAAGTTGGAGGGATGAATGCCGCCTAATTTTGCAATGGTTTTGAAGCAGAGATGAACTTGTTTCAATTTTACGTTTCAATTTAGGTTGTATTTTGCAACCGAATTGAAATCGGTTTAAATATAAAAAGTACTCAAGGAAAATTGACGTGCACAATTAATTTTGCAACTCATATTGCAATGGAAAACTATTTTGTTGCATCATGTTTCGGGGGAAAAGTTGGAGGGAAGAATGCCGCCTAATTTTGCAATGGTTTTTGAAACAGATGAACTTGTTTCAATTTTACATTTCAATTTCAGGTTGTATTTTACAACCGAATTGAAATCGAGTTTCAATATAAAAGTACTCAAGGAAATTGATGTGCACAATTAATTTTACAACTCATATTGCAATGGAAAACTATTTTGTTGCATCATGTTTCGGGGAAAAGTTGGAGGATGAATGCCGCCTAATTTTGCAATGGTTTTGAAGCAGATGAACTTCTGTTTCAATTTTTACTGTTTCAATTTCAGTTGTATTTTGCAACCGAATTGAAATCAGTTTCAATATAAAAAGTACTCAAGGGAAATTGACGTGCACAATTAATTTTGCAACTCATATTGCAATGGAAAACTATTTTGTTGCATCATGTTTCGGGGGAAAAGTTGGAGGGAAGAATGCCGCCTAATTTTGCAATGGTTTTTGAAACAAATGAACTTCTGTTTCAATTTTCTGTTTCAATTTCAGTTGTATTTTGCAACCGAATTGAAATCAGTTTCAATATAAAAAGTACTCAAGGCACTACAACAAAAATGATATTATAGGATGCCCTATACAGGACGCTTCTAAAAAGTCATCCTATAAAGGTCGTAATAGGGCGTCTAACTATTAGGGTCCTATTATGGTACCGCCTAGTAGGACGCCTTACTCTTTTTGTCCTATTATCACAAGACTTAATAGTACGCCTTCCAATGGCATCCCATAAAAAGGCCTAAAAGGACATCTAGTATCATCGCTTTTGACTATTTTAAGAGGGGTAGGAAACAAAAACTTCGGGTTTTTTTTGTGCTAACCTTGCTTCCAAAAATATGTTGAGGAGATTCCCACCATAGCTTTCATGTATATCGTGTGTACTCTAGCACAATATAAAGAGATAACTTCTTAGCCTTTTGAGTAAAAAATATCAGATATGAACTTTGTTTTTGTACATAAAGTAGGATCAAAGATCTCAGCTTGGGTACATATGGTGAAAGGGTATATCGAATGAGATTTGAAAGATTAGACACATTCACACAAAATAAACCCTTTTTCCAAGTGCTCATGAATGAATTATCTAGATCGTCATCACAACTTACATTGATAGCTCCAGCTCTAATTAATTGGTACATGATAGAAAAAAATACGAATATGGTCCCCCTTCCAACATGCTTGATGGGATATATATAGAATTGATGAGATGAGGGCATGGTATGAGAATTGTATCGGTTGAGACAAGGGCAGACGATAGGCTTATATTTAGGGGCAAGGGACCCCATTGAACTAATTTCGTTCAACACTACAAAACGTCACCATTTAAGAAGGGACCTAGCTCAATTTTTTCCCCAAACCCTGCTCAATTTTGTGACCCCGCTGAGAAAAAACAATCATGGTTCCCGTGCTAGCACGCTTGATGGGATATATATAGAGTTGATGAGATGCAAGCATGGTATGAGAACTCTACAGGTTGGCAAGGGCATACGGTAGGCTTATACTTAGGGGGAGAGGGACCCCCGTTGAACCAATTTTTTATTCTTTCACTTCAAAATGTCACTGTTTTAATAAGAAGGGACCCTGCTCATTTTTTTTACGAAGATGATCCCCGTGCCAGCATGTTTGACGGGATATGTATAGATTTTACGAGATGAAGGTATGGTATGAGAATTGTGTTGGTTAGCAGGGGAGAACGGTTATACTTAGGGGGAAAGGGACCCCACCAAATATTTTTTAACACTACAAAAATATCACTGTTTTAAGGAGGGACCCCGCTGAAATTTATCTATGGATCTGGCATTGCCGTTTGGTATCCTTGCTAGTTAAATAAATACTTCCTTCGTTCCGGGCAAAGAGTCCACCATATTATTTTGAGATTTTTTACTTTAAAAGTTCACTATTAAAAAATTATGTTTATCATCTCCATAACATTTCAACTTTACCCTCCACATTTGATATTAACATATTGGTCATGCTCATCATTTTTGTAATTATGACCAACTATAATGTTAGTTTTATATCTCTTAATAATTAGATTTTTCATACATGGACTCTTTGGATGAAACAGAGGTAGTATGAGATTTCATTTCATACGAGTCTGAAAAGAATGATAGTGGTCCCGCAAGTCGATCAATGAGCAGGGGTTCAAAGGAAGCGTACCTAAGATGCTCTTGCAACAAAAAAATGTTTTAACATTTAGTATATTGAATGATATAGTTTGATCGATTGTAATTTTAAAATTTTAATTGAAAATAATAGTTTGTTATATTATTTGATCGAATTTTTAAGCAATTTTTAAGCAATTTATGTATTCATATAAGTTGTTGAAAGAAGTTTTATTTTCTTTGATATTTTTTTTAAATAATGTATCATAAAAATACAAATAGTTAATGTATGAAAAAATAAAGATTAGCAATGTTAACACCCAATGTCAATGTCTAGTTTTTGGGGATTAAACTCATTAAAGGTATAATTAGAGTAGTTAATAATTTTACATCGACTGTCAAACTTTAGGTAAAATAATTTTTTTTTAGAAATCTCTCCCTCCTAAATTTCCCGCGGCTCCCTGCTGTTAGTCGAAAGTGAAACCCTCCCCAAATTCACGAAACCCTTTTCTTGAAACCCTGCCGCCATCTGCCCATCTGCATACTCCTAGTACTCACATCGAAAGCTCCATGAGCGTAGCCTGAAACTTGTTAAAACCCTAGCCTTCGTTCATACTTCAACGATTGCGCACAAGGTATGCATCAATTATCTCTTCTTGTTATCTTATTGCAATTATGTGCATCTATGTGTCTTCTTGAGAGTGTATGTATGTGTTGCTTATTTATGTCTGTGTGTGTAATATTGGGTTCATTTTCTTGGAAAGGAAGTCATATTTCGTGAGGTAGATTAACGATGCTTTTCTTGATATGTTTGTTAGGAGTTTTGATTCTTTTCTTTCCTTTTTACGCAATCTTTTGCTTCATAAAAGTGGTAATTTTATAAATTGATGGTTAAATTTGTTATCTCCTTGGGGGCAAGGATTCGAAAGGAATTGGGTGTAGATTTGTAATTCTTTGTTCTGCATCCCCTTAATTCCCCCGCCCTCTCCCTCTCATGTATCTGATTAAACTAGAATATGAAGAACTTGATTGCTACAAAATAGGAATCAACTTGTTGAACTATGCGATTTTTTGAGGAATTTAATTGAGGTAAGCCTATCTGCTTCTATGGGTTTGGCTGTGCACTTACCCTGTAGTGTCAGGAGCCTTGTGTACATGGCTGGCTGATATTGTTTCCTTTTTTAATATTTGTGATTTTTTTGAAAAGATGATATTTTGGGGTTGTTGTATTTTTGCAGTAGTGGGTAGTTGGTTTGGTGTAGTTGATAATAATTGAATCAATATGTAGCTAATTAGTAATTAGACATGGGGGACGCTTTTGGTAGTCTATAATAGTAATAAAAGTTTAAAGATTTGTATATGGCTTAAGTTAAACAAGCATTGGGACAATAATTTTTGGCGATGCTGTCATTTAAAATTTTCTTATTGACTTACACAAGAAGCAATATCATTTGTTTTCAAACGAATAACAAAAGTTTCTAATCTTTATGTGAGTTTGTGTTGACAGTGCCTTCTTTTGTTCTCTTTCTCTATGTTGATGCAGCATCTGCCTTATGTTCCTCCTACAATAACAAATTACACAGCGGAATTGAAGCCATTCATTTGTCATCCGGACGCACTCTGTGTAAGGTAGGTTGGTCCAAGTTTGGTTTAGTAGATGTTTTTGTAATCTGAGAAAATTCTATTGGCAGATCATGCTAACCAACTACTAGAATATCAGTATGATTGTATGAAGTTTACCATCGATGTTACAAGAAGAAAAATATAATCATAAGATAATTGTCAACTTGCAGTTTTCATTGCTAAGCCATGGCTTAACTAGAATGCTTCAAGTAAGGGAAGAAGCTCTTGCTGGCAACTATATGGTTGTGGATATTTGAACTTAAGTTAGGTCTCAATACTGCCTTCATGTAGGGGGGCGGACTCAGATGGTTTGGGGATAGAGATAGAGAGGTCGGACTGAGATCTGGGAGACTGGGACTACCGACGCCGAGTGCTTTGCCGCCGGCGGTAAGTTTTCTCGTTAAATGGATATAATCTCGCAATTGCAAGAACATGCCAACACAATAGCAGCAATTGCGTTCAATACATTCGGGACATTGCAAAGAGATGCACCCCCTGATCGTCTCTCCTCAAATTACCCAGAACCTCCGGCTGCTACTAATACCGCCGACGAAACCCCTAACATTGCTGACCTTCCCAACACCCTCAGTACTGAACTCGTCAAAGCTGCTAAGCAGTTTGATGCCTTGGTTGCTGCTCTTCCTTTGAGTGAGGGTGGTGAAGAAGCTCAATTGAAAAGAATTTCGGATCTTCAGACTGAAAATGATGCAGTTGGCCAAGAACTTCAGAAGCAACTGGAGGCTGCAGAAAAAGAATTAAAACAGGTCCAGCAGTTATTTAACCAAGCAGCAGACAATTGCCTGAACTTGAAGAAGCCTGATTAAAGTCAAAGATTGACGGCATTCTGTATGCATCCTTTTAGTGTTTGTAGCTCTTCAGTTGTGGTGGTTGTTGCCTTTGCTGGCACATATGGTAGTTTTCTTTAAAATTAATGTCCATATGGTACATATTTAAAGTATGAAGAAAAAATAAAAGTAAAATGATAAAAAAAAGTTTTCTTAAAACAAAAAGTTAAGAATATATGAAAGGAAAGAAAAAGTAAAAATAAAATGGTAAATCTGAACAACATGAACAATGTGAAGGCCAATAAATCGCACATAAAGAAGCGAGTGATTTAAGGTAGAGTTTATCTTTGAAGATTTTCTCAAGGATTTATGCACATTTGCAGTTTTACGTCCCTTTCTTTTGTTAATTTTGCGTATACGGTTGTGTCATATTGGGTTATTATAGTTGCTTTATTTCCTGCTTGCCTGGATACGCTCTACTATTGTCTATTTATGTTCTACAACATAGTTTGACATTATACTTTAAACAGCTTTTGTAGGACTGATTTGAAATTCTGTTCCTGTTCTGATGACACCACTATTAAAGTGTGGGACTTCGCTCGTTGTCAAGATGAGCGCTCATTATCTGGTAATGTCCCCACAGATTGATAAAAACATTTATAATGGAGCTTGTTTTCTATTCGCTGCTTAGTTAATGCTTTAGAGTTGGATGTATATGTTTTGTTGGGGTGCCCTCGTTTGATGGGTGTGCACCATTGCTTTGTTGGCATTTATTTTTTATTTGCTTTGTTTGGCCAGTGGTACGGCATAATTTTGCACAACTTCCATCTCTAAAATTCATCCTTCAACATTATAGTTGTCCAAGGACTTAATACAAAATTGGGTCAGGAGTCGTGACACCGCTAATTTTCGATCCCAAACCGTAGCTATCTATGTTCATCCTCTGCATATGCAATGTCTAGACTAGTAGCAGCTCAATTGGATGCTTATCAAATGCCTCTCAAAATGAAAGCCCCAATACGTTTGCAGCTCTTACAATGATACTATTCTCCTACACAATCCGCGTCCTCTACCTTCAGTGAAAATGGCAACCAAACTCTCCAATACCTTGAATAGAAGAAAAGAGCTCATACATATTAGTTTAAAAGTGGATGGCAATACAGGAAAACTGGAAGAACTTTCTTAATATCTAGGCAACACCCAAATATATACATATATGTGTGTGTAAAAGTATATCAAAAAACAAAAATTAAAAACATCTAAGAACACCGAGAAAAATAAATTTGTTACTTTGAGAGCCTCCTTCTCATAGGTGTGAAAGGTCATCTTTTAGTTATACTATATATCAAGGCAAACATACATTTCGGTCTAATAAAAATCCTAAAACTCCTCCAGATAAATTTGCTAAAGATATTTGAGATTCCTCCCCAAGCGAAAAGGCATTAGCAACACTTCCAGATCTCCTATTCCATGTAAACTGTACAAAGGAATGTGAAACCCGAATCACACATGAGATATAACTTAGTGGAACAATTGCTCATGCTAACAAGATATTGAACAGTAAAAGATCCTGAAAGCTTCAATCCAACCTGTCTACCATTCTTTAAGACTATGAAAGTTATCATCTGTTCTTTTACCACATCATTTTGTATAACTGCTAGAAGGCATCAACAAAGGAACAATAGATGGATTTCATGAGAGTCCAGGATTTTGTTCTTCTTTGCCCAGAAACGTAAGAGGGCTAGCTAAAAACAAGAGGGATAGAAATCTAGGAATGACTCATTTAAGACAGTATAGACACGGAGGAGAGAAAAGGAATAGATGAAGAAGAGAATGATTACCACATGTATCAATACCTTCCAAAGGCCAACACTAGCCCATTTAATTCAAGACAAACACCTTGAATATTGCTATACTAAAATCGATATATGAAGTCTAGCTCACACTAGCATTCTCCTAAAACTTTTAATCATATAGGTTATTCGATTAAGCCATCTATGACAATGCCCGCTTATAAAACCGGGGAAGTAGAACGGAGTAGATATGCCCTAAATATTTGTCATACAACTGCTCATCGGGAAACTTGTCACTGTGCCCATTATTTACAAATGCTTGGAATAGAGTTAAGTGAAAGATGCGAATGAGAACTGCATTGGATCGACAAAATGGTGCGCAGTTGGTAAGTTGTAAGATCGAATAATTGAGCGCTCTTCTTCATCCAACATCAATATGGCAACTTTGCTAGTAGGAGTTGAAGCATTTGCAAGCTTAAGAGCTACATCCACAATAACAAATTCGGATGGTACATGTGCAGAGAGAGCTTGTCTTTGAAGTTGTCTAGCGGCCGTTATTTGTCCAAATTCTATCAAAGAAAAAGAACGCCCTTTCCACTCTGTAGGTCCAATACTTTCCTCCCACCTTGAAAAAGATAAATCCATTTTGATATTTTCATCTTGTAAGTTTGTGTCGGGTTTTGTAAGAAGAGGCGAGACCATCTTCGAATCTATATTTTTGTCAACAAGTATCAATGAAAGAATGTAGCATCCATCTAAGTTATCATACATTGGCACTTGCCACAATCTTGCACAGTTCTTCCATCTCTTTTGGTGAACCTTGATTGTCAAAATGGATTTGTGTACAGAAAAAGTGGTTTCGATTTTCTATAAGGTGACCTGTTAATTGTGATTTGTACCTTGGAGGTGGCGCAAATCGTGTTTGATCTACCTTATAGGGGATGCTCTTTATTTAGAAAAAGTTTTGCATCATCCAAAATTTCAAATTCAACATCACCTAGTTTCACAGGAAGCCTGATTTAAAAACCATGAACATGATTTTCATGCATTGACTAAAACATCTGCTCTTGTGACCATTGTATGTTGAAGCGAGGTGAACCAAATTTAATCAATTTCAAGTTTGAAAATAATGCTAAAAGCAAAGCTCACTAATCAGATAATCACCTTGTAAGAAAAAAGAACATCTGAGAAGAAATAATTGTCCATTTGAAGAGTCCCATTTTGACAAGTTAACAAGTCAAGAAACAAAATAGGCCTTGTATATGAGTTAACACTTGGGTTCTTTGCGAAATGATTGTTGTGGTATAATTGCTAACAGTGACTGGAATATGTTTTTCTTTTAGATGTCCGAGTGGTCTAATTTTCTTTCGGCTTGGTAGTTCCAGCGGGACGATGGTATCAAGTTTCCTTGTGTTGCTAGAGGAATAACAAATGCAATTCAAGGAAAATTTGTTGTCGTGAGGATGGTCCCACATGGAAGAAAGTATCCGAGGAGATGAAAGATTACTATTTCAAGGAATGTTATGTAATATTTCCATATTCAATCCAATTAATTAGTTAATTTATATATGCTTACTATAACATATATTTTTTAACTTCCTAATTGCAGAAACATTACAAGTGCATTGAAACTTATCCGGAAAGACAAGTTCGGAAAATTTGGAATACGATGGCTTCTGAGCAGTACAAGACAAACGGATGTGCCATAGGGGACGACAACAATTCACGCGTAGTGGGCACCCATCTTGGTGCACGCAACATGAATGGAACCGACATTTGCTATTTTATGCAAATGACAAGGCGAGGAAAAAGTGTGAACAAGGAAGAAAAAATCGTAAGTCAGACCGCAATGGCTTAGGATTAACTAAACATTCAGGGGGGTCAAAGAGTTTTGCCTCACATGAGCTTGCGATGGTAAGAGTTTATCTATTGTCTATACAGTCTTTGTGGATATGCTCGCATTTTAGTACAATCTTGGTTGCTACACTTAATATGTTTTGAGGTTACTCGTTTATTGTGATAGAATATAAGAGGGAATTATTATTCTGTCATTACGTATAAAGAAGAATCGACAAAGTGATCACATAAGATGATGTTTTCCTTAGAACCCACAAGAGAAAGCAAGGAAGTGGCGAGTTTGTGGATGCTAAGTCCAAAAAAATCTTTGTGAGTTTAATCTAAATGTTTTATTACTTTTATTAGTTCACTCTAAACATTTAATTATACTCGATCGTTATTGAAAGATGTATCTTTGATCTTAATGCTCTTTTTATTATTTATAAAATGCAAATAGAAAAGTTATAATATTCTTTTTTTTTTTTACATTTTAGGAGGATTATACTGCTCGAAAGAAATGTGATGGTTTTGATTCCACAGCTTGGGTGGATGTATCAGGTGGTGTTGTAAAGAATCGCTTTGTGCGACTTTGGTTCATCGGTTCTGCATCGAGATCTTGAGTAGCAAAGCATGATTTCCTCATCTACGCGTTCAAATGGAGATTTCACTCAGACCAAAGAGTTTGAAGATAAGTTGACCGAAAGAGTTGAAAAAATGAGGGATGAAGTCACGACACAAATGAATTCCAAATATGAGGCGAAATTTGAACAAATGAAAAAAGATTTCCAGTTGCAATTCCAAGAGATGCGCAATTCGAGGACTTAAGAGGCTCCGAGCATCGTCCACGAGCTCCTATTTAGTTTAAAGTATGACAACTTGACAATTCTATGTAGTTTAACAGTGCGACAGTTTAGTATGACAGTTTGCCAATTCATTTTGAACGTAATGTTTGAAGCTTTGTTGACTTTAATTGTTTGATTTAAGATAATTTAAATGAAATGTCCAATCAGGTACAATTGATAAATATTTTTATATATAATATTCGTAATATTTTATTTTCAGAAAATAATACGCATGAATTTTTCGTTGCAAGTTTTTCTTTTTAAAAAATTTAGTTACAAACCAACAACGGACTTTTGCAACCGAAACATTAGGTTGCATACTTGAAACTGAAAAATTCAGTTGCTAGTTTAGTTCCATGTGTAACAAATTTGAAACAGAAAAACCAGTTGCAAATTAGGTTGCATACTTGAAACTGAAAAATTCAGTTGCTACTTTAGTTCTATGTGTAACAAATTTGAAAGTAAAAACGTTGCAAATTAGGTTGCCTACTTGAACCGAAAAATTCGGTTGCTAGTTCGATTCTATGTGTAACAAATTTGAAACAGAAAAACCGGTTGCAAATTAGGTTGCCTATTAAAAAGCGAAAAATTCGGTTGCTAGTTTAGTTATATGTGTAACAAATTTGAAAGCAGAAAAAACCGGTTGCAAATTAGAAGCAAATAAATCGGTTGTTGTTTGCAACGGATATAAAAAAATGTCCTAGGAAACACATCGCAACCGAAACTACAACTACTTTTTTCCGTTGCAAGGTTTTTGCAACCGAAGAAAGTGGTTGCACAATTTTGGGACGAGGCTTATTGCTATGGACTTTGTTACGGACATTTTCCGTTGCAAACATCAATTTGAAACTGATTTTCCTGAATTGCAACCGAAAAATCTGTTTCAGTTGCCCTGTTTTTTTGTAGTGTAGTATTTATCATGTTTACACAATCATTGTTCATAGACTTGTTGCATTTGGTAATAAGATGACCAATTTATTTATTCACAGATCAGTCATATTTTTGGGCAAACTTCGGGAAAATTATGGTACTAATCTACTAAATAGAATTTTCTAAAAATTTAGTATGTTTTACCTGCATATGTTAGAATACTCTCTGTAAAATTTGGTAATTTTTCAAGGTGTCTAAGTACCTCAATTAGGTCTTGACTTACGGCTGTGCCAGAATTCTGTTTTCAAGAATTCAGCTTATGTACTTGAAATTGTAGTAACCATATTTTGATTATTATAAGTCCAAATGGAGTAATTTAAAAAGCTAAAATATAGTTTAATGAGTCTAGTTTCATAAAAATCAATAATCACCTCATTTGGAGTTGTGAACTATTTATGGTCGATTTTACAAGATTGACTGTCCAGTAACTTCACAAATGAAAATTCTGTTTTCCAGATTTCAGGATTTGCTGAATTTGAATTTTTTGCTTGAACCATCAAACCCATTTGAACCCAATTCGAACCCCCTCATGTATTGTGACCTCTTTAGGTTTAATTTCAACCTTTAGATGTATTTTTATCAAGGGCCTACATGTATTGACCAATAGAAACCTTAATAACTCAAACCTAGGATTGACCCTTTTGGAAGTTCATCCTCTCCCCAAACTCAAGAATCAGCCATTGTCTTCCTCCTTGGTTATTTGCTGGTTCCTAGTGAGAGAAAGAAAGCTTGAAGATCCTCCACCTTGCTTGCACCATTGCCGGAGATCCAACCATCGGATTTTCGAGTATAGACCACCAAATCGAAGCTCTTGCTCCTTAGTTTCTTAATCTTTGATTTGTTTTGTCATCCAACCATTGGATTTCGAATAAGGTAAGCACCCAATCCCCTGTTTTTGTATACTCAATATCAAGCATGCTCCCTTCATGATAGTTTCTAGATACATGCTCAAGAAGACTCGCACCATGTTAATAACTTGAAATTTAACAAGTTTATAATCTGGAAATTTTGGGGCTGCCTTGTTAAGTTAATAATTTGGACTTGTGTAAGGCATGAATGTTGTTCTAAATATGCTTAGGAACAACTATTGTGAAGGAATTCATTGCATTTGGGAACTTTAAAGAATTGATCATATTAAGGATGAAATCTAGAAAATTAGGGGCTGCCCTATATACTTAATAATTTGGGTTTGTGTAAGCATGAATGTTGTTCTAAATGTACTTAGGAACGACTCTCGTGAACGAATTAATTGCAATTATCAACTTTAAAGAATTGTTCAAGCTATGGTTTCACAATTTGGAATTGAACTATCGATAGGATAAAGTCATGAATGACTTTGTGTTTTGGTGCTAGTGAAAGGTAGAACATAGAAAAGAGTATTGCTATGCATATTGCATTCAATCTCTACGTGGATGAGAATCTATTGCAATTCTTAAGGTTCAAGAATTAATCATGTAAAGGTTTCACAAAATTGTGGAATTGATGTATTGATAGGCTAAAGTCATGTATGACTTTGTAATTGGGTTCTATTAGAATCGATAATATAGAAAAAATTATTGAAATGCTTATAGCATTCATCCTCTACTTGGAAATATTTTAGCGATAACTCAATGTAGTTGCACTTAGAGAGTCATTGAACAGTACCGACTCTACAATTAATCCCTACGACGTTTAGAGTTCAATTGAATTGTAAATTAGCTCTTGGGAATTCTTAACGTGATTGATCTCATGCTTGACTTGTATATTGTAGAGAAACATGCCTACTTGATTGGACGAGTCTCTCTTGTCGATCTCGCTCCCTTACTTGATTTATTATGTAAGTAAACATCTACTTGACTCGGACGAGTTCACTCTTGTCGAACTCGCCCCATACTTGATTTTGTGTGACAAGTAAATATATATCTTCTTGGCATACCATTAGTCCAGTTGACATTACTTGAATTGTCTAGATGGTTAATGATGCATCGCCGTCATGAATTTCAAGATTCATGGTAGCGATGGGTCGCCACATCATAATCGTAGTACCTGTAGACACCCCAATTTCGTACCCCTGGTATGTGACATGACATAAAATATCAAGACCTGTTAAAACATTAACAAATATCAAGCTACAGGGTCAAAAATGCAAAAGGACAAAGCAGGATGCGCAAAAGAGTGAAATGCAGGGTTCAAAGCGTCAAAAATCAAAAGATGGAATAGTGATGGCACCACCCACACCAAGTCTTGGCATGGCGCCAAGAATGGGCAACGGCGCCAGTTTGGGCTTCCGGCTCCCAGTTTCTTCACAATCCACTGTTTCATCGTCGTAATGTGCAATCCTGTCCGCGGCCGGTATAATCGATCGATGCATAAAGAAGGAATTTTAATTCCTTCGATGTCCCTTCTCCAGCCTATAAATTGAGGCTTCAGGATCCACCTTTAGTACACCAATTCATCCGCAAAACTCTCCGCGTCCTCGTTACGCTGAAGAAATAGAGAGCGAAGTAAGATAGTGAGCGATCTCTCCTCAAAGCCTCGAAACCCTGCCAAACCTCCTCCAAACACAAAACCAACCGGTAGAAGTGAGCCTTAGCCCCCCAGCTAGGTATCCACCCTATTTCCCCGGTCCAAAAATCGTGGAAAGAGCAGTTGCTCTGCCCGATTTAAAAGGCTAAATCAGTCAGAAATAAGCCCTTATTCTGCCTGATTTCTGCCTACCTCAAGCCAACAAACAACCAAACACAAACAGTTACTCTGCTCAAATCCCGAGGCCAAAAGTAACTTTCGGAAGCAGTCACTCTGCCCGAATCTTCACAACATTTCACAACACACACAACAACAAAAAGACTCCCTCTCCCTGAAAGACAGAGCGAGCACACCCTAGTCCGTTAGTAGGTAAGTTTTATATTTATTATTTTGTAAAAGTGTTATTTCCAATCCGGCCCAATGTAGATATATAAGCAGTTGTGCTGCCCGGATTTAGTTAGAAAATAGCACTAAAAAGAGCCGTTACTATGGCCAAATATTTTCAAGTATATCTGTAATTATTTGTAAAGAGACGGTTGCAAGTCTGTAAATAATGTAGACAAATGGATGTATTTGTAGGCAGTTAATGCTTTATTTATCTGTTAAATAAATATAACAAAAAGCATACTTTAGCCAAAAACTGTTTTGAGACCGAAAGGGCGAGTTGGGTGCCTAGCACCTTCCCAACTCGTAACTTAGCCTCCGGACCCGTTTTTATTATTTCTGATTTTCTTTTTTGGTTTTGCTTTATTTCTTCCTCAAAATAAAGATGGCGACTCTAAAACATTTTGGATTCAGTGGGACCCCGCAACATCTTTCCTTGCACTTTTCCGTTTTCCCCTAAAAAGGGGAAAATGAGAATGGAAAGGTGATGTATTCTTATATCCTGGTATCCCCTAAACAAGAGATAACTTGATGTAGAAAACCCAAAGCACCCATAGTGATCCTAAATAGACCATAAGGCTATTTTCAAAAAATCCATAGTGGGGGCGCCGCAACACTCCTTTCTTGCACTTTCCCGTTTTTCCCTAAAAAAATGGAAAATGAGAATGGAAGGGTGATGCATTCCTATATCCTGGTATCCCCTAAAAAAAGGGATAACTTGACATAGAAAACCCAAAGCTCCCATATTGGATCAAAAATCCACTAAAGGCAACCGAGGCGCATTCCAACGCGCTATTCTGACAGCACTCCTCTCGCACTTTTGATTTCGTCTTCCCCTAAGCAAGGGAGGGTGGAACGAGAGCAGTGGATGTCCCGCATCCGCACGTACGCGCACCCCTATCCAAGGGCGCGCGAGGCGCGGGAGCAATTTCCCGGGAACCCACAGTACCTCGTCGTAACCAATGGGCGCTTGGAACAATACTATCATGGTCGATGTATCATACACGTGCATCCGACAAATACATTCAAGATAACCTTGTTTATTTCAGGATCTACAAAGCGGCACCGGTTCCATAACATATCCTTATCATACGTGATTTATTTAAGTACTTATGTGAAACAATGTGCATCGCGACATGAGAACTACGTGCTAGTATGATCTTGCTTGATACGTGCTATGTATGCCTTGCATTATATCATGTCATGCATATTGGTGGCTTACAAAGTCTTTATGACTTACCCCCTCCCTTTTACTGTTTTAGATCCTAATCATCCAGAACCGTCTCATCGAGGTTGATCGTCTACTCTTGTTCGTGATCGCACGCCTAGAGGTGGTAGCGTTGGCTTTTGGTTTCTCTTTTGGCAAGGACGCTTAGGTTAAAGCAAGTCATTTAGACTTCGCTTGGGAATGTGTACTTGTAGTGACTTGTTCTTGTGTAAACTAAGACTAATAGTACTACTTATGTTTCTAGTTATTTGTCGGCACTTGTAGGCCAAGCCTTGCTTACATGTATTGGTTCACTTGTTAAGACTTCCGCTGAGCATCCCATTAGCTCTATTTTACTTTTGTAGTTCCTCTGGCGTGTTTAGCCGTTGAGGTGTATATATATTAGCATGAATTGTTTAGTTGTTGGGTTCCGGTTGTAAATTCATCAATGACTTGGTTTACTTGCTATTAATTGTTATATCAGGTTCTAAAGTTTTAAATTATTTCGGCCTTTTAGCGCTGAGTTGTACTATGTGTCCAATGTTACGTCACGTCAGTTTTGATAATTGAGTCCTTGCATGAATTGTAGTCCTTATTTGGACTGCACGACCCGTGATTCCTCCACGGGGTCGGGGTTGGGTCGTCACACCAGGGGTATGAAATTGAGGTGTCTACAACTACCAATATGATTTGTAGAAAAATTTAGAGAATTTCTTTTTGTGAAGTATTACCCATGCGCTTGGTTATTAGTATGTGTTTTTCATGCGTTTAATGGCATAGCGAACCATTAGATGATCACTAGAATTATATGATAAGATGCGAGAGCCCGTCTTATTAATTATGAAAATCATAATAATTGTTTGCGTTACGTGAGACCAAGAGGAGATCGTGCGTAGATAGTCATTGGGTGTTTGTTTTAATATGCGACTATTTTCTCCTATGTTATAAGAAGCGAGAGCACGTAGCTAAGAGTTGTAGCTAGATTTGCTATACGTTGCGAGAGCCCGTAGTGAATAAAATAGTGCGCTCGACTACCAAGACTTGAGTTAAAGAAAAGTAAAAAGAGGATTGAATGAAACACCGACTAAACTATAAATATTGCACTTCTGTATTTTTTTTCTTGATTTGTTGTTGCCAAACCACCTTCGCGTTAGTTTATATTTAATTGCTTTTTAGGTTGTTTAGATTTTTAGATTCTAATTCATTTTCTTTCGCTCAAATATAATTAGTTAGCCTAATTTTGGTACTTAGTTAGAGTGAAAATTACGTATATTCCCTGTGGGATCGATAACTCGTACTTAGGTACACTTTATTACTTGATACAACCGGGTATTCTTTCCAGAGTTGCGTTTTTACGCACATCATGTTACTCAGATTGGTTTCTTCAATAGCAAATCTGATCATTCTCTGTTTATTGTATGGCGAGGTATTGATCTAACTTATCTTCTCCTTTATGTCGATGATATTATCTTAATTGCTTCTTCAGATGGTCTACGTAAATCTATTATGGTTCTTCTCAGCTCCGAGTTTACCATGAAAGATTTGGGACCTCTCCATTTTTTCTTGGGTATTGTTGTTACTTGCCACCCGGGCGGACTATTTTTATCCCAGAAAAAGTATGCTGAAGATATCATTGATCGTGCTGGTATGTCATCTTGTAAGCCTTGCCCTACACTAGTTGATACTAAACCCAAGATCAGTTCTTCATCCAGTACACCATATGCCGATCCATCCCACTACCGCAGTCTCACCGGAGCATTGCAATATCTTATATTCACCAGACTGGACATATCATATGTTGTCCAGTAAATATGTCTCTTCATGCACAATCCGATGGAGGTTCATATGCAGGCACTCAAGTGCATCATACGCTACATTCAAGGCATTCTCATTCATGGCTTGCATCTCTACCCTTTTTCAACGACTACTCTGGTCTCGTATATCGACGCAGCCTGGGGTGGCTGCCCTACACCAGACGCTCCACTTCTTGCTACTGTGTGTTCCTTGTCGATAATCTTGTCTCTTCGTCCTCAAAACGGCAAACCACCTTGTCTCGTTCTAGTGCTGAAGTCGAATATAAGGGCGTCGCCAACGTTGTTTCTGAATCTTGTTGGTTGCGTAACCTACTTCTTGAACTGCATTGTTCGATCACAAAATCCACCTTGGTGTATTGTGATAACGTAAGTGCCATCTATCCAGCATCAGCGCACCAATCATGTCGAGATGGACATTCACGTTATTCGTGAGAAGGTCGCTCGAGGGGAGGTCTGTGTTCTACATATCCTATCTCGCTACCAAATTGTAGACATCTTCACCAAACGTCTTCCATTGCTTCTTTTCGACGACTTTTAGGACAATCTTAGTGTTCATCCTCCTCCCATTTTGACTGTGGGGGAGTAATAGAATCCATATAGATCATGCAAATATTATAAATATAGTAATGGTTTATTTCCTATATCATAGCTAGTGTATCTTCGGTTAGCAAAGTGATAGGCTAGAATTTTTCATATTATTTGTATATATGGTTATCTACAATATCAATGCAAGGCAAGAAATTCATTCCATCTTTCAATTTCAATCTATAAAATATGGATTTTTTTTTAGACAAACAAATTCGAAGGTGTGACTTTTTTTTTGGACAAAGTGAATAAAAAAAATGTCTAAGAGCTTCTCCAACTGGTGCCCCAAATCTCTAAGTTGGGGGAAAAAAGTCACACCTTCGAACCGGTGCCCCCAAATCCCTAATTGTTGAGCAAAAACAACTTCAAAACTTTCCAATCAGTACTTCAAATCCTCCCCCAATTTCGTGTGATGAATAGTATAAATGTACTAGATCTTCATGTCCATGCCTATGGCACAATGTCAATATATCTGATTTCGTCAATTGAAATGACAGTACATAAATAGAAGATGCGATTAAAAAAATGTTCTAGTTGAGGGGTGCATTGCTTCAAGTGATAGTTGAGGGATTGATGTTTTATAAGGGGTGATTGTTCAAAAGAATAATCGCAGGGTGTGACTTTGTAATATGAAGATAAAACATAGGGAGAAGAAAAATTGGTGACTACTCATAATATTAATTGTAGGGGTGACTTGTAACAGGGAAAGAAAAAATAGGGAGTTAAAAATGGATAACTACTCACACATACGAATGTGAGGGTGAATTTCAACTGTTAAATTTTTAAAGATAATTTAATCTCAACCTCTGAATAGCCCTAATCAATTACCTAGCTGTTTTATAATATAGATTAGTATATGTGCCCGGGCCTATGGCATGGCGCGAGGAGGGGATGATGTTAGTATTGGAGGGTGTTAATATTTAAATAAATAAATATATTTTTTAATCATGTTTCAAAAAGAGTCTAAAAATTTTCTAGGTATGATGTCATACAGGTACTCCAACTCAAAGTGTTTATAAATATGTTAAACAAAGGAAATTCAAACTTACAAAATAACAAATTAAAAATGAACACCTCTCTGTAATCAATTAAAACAATATGATCATCCAACATCGGGAAAAAAACAATGTACTTTTGGGATTTTTTAAAAAGGAAACATGGGCGATACTCTGCTATATTTTATTAATATAAATAAAATTATAAACTTGAGGGGGACAACCAGTCTTGCCCTTATAAGAGTGAAGAAGGAGGAGTCTGACCTCAAATGGAAAATACTAATTACAAATAAAAACTAAGAAATTTGAATCCGAGGTGTACCAAAAACCAAATCCAAAAAACTGCTAGCTATCCAACACTACATTAATTTAAGAAATTTTAATCAAACACTACTTTCTTAATTTAGAACTAAAAACTTGTTAGTTATCTTTTTTGTCTTTTCAAACACCAATTCCAAACTCCATGAATGATTAACTGCAAATTGAACACAAATTGAGATCTTCCAAAGTAGTCAATGTGGAAGCTCCATAAATGAAAAAAAAATTGATGGCTAATTGAACTCCCTATCATGTATCCTTGACATGCGCACCAACGGGCATCTATAATTAAGTTCGACTATCGCTGCCAAATCTCTTGCCGTTGCAAAATTGGTAAAGTTTGTCATGGCGGGAGAAATTGAGAACGACGACCTTGATATCGCAGAGCACCGACCGCTGCTGTGCTTTTTTCATCAAACCAGTCCACCACTTCGAAAACATCATTTGCCAACCACTCATCTTCGATTTGCTTCAACTCCAACTTCCTCCACCTCATTCCGCCCCCCTCCTTCTGTCTCTATCTGATATGTGCATATTTGCATATCGAGCCAGTAGATACTAGTTTATCAAGAATAACAGATGAGAAAAGATTTGGGGGTCAGTTTCTTTACGCGAGTTATTTAAGCCCAAGCAAGGTTTTGACCGATACCCACTATAATAAAAGAAAAACCAAAAAGAAAAATCAGAAACCCAAACGAAGGAAGAACTTACAAAGAGAGAGATCAACTGAGACGACGAGGATGAAAAAACCGACCGGTTGAGATTGAGAGAGAGAGATGGTGAGGTGGAAGAAAGGGAGAGATTGAGAGACGGCGAGATATATAAACCTAGGAATAGGAATAGAATAGGATGAGGAATAGGCTGGGAAGAGAGAAGAAGAGAGAGAAACTGAGAAAATAGGGATGGTTTGTAACGGTTGAGATATGTGAGAGTTAATCTTGACCAGTAATTGTGTTTGGTAAAAAACAATCCTGACCAGTAGTTAGCTTTTCACAACTGTCTGATCTGTTATATATTATAGATAATTCATCTAACCTGAAATTGGGATTGATGGGACCCACCAGTTTTTTAAATAAAAAATTATTTTTAAATACAAAAAATATTAATAATATGATATTATTGATTAAAAATATTTTAATTGAATAATAACTATTAAGTAATAGATATTATACATATGTAATAAATATTAATAATATATATAATTTTAAAGTATTAAACACTATAAATTCAATAAATTATGATAAATTGGTCTATTATGTAAATTATTTTGTATTTATTATCGATAAAGAAATAAATAATTATACTAAATTATTTAGAAAACACAATGTCATATTTAAATTTAAAAATGACATATAACTTGCAAGTAAAAATACTTACAACATAAAAATAAAAATGACATACAACTTGAAAAAAAAAAGACATACAATACAATAGATGTATTACTTTCTCTATCATTATATTTGAGTTTGCATTTATGAAATGGTTAGTAATTTAAAATATATTAGATTACTTATTTTAATTTTTATTAATTATAAATATAATATTTTTAAAAAATAAAATTATTAAATATAATAAAATTATTAATTGTGTATTGTTAATAATTACAATTTAAAAGGTTAGTAGAAAATCAAAATAGAGTATGCTAAGAAATATTCTTTTTTGTGTAAGATTTTATGTGAATGATTTGAGTTAAAATAGTGGATGATACTGAAATTACCTTAAATGTGCGTCTTTCCTTCTTTCTTTCTCTTTTGTTGTGGTGGTAAATATCACATATGTATATCTTTCCTTTACCAAACTAGCAACAACTACATAAAATCAAATTAAAAAATTTGTGGACCAGTTCCATTTGATAGTTTTCAACCACTTTATATCTCAATATTTTTTCGTAATTGGAAAAAAAAAAAAACTTCATGCATCGCGATATACAAAATCATACATTGTGATGCATGAAAGTGTCTTAATTTTTGCATCGCAATGCATGAAGTGCATTTTTTCGTTTACGAAAAAAAATATACGAGTGTAAAGCGGTTAAAAATTATCCAGACAGAACGGACCTGAATTTCCCCTAATAAAATTCCTATCTATACATATATAAAAGGAGAGGAACAAGTTTTGAAAAGTTCCCACCAAAAGTGACTTTTCAAATTTAGAAACACTTTTAATTTGTAGATAAGCTACTTTTTGCATTGGAAATTAAAAATAAAAATGTCATTATTATGGTTAATTAGATAAATTATTCAAAAACCTCTTCACATTCTTATTTAGTATATTAAGAAAAATATACATAGTAAAAACATGAGAGATAACAAAACCAAGTTTCTTAGTCAATTTCTTTGCATCAATATCCAGGCTAGGAAAAATAAAGATGGAATAAAACAACGATTTTGAAACTAAATCATACGCACACACTTTGAAGTAAAACTAATTCACAGATAATCAATTAATAATAATACCAAGATCTAACATTTTTTTCTTTATTTCATCATAACCAAAGTTATTATTGTAAAAAATCTATAAATCGAGATATGACCAATGTTTTGAGACAGCTAGGTACATGTAAAAAAATGGAAACCCGATAATTTCTGATTTTTTATTTACTTATACATGTTAAAAACTTCATACATAAAAAAGTACTGATCATGAGATTAATCAACATTCAGATCGAATTTGTTTGTTAGTTGAACTAAATCACGAATTAAAATTAATAAACGAGTTTTGAAGTTAACCAAAGTTTTTGAAATATTTTTGGAAATATGAACATATCAACAAGTTTCTGGTAAGTCGGTGGTCATAGCTTCTGTTGTCAGACTTTCTTTAGGTGGTAACCTTGGGGTTGACCATCCCTGCAAGAAATGCGTAAAAAAAATAAATAGCAATGTGTGGTGAAACTAGGGTAAAAGTGTTTTCTTTTCGTTTATACATCAACTAAAACAACGTGGTTTTATGAGTGTTTACCGGGTCGCGGTCCAAAAGTTATCCATAGCACGGTTTAAACCAAATTTTTCGATGTCTATCAATCAATAGTTTGAATTTTTGGTTCATTTTCCTTGACCCATATCCTACATTTTATTTTCCTTGCTTATATACTATTTTAATTCTTTTTTCTTTATGTCTGATTTTTAAATTGAACCATAATACTTGAATAATTTTGTAAAAATTACCAATTTTGAAAAGTGTAGTTTTTAAGGTTTTATGACAAAACATGTTAGTATATCACAAACAATTTGTCATTTGTCTAATATTATATGCGTTATCAATTTTTTAAACATTAATGTAACTTTTATTTATATATATTTTTTAATATCATTTTTTAATACGGGAAACATATCAGTGAATTTAAATTTTGTTGAGACTCCAGAGTAGAGAATGAGAGAAAGTAAACCTCAATTCCATTGTTTAGAATTGGAATTGTGGGCTTCAATGTAAATTTTATTGTTTATATCCAGAAAAAAATATTACAATTGGAATTGAACTGAAATTCTTAATATTTTTATTCTATAAATTGATTTTTTTTTCTCCAAATGTAAAACATTTTTAAACCTAAAGACTCTTGATTTTCATTAATTTTTTTATTTTTATTAATTTGCTTATACGTTTAGATTTTTGATTGAACTCTACATAAGAGCCAAACAAAATAATCTTAATTTTAATGTTACACAATTATAATATTCAATTCTACACATCGAACTCATAATCTTTATGTTGCAATCATTTGTGTATTTTATTAGCACTAAAGTTTTAACTATTGTATTGATATGAATATAGGCTTCATGCATCGCACGTGTGCTTTGATTATAATTTTCTATGATTAACTTCAATTTTTATTGTACAAAGTAAACTGTTTTGGTCAAGGACATGTCACTTCGATATCAATTTAAAGATATGTTAAAAAAGTTATTGTTTTTATTAACATAATTTTCTATAATTTGTTTTATATGCATATTCAACTCGTGATTTTTAATATATTTATTCTGTTATATACTTATATGGTTATCATTAAAATTTTATATTGTTTTATTTATATCAATATTGAATAGTGTATTACACGGTTGTGTTGTAGTATATATAAAAATAGAAGTGCATAATTTTTATAAATTTCCCACCAAAACTCACTTTTCAAAAATGAAATCACTTATATAATGTTTATGTTAAAAAAAAATTTTGAAATTAAATTTGAGAAATGTCATTTAATGATGTTGACATAAACTATTGCAATTGAGTTTACTTTTTTTATTTTGAGGATTAAATTCAAAAATGACATATAAATGGCATATAACTAATTACATACCAAATCCATATAACTATTAAATATTACACAAAAATAAAGTAGAAATCAAATTTCTAGGTAAACTATTCATAAGTCAAACAGAGTCCATGTGCATATAACTAATTACAAACAAAATCAACACATAAAAATAATTCGTGAAAATGGTATTTATTCAAAAATATTGAATATCTTAGCATTATTATAAATAAAAATAGGTAAATAAAAATACTTACGATTGTTTTTAATAGATCTTGAAATATAGTTCTATAATATTTAAAACAAAAAAAAATAATAAAAAATACTCATGGGTCTGACTTTGTTTGTTTTTTTAGTTTTGGTCCGTCTTAGTTTAAATTTTCACTAGATTTTATGTCCGTGCTTATGATACGGTATCAGTATGGAACTTATTCAATGTATGAAGCGAACAGTATCTAAATGAATTTATATATGCTTGGGATTTTGTAAATATCATATGAATACACACTACACAACTGAAAAGAAGACAAAACTCAATAAACATAAAAAAAATACATTTTACGATGGTCCATTATAAATAAGTAAGATTATCAAGAACTTAATGTCATGTTCAAATTAGAGTGACATTTTCTCTTCTTTTTTTGTTAATTATTTATGTAATACATAAGTTATGTTGTTGAAAAAGATACATACTTTTTTGTGGTTTCCATTAAATAGTCATATTAAAATAAAGATGAAATTTTTTATAATTACATCACATCAATGAACAATACATATTCTGAAATCTCAAACTGTGAGTTAAATTTGATCGATACAGACTCGTGAATATTTCAATTGAATTACATATTCTAAAATCTCAAAATGTGAGTTAAATTTGATGGTTGGAACTCAAATAATGTTGTGTCGTAACATAATATATTCACTTGAGTTATGCAATGACACGAGATTAATTGTTATAAGGATGAGAAACCATGTTTTAAAAGGTTGAGTTCTACTCTTTTGATTCTAAGAATGTCACTGATACTATTTGATCCTAAAATTTCTTTCAAATTCTAGATAAAATATTTTTTGTTGACTATGTCTTACGCAATGTCTATGAATAAAAACCATGGTAAGTCATTGTCTAATATAAGACTCCATTTGAAAACATGTTTTTGGTTATCATCATTTGTATGTAGCTTTGTCTAGAGTTGTTATGTGATATTTATAGTTGCAATAGTCGTACATATTGAACGAAAATTGTTGTATATAAAAAGTATTCCAAAATTCATATTATTTTTTTTCAAATTTATAGGATTTCTATATTTAATTTTACTGTTTATTATTTTTTGTTTATTTTGTTCATATTAAAAAATTAATTACATATTATTCAACTTTAATTTAGTATATACTTTTATATACATGTACAATCCGTGCAATGCATGGATGCATCACTAGTATGTAACTAAATGCAACAACACTCGGCTCACAAGCATTGAATCATGGGTGGAATTTGGGTTGATTCCCCTTCCATAACTTTGTAATCGCTTTAGTCTCTTTTAACCAAAAAAATATGCACTTTTGCTGCAAAATGACGACTATTCTATTATTGAACCAGACACACGCTAAAGATCAACTACACGTGCATTGCGAGGCATTAATTTGTGAATCGCAATGCACCAATCAGTGATTGAACATGTATCAATTTAATTAATGTATCGCGATGTATGATTTTGAATCGCAATGCATTATTTAAAATTATATAACTGTCATTTCCATTTCATAGCGATCCATCGCGATTCAAAATTGAATCATGATGCATGATTTTGAATTGCGATACATGATTCCAAATTGTGTAATTGTCATTTTTATTTCATATCAATGCATTGTGATTCTAAATCGATGTGTCGTAATTCCAAATTGATGCTTCATGATTCAAAATTGATGCATCGTGATTTAAAATAGTATTCAAGAACCAAAAAAGTTCTTAATCGTTTATTTTATCAAACAGTTTACATGCATAACAACTTTTCATTACTTGAAACACATAATCCAAGCAATACATAATCCTCCAGATACAGTGCAACACATAATTCTAATCACAATACAAACCACATATCCTTTTAATATCTCACTCCGGGATGAAGCTGAAAAATAGTTTGCCTTTCATGGGCATTGCCCCTGAACCACCACCATGGGGCGATACCCTTGCCCCCGCGACCTAGCTAGACAGGTCGATCCCCGTTTTGTTTTCCCAATAATTGTGTTTTTTGAACAATTTAGATACAATAAGGAAGAAACCAACATGATGACAGGAAGGCATTATTGGAACAATTTTATGAAAGTGTCATTTAGCAGTTTTTAAAAAATAGGTACTGTAACGGTTAAAAGTTTAAGAAATGGTACCTGCCATCAATTTTTTCTTGAATCATTCTCATTAAATTCAAGCCCGGCTCACCATGTCATGCTAAGCCCAATCCGCTTAGCATCCACTGCCTACCGCAATTTAGTTGGGGGGAAATTGGTGCTCGTCCATTTCTCAAAATTTTCAATCGTTCCACTTCATTATTATTTTTTTCAATCAAAAAAGGGTACTCTTGTGGGCGAAAAGACTATGATGCCCTTAATGAACCGAAGGCCCACTATGAAGATCACTTGCTCAGTGCATTCCCTTGCATCACTTTTTGCACCACGATGCATCAATTTAAATTATCTAATCCAATTTCACACAGTGATATATCAAATTTTGCACCGTGATGCATACAATGTTTAAATTACTTAATTCAATTGATGCATCGCGCTGCAAAAATATTACTGCATTGCGATGCAAATCATTATTAAACGGGAAAAATGTTTTTTTAGTCAACGTACTAATTGGGACGACACAATTAGCCACGTAGTTTGTATAAGACAAATTTAACCAATGTACTCTATTTTGAAATTCTGTAACGGCTGTTTACAAACCGTCAAGTAGCGATGATGTGGATTCCTACGTGGCTGCTTACGTGGATTTTAATATATAGAAAAACGGTAATGTTCTAATTTTGTTGTTCATTTGTCAGACTCAGCCTCTTCGTCTACCTATATGATGTCTTCACCGGTTCATATGGAGGGACTAGCAAGAAATAACGGTAACAGTCGGGGCTCCAAATCCCTCGGCGTGTTCGCCGGCGACGGGTGCAAGTAAAAACCCTTTTTCACAATTGCTTTATCCTTGGCTTTAACATTTAAGTTCGAAGACCCGGTTAAACAAATCGGGGATGAGAGGAGTTACTAGGCTAAGAGCCAAAGACGGAAAATCGAGAATACTTGGTGACAACTTCAATAGTTTTTTAGACTGTTTCTTCGCTCTTATGGCTTGGATACCTTCTTGTTGGGTCCGTTTCAGATGGGAGGAATCAGTTTCTTCGGCAGGTCGGATTTGGCGGAGGCGACCATCTTGGCGGTGTTGTAGGATCCCGTTAGCATTTGGACAACTTTTTTTAAGGAGGAGGTGTCTGCTTGGACGAAGGTTGTTAGGTACGGGTTATTAGGGTCAGATCTGGTTATGGGCATGGGTGTTGGTGCAGCCCATTGCTACTGTTGGTGGTGCAGCTAACTGAAGTGGTGGTGTTATGGTTGTTTCTCCAAGAGCTTGATCAGGGAAGCAGAGCACTAGTTGCTCAATTCGACCGTTGTCCATGGTGTAACTCTGTTTTTTGACGTTTCAGAGGAAGAATTCGAGACTATGTTTACCTAAATGAAAGGCGGTGGGGCTCAGTTGAACGATGTGTTTGTTGCAGCGCCGGAGATGGACGTCAGGGGGTTGCCGGAGTCGGAGACCCGTTTTGAGAGATTGTGTTCATCCTCAGTTAGCTTCAACATTCATAGGGTTTTAATATATCTCAAAAAATGTAAAAAAACACAACAAAGGGTTTGAGATATCTACTCAGCAACGAATTCAACCTTTGGCAGCTACGTCAGCGACTTGTTAACGGAGTTAGACGGCAACTTCACGATTTTTGTCACATTTTGTATTAATTATTTATACATTTCATACATTTTGTTTCAAATTTTAGTACATTAGTTAAATTTGTCTTATTCAAATTACGTGGTCAATTGTGTCACTACCATATAGTACGTTGGTTAAAAAAACATTTTTCCCTTATTAAACCAGACCTTCATCTACCTTATTTCCAGTATACAATCAACAAATGATTCTAATTTATAAACATCTTTCATACATCTCAAATCTAAATCAATGCATCACGATTCACAAATGATACATTGTCATTCAAAATTAATGCATCCAGATTCAAAAAGGTGTCCAACAACGAAAAAAAATCTATTAATGCATTTCATCGAACACTTCACATGCATAGCAACACAAAACACAAAAGAATCTATTTTGAATCACACAAACACAATAAAAAAGAAAAAAGAAAAAACTACAACTACAACATGATATGAATAAGTAAAGGAGTGAGAAGTTAGAGTGATAAAGAAACAATTATGTAGTAACCACCGTTCTTCTTCACAATCCAACTCCTCGCTCTTTTTCCTCTTCATTGTTTTTTGTATCTTAAGACGAACGAATTCAACGACGAGGGAGAAGAACAAGAATTGTACAACGTTCTCTGTATTTGGGTATTATAGGAACAATATTTAGAAAATGGAATATAGCAGTTGAAAAAAAGAACGGGGGAGTGGAGCAAATAAATGTTGGATGAAATTGAGGTTGGTCCCTTTTAAATAGTTTATAGTTTAAATAGTTTATAATTGAGGTTCGTCCATCATCACTTTTTTCAACCAGAAAAAGTCACTTTTAGAGGCGAAAAGACTACGACCATTTATGAGCCAGAGGCGCGCTACATATGATTCATTCAAATGCACCATGATGCATCAATTTTTACATTGCGATGCATCAATTTTATTGTATCATTTTTTTGCACAACGGTGCTTCAATTTAAATTCATAATCCAATTTTACACCATGACGCATCAATTAGAATGACCTAATCCAATTTTGTACTGCAATGCAAAAAATGATGATGCATCGCACTACAATATTAAACGAACCAGACATTAACTAAAATATATTCAAACATTTCATCTAACAGTTTACATGCATAACAACATAATATATAAAATGAATCTCTTTTGAATCAAACACACAAACAATATGAAAGAAGCTGTAGCGGAAGAAGAACAACAAGAAGAAGACGAAGAAGAAGAATCAGAGAAAGAAAAAGAACACATTGTTGAAATTGAAGATCCATAGACGAAGAGGAAAGAGAATGATAAGTTAGGGTAGTGGATTAATCAAATTCAAGATGAAAAACACATGCATTCTTCACCACCCGACCTACTCATTCTCTTCCTCTATATCAGTTCGAATTTCAGTAGTAAATTATCTTTTGCGGACATTTTAAGAAAGATTTCACGAAAATAGACTTTAGCAGTTGAAAAAAAAAACTAGGGGAGTGGAGGGGTTAAAGATTATAGAAAGTGGACCGACCCACAATTTCTCCATAAATATTTGAAAAAGAATACTGGCCCACAATTTCTCCATTTAGTTGTCATACAACATAACTACCCACCTAGCAAATAAGCCCAATCCTCGAGTTCATTTAGGCCCAGTTTCTGATACTAGTACCTCCGTTGTTGGAATATGCTTCTTGATAATTAAGTTATCACCTTGCATATTCTGAATATTTTGATTTGCTTGTTCCCATTACTGTGTCATAACAAGTGGCTAAGAGGGTCGCGTAACGATTAGTGTGGCAACTTGTTTGACACCACATAGGTCTTAGGTTAGGTTGTCCTAATCAAGTCCTACCTTCTAAATGATGATTGAACAGACCAGTGCTTCATATGCACCAGCACCAGCATACTTGCTGTAGCATCAAGGTTTTCGAAAGACTCGTCACCAGCATACTTGTCATATGCACTAAAGGACACTTTGAAGACTCGCCACCAACAGACGTGCTGTAGTGTCAAAGTTTCTCAAAGGACTCAACACCAGCAGATTTATCAAGTGCATCACAGAAATACCTTGAAGACATGCTACCAGCAGACTTGCTACGGTTTGAATGTTCGCATCAGCAACCAGCAGTCTTTCTTTACAAGAAGACTCACTATTGAACATTATATCGACAGACTTAGTTCTGCACGTGATATAAAGAGACATAACCGCAGTAGATCAAGACAAGACAAATGTGTTCAAGCTTCAGGAGCAATTCAAATCTTTATGAAGCCTGATACCAGTGATGCTGCAGGACTTTCTCTCATTCACGTAGTCTGGAAAAGTCAAAAGAATCTACTTTATTGGACAGACCACCTGATAGTGCATTAGACATCAGACTTGCTTTTCAGAGACCTATCAACACAGTCTGACAGACAACCAGGTCAGGATCTGCAAGACAAAGCTTTTATCCAATAGTCAAAGATCCAGTGAACAACATCTCTATCCGACGGATTTCAACAACGACATTTTTCTAATGGATAGAAAAATCATATTCATTTCTCAACGATCAACTGACCCCGGTCTATAAAAGAATCTCCCATCCTCTTCTTCAAACACACATGAGTCGACGAATACGAAGACACATGCAATAAGAACTTCAAAGAAGCTGTAAGATCTACAAGAGATCATCTTCACCAACGCATCTCAGATCTTCACAGAGAGTTGCAGTGAGGTCACCCAGACCCTAGCAAGACACTCTCTGTGGATTTATAGGAAGAAAGACTTTGAAGAAGAAGAGAGAGATCAGAAACTTCAATAGACAGAGATCGGCGTCTTGGTCAAGAACCCAGTTCTTGATTTGAGTTCTTCACCCTTCTTCGAAGAACTCAGCCTTTAGTCGAGAGCCTATCACGCGTCTTTCATCTTCCTTCTGTTGGACCTGATGCTCTCGATGATTCAATTCTTAATGAATCATGGCTTCACCGAACTGGCTACCATTCTCGCGATGACTACAATACCTGGGACATCAACAATTATCCCTTAGACGTGTACTGTATTAGTGAGATTCTGAGTCGATGTCTTCTATTTCATGAAGCAGGCTCGAGCAGTGACACCAGAAGACTTCGGAACTTCACCATTGTTGTTCTTGATTCTCACACCATCAATTGGTCAGAAGTTGTCTTCTCTCTCCTCTGCCGGTCTATCGTGTGAAGAAGAGTGAATGGGTCTGGGATTCACAAGTATGCAAGGATTATAAGCTATTTTCTTTGCTCCTATCAGCCCATTCAATACACAGTCCACGAGCATGAACGCTTTCCTATCACTGGAGACCTGCTGATAACTCGAGAATTGTTCGGCAATAGAAACTTTTCTAATAAAGATAGAGAATAATCTTTAGGCTCTAGCACTGGTAGCTTTGGGGATTCCAACTAGGATGTATTTTTTTGTAGTACTTTCTCAATCTAAAATCTTAATTGACATCTTCTTTATCTACTGTACTTCTCTTCTGTTCTTTCTTCTCCTTCTTCTTTCTCTTACTTGCAACCATTAAGGAGGAGAGTTATGACATATACGTAAAAGAGGAGTGTCGTTAATTAAGGAGGAGAGTTCATTAAGGAGGAAAGATGTCCATTAAGGAGGAGAGTCATTCCTTTAGGAGGAGAGTTATTCATAACTCTCCAAGACATAGAAGAGTTCACAAACTCAGGAGGAGAATTCATGAGCTAAAGAGAAGAGTTCATAGCTAACAAGGATAAAGACCAAAATTTCCCTTGATCAATGAAAGACACACACAAGGTGAAAAATGCACCCCTACAGCTGATTCTTTGTGAATCACACTCAGCCTTTGTAGCACTTCTGTTGAAAAACATCCTTTCACTAAAACATCTCTGTTGAGTCTTACCTTCAACAAAGATTATATTTTTCAACAGAAATATCAAACATTTTATCAAAATGTTCTTTTCGATATAAACGTTCTTCTTTTTTCTAAAAAAATTGTATCATAAGCCATCTTTATTGTAAACACTTTCAAAAACATATGATTACATAAGGATTTGCTACTCTTACTTGCCAAAACATTCTTTAACATAAAACCTTTGTGCAAGCAAGGACCCTAAAACTTTTTAGATCCTGATTAAACATTTTCAAATATTATAAGAGATCTAAACTGTTTTTTTACTATTGCTTTACCTTTTCAGTACTTTGATTTATCGAGTCTGTAATAGCAATAGACTATACTAAAGCCATTGCTCTTGTAATTATCAACATATGGCATGCCTTGTGATAAAATGATTATTCATTGTGGACATGTTATTGCTTGTATTGATAAATGCTTCAGTGCTTAGTATATGTCATCTTGTAATGGTTCCAAGTAAATAGGAGGAGATTGTTGGAATATGCTTCTTGATAATTAACTTATCACCTTGCATATTCTGAATATTTTGATTTACTTGTTCCCATTACTGTGTGTCATAACAAATGGCTACGAGGGCTACGTACCGATTAGTGTGGCAACTTATTTGACAACACATAGGTCTTAGGTTAGGTTGTCCCAATCTAGTCCTACCTTCTAAATGATGATTGAACAGACCAACGCTTCATATGCACCAGCACCAGCAGACTTGCTGTAGCATCAAGGTTTTCAAAAGACTCGTCACCAGTAGACTTGTCATATGCACTAAAGGACACTTTGAAAACTCGCCACCAGCAGACGTGCTGTAGTGTCAAAGTTTCTCAAAGGACTCAACACCATCAGATTTATTAAGTGCATCACGGAAATACCTTGAAGACTTGCTACGGTTTGAATGTTCACATCAGCAACCAGCAGTCCTTCTTTACAAGAAGACTCACTATTGAACATCACATCGACAGACTTAGTTCTGCAGGTGCTACAAAGAGATAGAACCGCAGTAGATCAAGACAAGACAAATGTGTTCAAGCTTCAAGAGCAATTCAAATCTTTATGAAGCCTGACACCAATGATGCTGCAGGACTTTCTCTCACTCGCGTGGTCTGGAAAAGTCAAAAGAATCTACTTTATTGGACAGACCACCTAATAGTGCATCAGACATCAGACTTGCTTTTCAGAGACCTATCAACACAGTCTGACAAGCAACCAGTTTAGGATCTGCAAGACAAAGCTTTTATCCAACAGTCAAAGATAGAAAAATCATCTCTATCCGACAAATTTCAACAAAGACATTTTTCTAACGGATATAAAAATCATCTTCATTTCTCAACGATCAACTGACACCGATCTATAAAAGAAATCTCCCATCCTCGTCTTCAAACACACACGAGTCGACAAATACGAAAACACCTGCAACAAGAACTTCAAAGAAGTTGTAAGATCTACAAGAGATCGTCTTCACTAACACATCTCAGATCTTCATAGAGATTTGCAGTGAGCTCATCCAGACCCTAGCAAGACACTCTCTGTGGATTGCTAGGAAGAAAGACTTTGAAAAAGAAGAAGATAGAGATCAGAAACTTCAATAGACAGAGATCAGCGTCTTGGTCAAGAACCCAGTTCTTGATTTGAGTTCTTCACCCTTCTTCGAAGAACTCAGCCTTTAGCTGAAGCTTCAGGACTTTATTCCTAAAGCTAGAGGTCAAGTTCTTGGATCGATTTGAAGATTGATTTTAGATGAAGAGCTGTTTGTAAATATTGCATTCATATCTTCATATTTGTATTCACATACAAATGTTGTTGATTGTGCAATAATCAATCATCATAGAAGGTCAAGTGTTTTGTACTCAATCGTTCAAATATTTTATATCTGAACGACCTTCAATAGTGTCTTTTCATATCAGTCTCTCGTTCTTGTCTCATATTGCCCTCTTTACTTAAGAAATCATCTATGAATGATTATGTAAAGATTAAGGCTTGAAAGGATGAGAACATAAACTATACATAGAGTGTCTAGGCTGATGTAATCTGTAATTTATCTTTGAAAAAATTCAGATTTTCTTTCAAATAATTTATCTTTCAGTCTTTACCTCTCTATGAGCTTTTATAAATTGATTTATCCTTTGAAAAGCTATTCTTTAATGATTTCCTAAATCTACATTTGGAAGAAGGATTAAGTGTGTTGTTGTTCTGATCATATATTCGTCTACAGTCACTTAAGGCTTTTGAGAAACTTTGACTCTAAGCCTAACTATTTCTGTTGCTTAAACTCTTTCAAACAGGCTTTTGATTTAAAAGACAGTTCACCAGCAGAGTTCATAACTCTTCTGAGAGCAAGTATGTTGTTTCTTGATACCAGCAGACACGCTCACCGTGTAAACTGTCTACACCTTCAAAACCTATGCTTTATCTATATAAAAAAGATGAAAAGTTTTAAATGGCAACATATGTTATTCACCCCCTCCCCTCTAGCCTATTTGAGCAATCATGTAGACCAACAATTGGTATCAGAGCCAAGCTCTTCAAGCTGTATGCCAGGTCTAACCACTTGAGAGTTTGATCCTCGATTGCTCATCCCAAATGCATGTCAAAAGAAAATTTTGTTTTATCTTCAAAACTTTTGACAAGGATTTCATTTGAGATAATTTTTTTGAAAAACTCACTCTTTGAAAAATTATTTTGTTTTCAAAAATTTCTTGAGATAGACAATCACCATGATGATTGTGGAAAAAATTATTCATATGACAGATATACATATCAATTGGCACTATGAATAACTTTTCCCCAGATGTATGACATTTCAATGGATGCTTCACTTAAAAGGATTTCAGATTCAAATTCTCTTGACATAAGGCTAACGATTGTTATCAATCCAACACCCTCTCAAGAGAAATTTCTTAGTTAAAAATTTTGCAACTTTACATTGAAAGAATTTTAAAATGATTCTTATCTATTCTTATGAAAAAGGTTAAAAGTCAAAAACTCTATATCATGAAACATTGATTGATCCCTATGTTATATGATATTTAGTTTCTGGGAACTTGGCCTATATTTCAAAGAATTATTTGAAATCAATCTCTAAGAAATATGAATCAAGAATCTCATAAGTTGTTGCAAAAGAAATATATTCTTTAGGCAACATCTACTACAGACATATTAGCTCAAATTCCAAAAGGCACATTCTGAAGAACATCTACCTCGATCTCATGAATACGACTGTCGCTTAAGGTACTTTCCATGTCTAGTGCTCGGTCCTTCATTTTGCTATTTTCCTTTCTATGAGCACATAAGACCAAGGGAAAATAAGATATTCAAGATCCAGATTCCCCTCTCTTCATATCATGGATTTTCTTGAAAAACTTATTTTTGTACCTAGATTTTTCTGGAGCTTTCTAAAGCTCATAAAATGTTGCTAATGATCTTCTTGATTTTCATTCAGGAATACAGATTATCTCAAGATCAACAAGCAAATTTTATTCTCTCTCTAACAGCATAAAATATTATGCTTCACTAACTTGTAGGATTCTATTCACTTGCTTCAGTCTAATCTTCTTCTCTCTGGGTTATGATATATGATTGATATCTACTCTATCTTTATGATTCCCTGATAATCATGATCATGAATATATCATCACTGCATAAGCCTTATATTTGCATAATCTGTTCTTCCCCGTTTATCTCTGCAAATATATAGCTTGAGTAACTGCTTATCATACTTTGCTCTTTGATTTATATTCATTCTAATAAGTATGATTTACTTTACTCAACAGGTTTGGTGTCTTCTTGTCAAAGTAATTTTTAGATTATCTTTGATCTGTTTAGACTGTGTTATATTAAAACCTTCTTCTTTGTCGAACTTTCTTGTTGCGCAGTACTTCATAAGCTCAGTTATGTGTGCTAACTTATAGGAGTTTTCACCTTAGTAGACAAAGTGCAACATACATGGGTATCTTTGAAATTTCTACATAGGTTGAGGTTAAACTTTTTGAAACTGACTATTTCTTAAAGTAAAGCACGAATTTCGTAGATTCTCGGTAAAGGTAAAATATCTTTAAAAAGGGAAACGTATTCTTCAAAACATTTTTCTGAAAAGTTACTTTTGTCAAAATCAAACATTTTTTTTTCTGAAAAAGTTGTTTTGTCAAATCTTACTGAAAAATTGTTTCATTGAAAACCTTTTTATCTTCTCAAGAAAGCTGTGTTTTCTTTTCAAAATCTTTTAGCTTTCCAAGGAGAAACTTTACTGGATATCTAGAAATTAAAAACATCCCTCACTCTACCATATAGAACTTTAATGAGAGTGGTTGAAAGGACTCTTCGAACTTAATGAATTCATCTCATTAACTGGTCCTTCGTCTTGCCTCATCGAGTATTTATATAGACATTCCTTCCCTCATCTCTATCACTCGCAAACTACCTCCCAAACACTATGATAGACACTGATACAATATCCCTTCCTTTCAAAATGTTACTTAGGAGTATTCTTAGCACTAGATCAAGTTTCTCTCTCAATAACTTGGTATTACCCTTCCTATCCACCGAAAGTTGTTTGGTTAGTTTTGAGGATTCCTCTTGTATGAAGATTTACCTCAACAACCATTTAGCATATATCTTCTGTTTCTCTATATCCTTGATCACGTTTGAATGCTCCTTTTCATTTAGAAGATCCTCCTATCTTCAGTGAGCCAAACGTGATTCTCCTCAGATTTCCCCTCTCAAACCTCCGAGGATAAGTGCCTGCATTGGAACCGATATCTAGAAATCTAGAAGGTGTTTATGCAGCGCACATGTGATAGAGAAAACCTGCTAAAGAGGAGAAAATAATGAGCCCCGCTCTCTCCTTGGCTCATATTTGAGTCCCTTGATCTGGACCTATATTTTGTTTGCCAATTGGTTAAACAAATCTGGGTCTATGGTCTTCATAGACATCTCCTTGTAACATTTTTATCTTTAGAAATGTATCAGGTGTTTAGATTAGTTGTTTACTACGAGTAGTTAAGTCACCGAAAGTTGTATTGAATCTTGTAATCATTAGATCTTCTTTGTAATCGATTATATTTTGATCTAAATGAGAACTTGTTCAAAAACAACTTTACTTCATGTCTATCTGCTTTTGTATGTACATTTTTCGATAGCATGAAATCTTATGTTTGATTATGGTTTCGGTACTTGTACATCATATTATACCTTCTGTTCTGAATCCACAACAACAAACATAACCCTGTTGTTAACCCAGCAGCAAACCAATCCTTAACCATTAGTATTCCAATCCAATAGACTATAATTTTGATGAAAAGAAACTATGATCTACTTTTTAAATAATAGTCTTATGAATTCGATCTATTTTTGCAGATCTAATTCAGACATTACAGAAGATATTAATGTTTTATCAAAAAACTTCTAGTGTTCAAAAGACTAAGTTGGTTCTTAGCATAATGACAATCTTTTGATCCATCTTTGCTTTAACTGTTGTCATTATAACTAAGATCAACTGGTATCTTGAAAATTGATTTTAACTCAGTAAAAGAACATTATTTTACTTCAAAATGTCTAGAGTACTGGTAGAAGTCTCATCAGAAGAATTACTGTTGGAATATGAATAACTATAGTTTTGGATTTCTTAAGAAAGGAATGCTTCCCATGCAACTCCTTTATCATGAATAGAAGATCTCACCTTAACCCATGATGTTCTGGTGAATCTTTATTCTCTCCAAAAATTCTGGTCTCAAATACTTATATAACTCTTTTGAGAGCAAGTCTGCTGTTCCTTGATACCAGCAGACATGTTCACCGTGCAAACTGTCTACACCTTTAAAATCTATGCTTTATCTATATAAAAAAAAGAAAAGTTTTAAACGGCAACATCGGCTATTCACCCCCCTCTAGCCTATTTGAGCAATTATGTGGACCAACACCCGTCTTTAGATGGATATTTATTTTCAATTTTTCACAACCAATAAGAAACTTTTGGTCATCCCACTATTCTAAATAATTACTCTTGGAAAAATTGCAGACGAGTCTACTTTTCAAAGTTTCTAATCGCTATAATCTCGTGTGTTTTTTTTTTTTTTGGTAAAATTCTGACCAGTCTTTTTTTCAAAGTTTGTAATCCCAAAAGTCCACCGTTCTTTTTTTTCAATTGCAAAAGTCCATTTTTTTTTTGAAATATTGTTCTTAAAATACCATCGTTTCCCTCAACAACTCCGGCAAACACATTGCATTCGAAAATCATCATTGTTGCGTAACAAAACGGGGATCGACGTGCCAGGTCAGGTCGAAGGGGTATCGCCCCGTAGTTGGGGTTCGGGGTCAACTCCCCTGAAAGATAAACATTTTTTTTAATGAAATACGAAACTGTAATAGATCTATGTTACGTTGTGATTTTTCGGTAGAGACGCGACGGAGGCGGAGAAGAAAGAAGATGACTTATGACAGAGGAGATGGAAGAAGAAGATGGATGACGTGGTTTGGTTCTTTATGATTTTGTATCGTGCGCAAACATATTGGATTAATGTATCGCATTGCAAACATTGATGTATTGCGGTGCAAAAATAGACTAGTCAATTACGCTGAAAATGATTGAGTAGCCTTCTTGTTGTTGTTAGCTTCGTTGATCTGTTGAGGATCTCTTGAATGTACTAAGAGTAAGAACTTATAAGTTATTGAGTATTTTCGGAGCATTAAGTTCTTCGTCTTCAATGACAGTATTTATAAGAGAGAGAGAATCCTTGAGGCCATCGTGGAAGAAGGAGAGATCATCAGCTGTAAAGGATGTATGCATTAAATGCAAAGAGTCGTTTAGATTTAAATTCCTTTCATCCAGGTCTTGATCAAGTATGGGGACGGAAATCAGGTGTTGTGTAGAATAGACATCTTAGCCGAAAAATGGCTCTGTCCTGCAAGAGTATGTACAGTTTGCAAAAGCTTCAAAGAATGATGTGTCAGGCTGTGTATCCATTATGTCTCACTGTTCAACAATCATCACAGAAAAAGTCTTTTCAGCTTTATCCTTGAAACACGGATAAAGCTTCCTCAAGAAGTCAATCTTTGAAGGATAAATTCAAATGGATATTTAAATTAGTAGAATTAACAATGGGACTGTAGCAATTGAAACTTTTGAAAAGTAGACCGGCTTGCAATTTTTCCTCTTTTTTTTTTCAAATCGAAAAATGTTACTTTTGAGGTCAAAAAGACTACAATGCCCTTAATGAGCATGAGGCGTGCTACAAAAATGAATCGCGGTGCATTGACTATTGAATCGCGATTCATTAATTTTATTGCATTAATTTTTGCATCGCGGCTCAATAGTTTAATTGTCTAGTCCTATTGCATTGCGATTCATCAATTTTATTGCATTAATTTTTGCACCACAGTTCAATAGTTTAATTGCCTAATCTGATTGCACCATGGTACCAACTTTTATGTACCGTGATTAATTAATTTTTGAATTATGATACATAAAATATTATTTAATCCATTTTTGCATTGCGATACAAAATGATAATGAACCAGACCATATCCTCCAGCTTCTTCTTCTTCTTCTATCTCCTCCGTCGTAAACCTTCTTCTTCCCCTTCCTTCTCGGCCTTCGTCTTACTGGAAAAAAAAATCAACTCAACACAGATCCATTACAGTTTCGTTGCCTAATAATAGTGATTTTCGAATTCAAAGTGTGTTGTCGGAGCTGTTGAAAAAGACGATGACATTTTTGGAATAATATTTCGAAAAGTGATCTTTTGCGGCTGAAAAAAATAACGGGGTACTGGAGGGATTAGAATCTTTGAAAAAAAGACCGTTCAGAATTTTACCCATTACTCTTTCCGTTCCAAAATAAATAACGTTTTAGAGAAAAAAAATTGTCTCAAAATAAATGACATTATAAAATTTCAAGAAAAAAATGTCCACATTTTATCAAAATTACCCTTATTAATTACTCTCTTTGTCCAGAAGGGGGGGGAGTATTTTCTAATTGAATGTGATGTTCAAACTTTGAGAAAAATATATGATAGTTTTAAAATAAATGTTAAGAGGAAAGAAAAAAAATAATTATGTAATTTATTAACAATAATTACACTTAAATAATGATACATCAGTTTTTTTATAAGTTAATTTAATAAACCATAATAAATACTTCATTCGTCTCGAATACATGTTCATATAATGTCTCAACTAATATTCGTAAAGACTTAATGTACAAATTTTCTATCATTTTTTTCTAATCTATCCCTTTATTTAACACTAACATTATTAGATATCATAGAGAGAGTAAATATAATTAATATTAGTATCATAACATATTTTATAACTTAATATTAATTATATGTTTTAATCTTTATGTTTTATCGATTAAGAATATTTATCCGCATCAGATTAGATTGAATAGCAACACTACAATTAATGAATTAATTTCAAAATCGTACAAAGTAAGCTCTGATGCACCACATGAAAATTGTCGCTTCTTACTTTACATCCATTAAATATTTTCTCCAAATGGAGAGGTGGCTTCATGCATATTGCATGTTACATTTTGGGAGAAATATAGTTATTCTGCAGCAGGTGTTATTAAATGCAGTTGCAATTGTTGACCATTGATTGATTTCTCTATACGACAAAATGTTAAATGGAACAATAACCAAATATATATTGACGAGTTTCATTTAAGGTCGTCTTACCCATTTTAAAATTTTGAAATTTCAACGCAACCTTTCGTTTTTCACAAATTATATTGTATCACTTTTTATTACTATTAAAAATATTATTTTATAATATAAAATATGTCACTTTTAATTTTAAAAATATTACTTTATATTTTTAATAAATATTAACAATTTTTTTCTTTTAAATAGTGTCACTTTGTTTTGAAAAGTGTCACTTTTCATTATATATGAAAATCATAAAATTATGAAAGTATCACTTTATAACATTAAAAGTATCACTTTTTTAGCATTAAAAAGTATTATCCGTTAAATTATCGTCCTCCCCTCCCAAAAAATGTGTCCACTTTGAAACTTTCCTTTAGAACACTTTTACCACTTTACCCTTACTTTTTCACCCTACTTTAATTATGGGCCACATACACATGGGCTTTAAAGGAAACTACACATTAAATCAATATTAATAATCAAGTCAAATATGTTTTCTTTTTTTGCATTTTTGCATTGAAAAAAGTGTCATTTTTTGCCCTTAAATGTGTCAATTTTGATCATAAAGTGACATTTTGTATTAAAACTAAAGTTAGTTAAAGCTTTAAGTTGATTTATGAATAAAATGTAAAGTTTGGGCACAAAAGAACTTTGGTGGGCACCGAACCAACGCATAATTTGAGACCCGCGAGTTTTAGACCCTTTTACTTGATTTTCACCCCATTTTCCACTCTTATTTTGACCCGTTTTCTGATCGGATAACTATCAGTCTTTTTTGATGAGTTACCCGCTTCAAAAGCCTTATTTTTATCATTTTTGAGATTTTATCTTTCGGGTCTAAATTAGACCGTCCTACACAAATTTTTATCAAAGATATATACTCCCTCCATCCCAAAATTATTGTCTTGCTTTCTTTTTTTCATCCGTTCAAAATAATTGTCTTGTTTGAAAATTTCTTTTTAGGACATAACTTTTACCACTTTACTCTTACATTTTTTTTATTTTAATTTTGAGTCACAAACTTATAAACTTTAAAGGAAACTACACATTATTTTAATATTAATAATCAAATCAATTATTTTTTCAATCTAATTATCGAGTTGAATAAGACAATAATTTTATAACGTTGGAAGTACTAGAGTACATGTCTTGTTTTACTTCTTCATGTTCTACTTCTTTGCTTCAAATCAACATTTTCATAGAGAACCATTTTAGACCAATTAAAGTACAACCGATCCCGTCCTCCATCAATATTTTCCCTACAGCTACTCTAGAATCTAGATTCACAAAACTCAAAACACACTAACTCCCTAATATTACAACATAAACAAACAGAAAACCCACAACTGGTCAATAGTTAACTTGAACTCTTAACTATTGTAGTAAATTACATGCTGAGATTAGTATTTTTGCAAATTCCATCTAACGGTATTGCTCCCGATTGTATGGTGCTAACCGGGAAATCCATTTCAAAACTGACTTTCGATCCTTTAATCCACCAATCGGCCGCTGGTGCTTCTGCCAGTATCCGCCACCCGTGGAGTCAACAAAGGCCATTATCCGCTGCATTGCCACATTTAGAGTTTCTTTTGACAAATTTGCGAAACAGATACGAAACCACCCTGGCTCATTACTATGACAAGATGATCCAGGAGATATATTTAACCTAACTTCAAAAAGAATCTTCTTCCAAAGCTCCATTTCTGCTTCAACCGTATTCGAACTTAACAAATGACTCATGTTTACCCAGCAAAATAGTCCGGCATTGCTCTTCAAACACCTTAAACCCGCGTTCCTTAGGCCCAATACAAACATTTCCTTTCTCTTTTTGAGTCTTCTTTGATTTTCCTTCACATAATTTCTGGTAAATTTCTTGTCTCCGAGAAGGTGGGAGAGGAGATGTTGAGTTTGAGATGAGACAAGTCCGAAGCTAGACATTTTGGTAGCCGCTAATATAACCGTTTCATTGTTGGAATAAATCATGCCAACTCTAAAACCAGGAAGGCCAAAATCCTTGGACAAGCTATAAACAATGTGAATAAGGCCCCATATGTTTGTTTCTTGAAGATTTCTTTCCTTTGCAACTTCTATAAGACTTATGAAGCTAGGAGAACCGTAAACTGTGGCTGAATATATTTCGTCACTTACAATATGGATGGATTTAGCCATTGCGAAAGTAATGAGATGGTTTAACTCATCTCTAGTCAAGGTTGTGCCCAAAGGGTTTGAGGGATTTGTGACCAAAATCCCTTTAACTTTGAAATTGAGGGTTTGGGCTCGTTGATACGCTTCTTCTAAGGCAGATCCCGTGATTCTGAAGTGGTTCGAACTTGAGCATATGATCGGAACGATCTCAACCCCAGTTCGCCACTTAAGATCTCTATCGTACCTGATAAAAGAAAATGTAAAAAATTAATGATAAGAGAAAAGTAGATTAATGTTCACTAAAAGAGTATAACTCCCAAGCTAATCCCTATAATATTGCACAACGTCGTAATGTTTGCAGAGAGAGAGAGAGAGAGAGAGAGAATTAATTGTATAGATCACCGTTATGACCCCTACATTCAGAAGGTGATTGGTAGGGAGTAGCTAGGTATAGCTAGCACCACATCATGATATAAGAATCGGGAATCTATGAATTTTAGAAGTTCTTGCATGCCATTAATGTGGTGGCCAGCATCTTTGGCATATTAATGCAGGAACCTCAAAATTCATACAGATACCACAAGTATACTCCTAATACCTAAGAATAGAATTTCTCTAATTTAGAATAATTAATTAAGAGGACAAAGTAGTATTTAAGATTACCCTGGGTAGTAAGGTGTAGGGATTAGAAAAGCTTCACCAGGTTCAGCAAGGCAAAACATGAGAGTCTCATTAGCTGATGTTGCACCCGCAGTGAGGACCAGCTTTCTTGGATCAAATTTTACTCTCTTCCCTCTAATTTCGGACATGAACTCTACCAATTCCTGAAAATGATCATGTCCATGTCCAACCCAAGTTTATTCCACACCCATGCAAGGTGCATATGCTTATAATTTTTGCATGCATGGTAATTAATTATCAAAAAGAGAAAATGAAATTTCTTACTTTCTTGAAAGTTGGAAGTCCATGATAGTCTTGGAAGAAAGCAAGTTCCTTAAATATTGATCCTCCTTTCACTTTGAAACTGGTGACATCTGAGTTTTTTCCAATCCATGATTCAAGAAGATCCATAGAAAGCTGCACCAGTGGGATGGATGGTTGTTACTTGTTAGAAATAAATTCACACACATGTAGTATATATATGCATGTGGCCCAAACTTCTAAAGATCTGTTTGTCGTTGTTATAATATACTCTCTCCCGGCAAGCTAAAGCTTTATCGATAGGAAAATTTGTCTACAAGTCTAGAACAACAGAAAAAAAAAAAAAAAAAAAGAGAGAACTTCTCTAAAACCGTCCCCGAAAAAAAGAAAACATGGACTGTTAACTTGATCAAATTTTGCCCTAAAATATATACAAATTTAATTATCCTTATGATTGAAAAAAATTATCATTGATAGCTTAATATTGCGTTGATGGTCATAACTTCATTACCAAAAGACTGTGGGATTTCGTCAGTTTATAAAAGTAAACTTCACGGTCGCAATAAAAGTAGGTAGTAGTTTTATACATAGAACTACATGTCCCGTGTTAAGAAATATTGCAGATTTGCAAATTGCGTCATCTTCTTCTTTTTCAACCATTTCATAATTCGGTGCATGAACACAGGTAGCATTTCGAATCGAATCTCGACTTTGTATTCTTAATTGAGAAACACACGCACACAAATATATATATATATATATATATATATATATATATATGCAGTCATGACAGATATATTGACAAACCTGATTCTCAGCAAGGCCCATCTGGATGATCCCGGATGGATTTCCAAGGGCATCGTACGGGTTCTTCTCAAACTCCTGCAATCCAAGAAAGTAGGAAGAGTCATCTTCCCCATTCGAATTACTCCTAGCTTTCTTCGACAACATTTCCATTGAAACTTGCTAGTCTATTTATGTATAAACAATATTTTTGGGACGAACTAAATTTAAGGATTAATGTTGGACCGAACGATATAGAAAAAGACTAAAGAGGTTGTTAGTTTATGGATGCACCAGGAGGTTTGGAACGTGGGTGTATATATAGGCAACGTATACAATCTTGAAATCTTCTATTGCACCTCACGTCACATTTTTTGTCTTATTAAATCTTAGCTTTATATGTATCCTCTTATAAAAAAACATAACAAAAACACATGTAATTCTAATTTCAATTGGATATAAAGTGTGATAGGGGGTACGATAGAATATTTGAATCCCGTATAGACACGCCCCGCTATCCAATTATATTACTTCCTCTATTTTTAAATAATTGTTTTGTAATGATATTTTTAAATCAAATTGACTGTGTTTTCAAATAAAAAATTAACCTGTAGTTTTTTTTTTTGTTTTTTTAAAACCAAAAAATACCTAATTTTTATTTGAAAAAGTAATCACATAAAATTTAATTACAACTTCGTATCAACAAGAGATCAGACTCAAAATAAAATGGACAAATCTCAGCATTGGTCCTTTGACTATAAGCCTGTCACAATAATAGTCTCTTAATGATTTTTTTGTCAAATTTGGGTACTACAAGTATTAATTTTTTATGGCGGCAGTCTTTTTGATAGATGTTGTTAGAGAAATACCGTTAAGTTGTCCATGTGCATTCAGTAAGGGCTACAATGAAATTTTATTAAACTTAACTTATATCAAAATTTACAATAAAATCCCTAAAGTTTTAAAAATGGCCATAAGGCCTTCTTCTCCAATTTTTTGGAAACCCAACAACCTTATTTCAGTTCCACGGTCAAGTGGTTCAGTTCCATGGCTATCGATTGAATTTCAGAATTTGTTCCTCCTGTCCGGAAAATGTTTAGGGTTTTGTGTAATTAGTGGAAGGCGAGCTCGATTCCGACAAAGCAAACGAATCTGACTTCACAACCAGTTTCAGCGGCGGCCTAGGCTCCGATGAATGAACCACAATATCAACATTCAACATCTCATTATTACACTAATTTATTTGCATTTGATTTTTAGGTACATGTGGGAGTCAAAGGCTGATGGAGCTTTTGCGATTTCGGAGGATAAGTGGAATGAACCACGGTCGTGGAATTGAAATAAGGTTGCGGGGTGCCCAAAAAATTAGGGAAGAAGGTCTTATGACTATTTTTTAAATTTTAGGGATTCTATTATAAATTTTGATATAAGTTAAGTTTGAAAAAATAATTATTTTAACCCTTATTGAATACATATGAATAACTTAGCAGTATTTTTCTAATGACATCCATAAAAAAATACTATCGCTATAAAAATTAATATTCATAAAACCTAAATTTAATAAAAAATTATCAAGGTACTATTACATGCATGTAGGCTGTAGCCAAGAGAGCAATGCCGAGATTTGCCTAAATAAAATACGACCCCTTTTCAAAAGGTCAGTCCACGTAAGCCGACAGGATAGTGTGTGGACGGTGCTCATTATGTTGACCAAATTGTGCGCCTTGTGTCTTGAGCACGTACAGAAGGTGCAAGACTTATAGCTCGAAACTCTTAAATTTGGAAAAACCCGAAAGTTCTTTTGGTTTTTTGCCCGTAAAAAAAGAATTGTTTTTAAACCCCTATAGTCAATTTTCATTTGATTTATTTCAGCCGTTTGTCAAGTGCTTAACATATATCTCCCTTTTTAAGGGATATTAAGGACAATTCACTTTATTAAAAATTATTATCTTATCATTTTGTTTTTGCTTGTTATTTTTGGTTCTTTTGCATTCATCCCTTTTTTTTTTTTTTTTTTTTGTTACGATTACAAAGTATTATATTGTCATTTATTTTCAACATAAACTTTCAAATGACCTTGACAACTACCACGTCTGCATAAAGAGTCGGTAAAATATCTAACAGTTGTTACCAATTTCCATCTCAATTATAACTGAATTAATAGATTGAATGAGACATCTATAATCTATAATTTTAGAAATACAGAGGTCAAATTGATGACTTTAAATAGTAAGAGGGTCAAAAAAGTAATTAAATTTCTAAAAAGAGAAATACAATTATTTTGGTACGTTCCAAATATAAAAAAAAGGAACAATTATTTTGAAATGGATAAAATGTCATCATTACAAAAGAAAGTACTTGTAATATTATAATTAGAAAAATGATAGATTAACATAACTCAGTTAGAGATTTGATTTACAACAAAATTTAAAGTATTGTAGAAAATAATTACCAAAACAAGAACTATTTGTACGGTATAAAACCTTATTAAAACTTTCTGTAAATCAAAGTTGTTATTGCATTTTTCATTTAGTTACAACTAACATTTCACACAATCCATACAAACCCTTAGGGGATGAATAAAATAAACATCAAGACTCAAGTCACTTGCAAAATACGAATAACTTTGTTTGTGGCAAAAAAAAAAAAAAAAGTGGGCGGAAGGCGTTTGATGGTACTTTAGGTAATTGGGGTTCCGTTTGTTTCACAGAAAATAATTTTTAAAAATTAAAAAAAATAATATATATATATATATATATATATTTTTTTTTTTTTAATTTTTTTTGGGACGGAGGGAGTATCAATTTTGAAATTCGTATTTGTGAGATTTTAAAAAGTAAAACTTATTAATTTAACGCCACTAATGATAAATTGAGAGATTATTAAAGAAAAATTAATTTAAGTTCAACACTATCTTAAAATATTCAATAAGGACATTAATATAATATATTTTTTGTATGTATTCATAAATTATTTTTTGTGACATTTTACGTGTATATGTCAAATACTCAAAAAAATTTGATATATTTTTTAAAAATTTACCAAACACCTAAAATAAAATATTTTTATCTTTCAAAAAAAAAAATTCGCGAAATGAACAAAGCCTCACAACAGTATAAAATTGTGTGCACCAGTGCTATGTGGCCTACAGGCATGACTAAGGAACCTGGTGGTCCACAGCCACGAGAGCACCCGATTTGTTCCTTTGTTGAGAAACCCTCGGGTGTCAACTGTCAAGGCAACCACCCGATTTGGCCCGCTATGGTGCGAGCCCACTGATATCTACTAGTACTATATCCATTCCACGTCAACAAAGGATCCTTCTTGATTCTTTTTTTTTTTTTTTTTTCTAAGGGGGCATGGGAAGATCCTTCTTGATTCTCATTTAATACTTAATTTATTAAAAAATATATAAAAATTTATTTGATACTCATAAATTATTAAATAAAAAAAAATATATAACTGTTTGGCACAAACCTCAACAAGCTTTTATATCCCACTATTTTTATCTCCAATAACTTCAAATTTAAAAAAAAAATGATATCTAAATAAGTCAAATCAAATCTATATTAATAGATAAAAATATGTATTTCTTAAATATTTTTTTAATTTATTTTTAATTATAAAAAGGCTTACTCAAAGAAAAAGGAAAAAGAATTAACGGACCCACTTATTTGGTGAGAGAGAGAGGGCCGAACTCTCCTTTTCTTCGATTCAAGGAGTCTCTTCGGTTGATCCTCAACATTAAATTTTCTAACCAAATATTGGGATGATTCTCCGTTGTTGGAGAAGAATTCACTAAATCCCTTGAGATCCCCTTGAAATCTTCCGTTAAATCCACTCTAAAGATTTTTGTCTTTTTTTTTTTTTTTGAAGAAATTTGGGCTGTATATTTTGAGATATTTTCAACGCTAAGATGCCACATATGTGCATTTAACCGCTAAAGTATGCTTTTTGGAAGTAAAATTATGAAAATATCCTTAATAAAATTGGATTAGATGCACTACATCGAAAACACAGTTTTTGCATCGGTAATCCATTTTGTGGATCAAAAAATAATAATTGTTCATCAAGATTAATTATGCATCACAAAATCAAATTTGTGCATCGGAACTTTCTTGGGTAATCCATTTTGTGTATCGAAAAAAAAAATTGTACATCGGGATTAATTGTGCATCGCAAAATCAAAATCGTGCATCAAAATTTTCTTCCGTGGTAATCCATTTTGTGCATCATAATTTACTTTTATATTCTTATTTCAAATAGTGCATCGCAAATCCAAAATTGATGCATCAGATGCAACAATTGTGCATCAATAAGAGGGACATCAGTACCAATCCAAATCCAATTCTCATATGTCTTCTACTTTGACTCTTTTTTTTCTGCCAATAAAATCACTTCAAAAAAGAAGAGGGCGGTACAACACAATCAAGGAAAAAAAAAGGACAGGACACCGGCAAATGGGATAAATGGGATCAAAGAGCCAGGTCAGATAAAGCTTTAGCTTCTTTCAAAGAAAAAAATGAAAGAGCAAAGAGTAGGTCATAAGAACTCAATTCCAGATTGACGAAGAACAGAATTCTTGATTAACTCTCGAAGAGCCATATCACATCTGTTTTTGGAACTGATCGAGGAGCTACGCGATAGGGGAAGGAGCATAAGAAATGACCTCTGGTTCTCTCAACTACTGACTGCTATTCCCTTCTAAGTGAAGTCTCTGTCTTCGCAACCACCTATGTGAGGCTTATCTCTCTCTCTCTCATGCACTTGTTGTTCGACTTCTTCACGGAGGGTAAGAAGCAGTGATAGGGAGTGAGGGTGAAGGGCAATTTAGGAAGAAAATACCTGAAATTGGACTTGTGCAGTTGAAAAAAAAAAGAGCCGAAACGGTTAAAAATTTCCAAAAAGGGACCGACCCGCTATTTTTTTTTTTCTTCTTAGCAACAAAACCGAAGCATAATACCCCCTGACCAAAAATAGTTAATTTTTCTTTTTTAGGGTGTTCCTAAGAAAAGTATTTATTTTTAATTTTTATTATTATTGAATTTTTATCTTTAATTTACTATTACTTTAATTGACAAGTTCCACTCTTACATAATATTATTGAGAAATTCACAACATCTTATTAGTTAAAATAAAATTAATATTTTTTTCTTATTTGTGTGTTAACTCAAACAAGACTCTTATATATTCTTAGGATATAATGATGGAGTACTACGCGTATACTCTAAAATACTCTACTTTCTATCTAAAGAGAATTTTGTTTATTTTGAAATTAGTCGACATGGATGTATACTAAATTAATGTTTGACATTTATTTATTCCATTTTAAGTGATAAATTTATGTTCATTCAAACAACGACAAATATATTAGAATGTGGTTGAGCTTTATAATCTCGTACCTATATGTATTTATTCCATTTTTTCTTATGCACCATCCATTTATTTTATGAGATACATATTGATCTAGACTTTTTGAAATAAAAAATTCAGAAACCATTAAATAGTTATTAATTTGAACATGAGAAAGAGGTGGGGAAAATCATTTTGTTTTATAGGTTAAGATTAAAACCATCTAATATACAATAGAGTTCATACTCATACATGTGCAATTAACTAAAACTATTTAGAGGTTGAGATTAAATTATCTTAAAAAATTTAATGGTTGTGATTCAGCCTCACATTCACATGTGTGAGAATAATTATTCACTTTTAACTCACTATTACAAAGTCACCCCTACAATTAATATTATGAGCAATCACTTTTTTTTCGCTCAACCATCACCCCTTATAAAACATCACTTTTACATTAATATATAATTTCACAATAGATCTCAGTTGATTATTGATTGAGGCTATTTGACGATAGGGATTGATTACAGCTGCAAGATCAAACGGTCATGGAGTCAGTTACACATAACCCCTTATAAATAATCCCCCTCAACTATGGGTCGAGTTTAAAATCGTACTTTATATTTAGACATTATTTTTTTCAATTGACGAAATTATATATATTGGCACCGTGCCATAGGCACGGGTATAAAGATCTAGTCTATAATACAATAGAAGTCAGTGTGGCACACTTACAATTGACTTGGGATAAAAAGCAGTCAGAATTTATTGTTTTACGGTGATCCAACGGCTCTTATTTCCCTCAGCTCTCACACGTGCGAATGACGGTTTACTGTTTTACGGTTTTACAGTTTTATGTTATCGTAATTAACTTAATCAATTTAATTTTTTTCCGATCCGTAATTTCGTATACAAATTAATTGAAATATTTGTTTTTTTCTTTTTAACTGTTATCGTAATCTTTTTGTCCAGCCCGTTTTTTCCGACCCGCAATTTCGTATACAAATTAATCAATTTACTGTTTTACCAAGATTCTGCGGCTATTGAATAAAAAATTATTTTGCAACACCAATTTCCAAATAATGTCTCAATTTTTTTAAAGAATTTTCATTGTAATTTTTAAAAAGTTGATGAATGTTAAATTTTTAAACGAAAAATTATGTGCGTGCATTCATTTCAATGTAATATTGATATATATGAAATATAAAGAATGTCTCTCTGTCACATTTAATCTCAAAATCTCAACCGTTTTTATCACATTTTTTTCGATCCATATTTTATTACTGTGAAAATTATTGAGATATTACGGTTTACAATTATTATTTTACATTTAATATTTTACAGTTAATATTTTACGGTTTTACAGTTATTTGCGAAAATTAGTTACTCTTTTACTGAGATATTACGATTTTACAGTTAATATTTTACAGTTTTACAGTTTTATGGTTGCGAAAATTTGTATTTGTATTTTTTTTCTTTTTAATTGTTATCGTAATTAGCTTAATCAATTTAATTTTTTTCCGACCAGTAATTTCGTATACAAATTTAAAAAAATTATAAAAAATGTAAGTTTGTAATTTGAAATATTTATTTTTTTCTTTTTAACTATTATTCTAATTAACTTAAGCAATTTAATTTTTGTTCGGCCCGTTTTTCGTATACAAATTATTAATTAATCTCTCTGTTCCGGGCAAAGAGACCCCATTTGAAAGTCAATTTTTTTAAGAAAATAATATTTTTAGTAGTTCATTTCTACAATATCTGCTTCATTTATTGATAAATTTTCAAACTGGCGCCGTGTCATCGGCACGAGGCAAGAGTACTAGTATATTACAATAGAGTTCATTATCACACATGTGCAATTAACTAAAGTTATTTAGAAGTTAAGATTAAATTATTTTAAAAAATTAATGGTTGAGATTCACTATCACATTCACATGTGTAAGAGTAGTTATCTACTTTTAACTCTCTATTCTCTCTCACTCTGTTACAAAGTCACCTCTTACAATTATATTATGAGTAGTCAAACCCTGAGATTAATCTTCTAAACCATTACCCCTTACAAAACATCAATCTTACATTAATTTAATCTCACAATAGAGCTCAATTGATTGGCTAAGTCTATCTGGCTATGGGGGTTGATTCCGCCGCAAAATCAAATGTTCATATGTCAGTTACATATAACTCCATACAAACAATCCTCTCAACTATGAGTCAAGTTTGAATAGCGTCCCTCAACTACCACTTAAAATAATGTACCCCTCAACTGTAAGATTTTTTAAAATTACACCTTCTATTTAGACGTTGCCATTTCAATTAATGAAATCGATATACCAAACATAATATATATATATATATATATATATATATATATATATATATATATATATATATATATATATATATATATATATATATATATATAGCCTCCAACCTCCAGAATCCTTGTACTCCTATATTTAAGTGAATGTGATAAGTGATTAAGTGCTCGTTTGGTAAAGTTTTTTTGGAATGACTTTTGACTTTTAGTTTAAAATAAGTCATATTTAAAATATTTGTTTCAGTTTATAAGCTAAAAATCAATAAGTTAGGTATAATACCATTTATGCATTAAAAAACTAAAATTTTAAGTTTTTTAGTTTTTTGAGAACATAAAGACAACTATTCATTAATAAACATATGATTATTACAATCTTACCAATTTCTCATATATAGTTAAATACATAAAAATTGTTAGGAATATTAATTTTAAGATTTTTTTTAAAAAATAAACATTTAATGCGGGATAATGAAAATAATAAATTAATTTTTTATATATTTTGTTATAGAGTAAACAATTTCAACCTCCACATATTTGACTAGTCACATTAAACACATTACCTCCCAATTCTTAGTTAAGCAAATGTTTTTGGGAGTCTTCCTAATTTGGAGGGAGTTTGCTATTTTTTTTATGCCTCCCAAATTTCTGGAAATTATATGGAATATACAGTGAAAGATATAGTACCAAAGTGGCACAGAAAGCTAGATACAGTGCTACGCCTACAATATCTAACATCTGCATTAGTTTCCTAGCTTGTAGGTTATAAGTATATATGATTAATAACTTGTTTTAGTTTGCTACTTCTGTGATCTGTATACAAATATGAAAAATAATTATGTTCTTCGTTATAAAATCAATCTATTTATACTTTATTAACTGATTATAATTAATCCACATATTGTGGATCCAACGGCTAATTAAGAAGTTTTACATCCACAAGGTTCTACTTCTGTTTTTTTCTTCTTTTTAAGAACTTATTGTTATGTACACCACTACACCACATGTATATTTGTGAAAAATACCAAAACCTCTCAGTAGGAAATTCTTCATTTCCAAAAAATCCCAAAAATATATCTTCTATTTGAAATATCCCAAAGTTAAACTTTTAGTGTCAAAAAGTCCAAAACTTAACACTTCTACTAACATTATTAGGGTATTAGGTTTTATTTGAAAGAAAATTTATTTTTAACTTTAATGATTAAGTAAATATATAGTGTTTACTTCAAAAAAGAAAAGTTGTAAGGCACTTATATGATCCTAAATTTCTCAACCATTGAATCTACAAATTATGAATTATTTGAGAAGAATAATTGGTTGGGTCGCTCCTTTATATAGTACATACTTTTAGAGAAGAACACAATGATTATGACATTGAACAACAACAACGTCCAACCCTTGCCTATCTAATAAATATCTTTCGGGCAATGCTATTTTACTTCACTTTTTAACAACACATTTCATAAAATATATTCCCTCTGTTTCAAATTGTTGTTTTCTTTGATTCGACATACTGTTTTAAAAAAATAATTGACTGTGTAAATATTGATGTAATGTGTGATTTTTTTAATGTCTTTATATATGTAGTCATAATTAAAATAGAAAAAATAAGGGTAAAATGATAAAAATATTTTTTTAAAAAAAATTCTAAAATAAGATAATTATTTTGGAATTGACAAAAAGAAAGAAAGACAATTGATTGAAAACGGACAGAGTATATTTTATTTCACTCGTAGATAATAGTTTATGTTTTGTATTGCAGAGTGCTTGTCTAGAAAGAAAATATTTTTTTCTCTTTGTATACATCTATTATATCTAGAAAGAAAACAATATGTATAACCAATATTCCCCTAGGGTTTGATATCAAACCGAATTAATAAAATTTTATGTTGCTCATATAATTTATTTATTACTCCCTCCGTTCCGGGCAAAAAATCTTCATTTGAAAGTCAAATTTTTTAAGAGGATAATAATTTTAGTAGCTCAATATTGTCTCATTAGTAATAAAGTGACTCTTTTATGTTTTAATTTTTGTAAGTGTACTATTTAAGTAAAACATAAAAAAAATAGAATGAGACTCTTTACCCGGAACCGGAACAGAAGGAGTATTAAAATTGACAGGGTAATAAAAATTATAAAGTAGAAAATATATGTATAGTGTAGTATTGTGTTCCAATTACAATGGTTTCCTGTTTTGGTAAGTAAGGAAAAGATATGTAAAAAGGTGGTGAGAGAAAAATGAAAGATGCTGAAAACATTTGGAGAAGGGGAAGTCAAGTAAGGAAGCGCAGAGTCAGAGTGGACTGGACTTGGGGGAGGGGCAGACATTGTCAAGTGTAGTTATTGGGGAGAACTTCCTTTTTCATGTTAGTAGTTGAAGTTGGCTCATTGGGACTCTTTCTTCGATCCCTGCAAGCCACAAGCTTTAAGTTTGGAGGCTGCCGTGCATGGCTGAATGCTGTTGGCCCCCTTCAATTCTGACTGATACTCTACACTTGTAAGCAAACGGTTGGAGATGGATGGATAGATAGAAATGATGATTCGGATTCCCGATTCCCTAAAGTTAGATTATTGTACGTACTCCTCCTCGGCCTCCAATAAAAATGGAAGCTGATGGTAGTGCGTACTCATTTCAAAACCATCGTTTCTCCATTCCAGATGGCCAACTGTCTTATCCAATTATATATGGATATATCGGAATGGTGAAAAACAAAAACAAAAACTAGTTGATTTATTGGACGCACAAAACAATTAAGTAATAGACCATATGAAATTTATTTTGTTGTTGGGGTTGAGGGTGACCTGTGGGTGAGGCCTGAGGCCTGAGGGGGTGGCATGTGGCTCAGTAGTCAGTAGAGCATGAGGTCGATGGGGTCAAGTCAATGTCCCTTAAAAAGGACTTTTGGGACCCTCTATATATTAATTGTTGCTACGGTAACATATAACATGGTGTCCATGTTATGTCAGGAAGGAAAACCTTCTTAGTATTATATAATATAATATAATCAGACCACTTGTGTTCGATATATACCGGTTAGTTTTTTTGTAATTTGAATTTTTTTTATTATCAAAAGTTAACATATTTTTACTTATTTACAGAGAAATAAACCACAACCTTTATATTTATTTGCGTCTCCCATAAGTTGTCCCAACCTTTATTGACTACAGTCAAAATAGTATGGTTTCATATTTTGTATTTTTTGAAAAATCAAATAAATTGAGTGCTAATAATAATCATCATTTAATAACAACGCAACAACTTTGCTCTCGGAATGTTTTTAATTTCTATCACAACATTCTTTCGCAAACAAAGTTGATCGATCCAAATGTCTTTTAAAGATGTTGCTAGTACTCTACCAACCAAGAATATCATCTCCACTCTTTATAAAGTAGTCGATTTCATAATATTTACAAAATACATTCACATGGACGTACTCTGATCTCGAAAGGATGTTACAGATAAAATCTACTTAATTCAGAAGTTTAAGATAAGGGAACAGGAAGCATCTTGATGAGGAATACATTTGCCTACTTCTAATGACATAATTAAATAGGATGCTAATTCGTAGTAACATCAATTTGAAATATGATTGTACATAAACAAATAAGCAGCAAGAAAAACTTAACCCAATAGTACATGTTACAACTTTGAAAAAGCAAGGTATCGTCTCTGTTACATACATAAGCCTTTACATGAATGGACTCATTTGATTCAACATGAATCAGATGCACACGCATATGTATCGATTCTATTTTTAACCAAACAAGTAATACATAAACAACAAAGTGACACCAACAATATGACTGAGTAAGAAAACAAAAGCATTATGCAATATTAAAGCGACAAGCAAAGATAACAATTACTTGGATGGGTCCCCAAATAAAGTATTTACTATTTACAAAGATGGGTGTGGGACTAGTGCTGTTAAAACGAGTTGGTGGGTTGAGTCAGTTCACGATCAAGAAAACTCGTGGGTTGGTGGGTTGAAGAAAACGTGGGAGTTCGTGGGTCTTTTGTGGTTGTAACTATGAAAAGTTTAAGTTCAAGACAACAAGGACTAACTTTGTAATTGGTTATAAAGTTGGAGTTGTTGTTGTAACTTCTTTATCTTGTATTATTGGTTAGTTTGTTATTCATTAAGGGTATTTTTGTAATTTCCCTTTGTTTAGCCGTTAAGCTTAGTAACTTCTTTATCTTGGTTTAGTTGATGTTATTGCATTAATGTGAATTCTTTGTTTTTTTTCCCTTTCATTAAAACGAATTATGAAGAACAATTATCAAATTCTCAATAAATCATTTGAATTTTTATCTCATGTGAATTCTTTGTTTTGATTTGAATTTTTATCATGGTATCGAGCATGTGAATTTCTTTGTTTTGAATCACTTCTCTTCATCATCTCAACCAAAGCTTCTCTCTCTACCAAAGCTTCTTCTCTCTTCTTGTCTGGTAAGGATCTTTTTCCTTTTCTTGTTCTATCCCCTGTTTCTTGCCTTCTTCTTCTCATGTTTTTCTCTCCATGACTAACAATCAATCCTCTACATCTCCTACTCTGGATACAAATAAAACCTCTACTAGTAACACATCTGATTTTTATGATTTTTCTGACTCCACCTTTCAATTACCCCCTGAACATCCTCTTTTTCTTCATCCTCATGATCATCCAGGGATGACCCTTGTTACTGACCCTCTTACTGATTGCAATTTCACCCAATGGAAACTTGCAATCACTATTGCCCTCTCTGCCAAGAATAAACTTGGCATGATCAATGGTTTTTTCAAGAAACCCTAATCTGAATCCAAGTATACCAGTTCATGGGAAAGATGTAATTCCATGGTTATATCTTGGCTCCTTAATTCTGTTAGCCCCGAAATACGTCAAAGTATTGTGTACTTCCCAACCTCTTGTGAGATGTGGGAAGATCTCATAACCAGATACTCACAAAATGATATTCCCAAACTTTATCAAATTCGCAAAACTATTGCTCTTTGTACTCAAGGAACCCTATCTGTCAATTCCTACTTTACCAAATTTCGGGGACTGTGGGATGAATTACAAAACCTTCTCCCCTTGCCTAATTGCCACTGTGATTGTGTCTGTGGTGCCTCTAGACTTCGTGAGGAGTATGACCATGCCTATAAAATCACTCAGTTTCTAATGGGTCTCTCAGACACCTACACTGATGTCAGAGGTCAAATATTAAGGATGGTGCCTCTGCCTTCCTTATCTAAAATTGTCTCCATGAGGGCCAAAGGAAATACGACATCTCCCACAATCAATCAGATGTTTCAACAATTTTATTTGGAAAATCTGGCAACAACAACAACTACACAGGAGGCAACAGATTCAACAAAGTTGGACCAAATTCTGGTAGAAATACAGGTCTCAACAACAATACTTCAAAAGGCAATTTTTTTTGTGATTATTGCCATGGAGATTCTCACCCCAAAGAAAAGTGTTTCTTTCTCCATGGCTACCCTGACTGGCATCCCCAATTTGTCAATAAACCAAATCTTTCCCGTATGCCAAAGAACAAAGGAAAAGGTAAAAGTATTGTATCTACAAATTCAGTGTCCTTGAAAGATAACCCCAATAATAGTGGCCACTTCACAAATGAACAATTTGCTCAACTCTTGTTTATGCTTAACACCAAGGTAAACTACATTGAAATAGAATCCCCTCTTGACAACACTGAAGTTCAAATGGCAGGTACTCCTTTTTCCATTTCTAAACATGTTAATTCTCTCTACCTATCTAACTCAAAAAACAACACAAATGACTAAATAATTGATACATGTGCTTCAGATCATATAACCAACTCCTTTTCTATTCTTATTGACCCTATTCCCATTCAATCTGTTATTCACTTACCCAATGGAAAGAGTTCTATGATAACTCACAAAGGGACTATTAAATTGTCTTCAGGCATTATTACTTTGTACAATGTCTTCTATGTTCCTAAATTCAATTTTAATTTATTATATGGGAGAAAATTTACTCATGACAATAAATGCAACCTCATTTTTTCTGCTAATCTTTGCTGTGTCCAAGACCCAGTCAAGAAGACCACCAAGGTGATTGGTAAACTTGTAGAAGGGCTTTATAAACTTGAGCATCCTCACCATCATGTGGAAATCAACCTGGATAACCTGGATGATGCCTATTCTTCTTTTAGGACAGCCAACAATGTTCAAACTCAAACTGTAAACCATGAAGTTCATTCTAGTTCTTCTCCTATTGATTATGTGTACTTATGGCATAAAAGATTAGGCCATTTACCTTTATAAGCTATGAAATACATTGATTCCTTATGTTCTTTGAATTTTAAAGATTACAAAATTTTTAGTTGTGATATATGTCAACTTGCAAGACAGACTAGACAACCTTTTAACCTAAGTAATTCCCACAACACTTCTTCCTTTGATCTCCTGCACTGTGATATATGGGGACCTTATAGGCACTCCACATGTAATGGCTGCAATTCCTTCCTCACCATTGTTGATGACCATACTAGGGCTATTTGGACTATTCTTCTTAAATCTAAAGCCAATGCTTGTCATATCATGCATAATTTTCTCATTATGATTAAGACTCAATTTAACAAATCTGTCAAAGAAATAAGGTCTGACAATGGAACTGAGTTTTTTAACTCTTGTATGAATTCTCTTCTTGATTCCCTTGGCATCATTCATCAAAGCTCTTGCACATAAACACCTCAACAAAATGGCAGGGCTGAAAGAAAACATAGACATTTGTTAGAGCTTGCTAGAGCCCTCAAATTCCAAGCTGACCTACCTATCCATTTTTTGGGGGATTGTCTTCTCACTGTCACTTATCTCATTAACAGGTTACCTAATTCTGTCTTGAATTTCAAAACCCCCCTTTGAAACCTTGCATGGTACTTCTCCCAATTATAAACATCTAAAAACTTTAGGCTGTCTTTGTTATGCTTCTACTTTGACTTACAATAGAGACAAGTTTCTTCCTAGAGCCCAGAAATGTGTGTTTCGTGGCTATGCCTCCTCTAAAAAGGCTTATAAATGTTACAATATCAATACTCACCAAACTTTCTTCAGCAGGGATGTTGTGTTCTGTGAAAATGTTTTCCCTTTTCAAAATAACATCCAAATTGACTTCATCAACAAAAGCATGTTTCCCACCACTGATATACCTACTTCTATATATAATGATGATCTACCTACTCCACCTTTACAAGAATCTATTATTCCTAATACAACTAACCCCAATATCGAACCTACTAATACCTTACCTGAAACAAATCCCAATGCTCCCTTAAGTTCAAGACCTGTTAGAAATAAAGCCATTCCTATTAAATTTAAAGACTACTCAGGTCTACCTACTCATCTTCAAACCAATGCAGGAAGAGTTAAAGGTACATCTCCTTATCCCTTCAATAAATTCTGTAACTTTAGTCATGTTTCTGCCAATTACAAGAAACATTCTTGTAATATTTCTGTTGTGCATGAACCTCAGTCTTTTGAACAGGCCAAGAAGGATCCTCTATGGTGTAAAGCCATGGAAGAGGAACTAATAGCCTTGGCAAGTAACAAGACCTGGACTGTGGGATACTAAAAAAAAAACACAAAGTGGGCTCAAAATGGACATTCAAAATAAAATATCATCCTGATGATAGCATTGACAAGTACAAAGCTAGACTTGTTGCAAAAGGGTTCACTCAAGTGGCAAGAAATGACTACTTTGAGACATTTGCTCCAGTTGCTAAGATGACTTCTATCAGAATGCTCATTGCCATTGCTGCCTCAAAGAACTGGAGAATAACTCACATGGATGTCTCCAATGCCTTTTTGCATGGAGACCTTAATGAAGATGTCTACATGGACTTGCCTCCTGGCTATTGTCATAACCTTTCAAAGGACAAAGGCCCTATTGTCTGCAAAATTCACAAGTCTTTATCTGGGCTAAAGCAAGAACCAAGGCAATGGTTTGAAAAAATTTCAAATACAATTACTCAGTTTGGATTCATTCAATCCCAAAATGATCATACCCTATTCTTAATGAAGATTGAAGAAGACCTTATTGCTATTTTGGTATATGTTGATGACCTCCTTATAATAGGAACCAGCAAGGATTTAATTACTAAAGTCAAGACATATCTTCACTGTAAGTTTCATGTGAATGACCTTGGTGAACGCAAGTATTTTCTTGGCCTTGAAGTGGCTAGAAACTCATCAGGTATATGCCTTCATCAAATAAAGTACACTGTTGATATTATCACTGATTGTGGTCTCTTAGACTCCAAACCTAAGACCACTCCTATTGAACAACATCATAAGCTGGCCACTAATTATGGAATTCCCTTAAGTAATGCTTTTCCTTATAGAAGGCTTGTAGGAAGGTTGATCTATCTCACCATAACCAGACTTGATATCTCATATGGTGTTCAAATCTTGAGCCAATTCATGGAAAATCCTACTACTAATCAGTAGAAGTCTACCCTAAGACTTGTTAAATACCTCAATGGAAGCCTGGGACAAGGTCTCTTTTTATCCTGTTGACAACCATTTAACTTTTTCTGCCTTTTGTGACTCTAACTGGGCCTCCTTTTGTGACAACCTCACTGGATTTTGTGTTTTTCTTGGAAATGTTCTTATATCATGGAAGAATAAAAAAGCAGAACATTGTGAGTAGATCCTCAGCAGAAGCAGAATACATAAGTATGGCCAATACTTCCTTTGAACTCACTTGGATTATGGCTATGCTTAAAGACTTTCAGATTCTTCCTACATGTCCAATTCCTCTTCACTGTGACAGGGTTCAAGACCTGTTAAAACTTAACAAATGTCAAGTTACAGGGTTTAAAAATGCAAAAGGGAAAGCAGGATGCGTAAAACAGTGAAATGAAGGGGCCAAATTGTCAAAAAGAAGCCTAGAATTGGATCCAGGCGCCACCACCATGCATAACAGGCACAGCGCCCAGACCCTATATGGGTGGCGCCAGCATAGTGCTCAGGTACTGTAGCACTTTGCCTTCGGTACTCTCTCTCAAGCGCGCGGTACAAGCCGATAAAGCACATAATGAAAACTCAAAATGACAACGAGATCCCCACTCCCAGCTATAAATAGAGGTGCCCGGCTTCAGAAAATGGGACACAAAAATTTTACGCCGCACACAGTTCACACAACGTTGAGTTTACGCAGTGAAGAGCAATCGTGAGAAAGAGATAGTTCCCCTCCTCCTATAAGCCTCGAAACTCTGCCAAATCTCCTCCAAACACAAATCCAACCGGTCAAAGTGAATCTTAGTCTTCCAGCTAGGATTCCACCCTATTTCCCCGGTCCAAAAATCCAAAAGTGAGCAGTTACTCTGCTCGAATCCAAAGGCCAAATCCACCAGAAGCAAGCGCTTCTCGATTCCGCCAGAAGAAGCAAACAACAAAGAAAAACGCAAGCAGCTGTTTCCGCCCATTTTACAGTGCCTGAAAGCAAGTTTCGGAAGCAGTTACTCTGCCCGAATCACAACAGCAGCAAAAGACTCCCTTTCCCGGAAGGACAGAGCGAGCATATCCTACGCTTTTAAAGGTAAGCCTTTAAGAGGTTTTTATATAAAAGTGTTATTTTCATCCGGCTCAATGTAAAAAATATAAGCAGTTATGCTGCCCGGATTTATATAAGAAATAACACTAAAAAGAGCCATTATTATGACCAAATATTTTTAAGTGTATTTGTAATTACTGGAAGGAGGCAGCTGTAAGTCTGTAAATAATGTAGATATAGATATATTTGTTTTAATGCTTTATTTCATTTGCTGAATAAATATAATAAAAGCATATTTTAGCCAAAAACTATTTTAAAGACCGAAAGGGCGAGTTGGGTGCCTAACACCTTCCCAACTCGTAACTTAGCCCCCGAACCCTTTTTTACAAACTCTGGTTATTTTTTGTTTTTCTTTATTTCTCATTAAAACAAAGATGACGACTCTGTTACAACATTTTGGATCATAGTGAGGCCCGTAACATCCTTTTTTTGCACTTTTCCGTTTTCCCCTAAACAATGGATGATAAGAATGAAAAGGGTGATGCATTTTCTGTATCTTGTTTTCCCCTAAACAAGGGAGGATGAGATACGAAGAAACTCAAAGCACTCATAGCGATCCAAAATAAACCTACGGTCACGGTGAGGCTCGCAACATCCTTTTTTTGCATTTTTTCGTTTTTCCCTAAACATGGGACGATGGGGATGAAAAGGGTGATGCATTTTCTGTATCTTGTTTTCCCCTAAACAAGGGAGGATGAGATACAGAGAAATCCATTGTACTCATAGTGACCTAGGACGATTTTCAAGTCCATAGTGAGGCAGGTGTAGACACCCCAATTTCGTACCCCTGGTACGTAACATTTGACATGCGATATCAAGACCTTTTAAAACTTAACGAATGTCAAGTTACAGGATTTAAAAATGCAAAAGACAAAGCAGGATGCATAAAACAGTAAAATGCAGGGGCCAGAGTGTCAAAAAGGAGGCAAAGAATGAAGACTTGGCGCTGCCACAATGCTCCATGGGCGCGGCGCCCAGAACCTTAGGGTTCGGCGCCCAGCTCTGCTACACACTCCGACTTAACGCATTGCACAAGCCTTCAAGCGCGCGGTACAAGCTGGTGAAGCACAAGATGAATATCAGAAATCCCGGCGGTGTCCCTCCTTCGGCCTATAAATAGAAGGCCCCGGCTTCGGGAATTCACACACTCACACACCAGACACACAGTCACAAAGAGTGAAAACGATGTGCGTTTATTTTACGCAGTGAGCGATCGTGAGAATAGTGAGTTCTCCCTCCTATAAAGCCTCGAAGCTCTGTTAAATCTCCTCCAAACACAAAACCAACCGGTCAAAGTGAGCCTTAGCCCCCCAGCTAGGTTTTCACCCTATTCCCCCGGTCCAAAAATCTCAAAAAGAGCCATTGCTCTGCCCGAGTAAAAAGGTCAAATCCGCCAAAAGCAAGCAGCTGATCTACCCAATTTCCGCCAGGAGCAAGCAAACAACAGCAAAAACGCAAGCAGTTGCTCCGCCCGTTTAACGATGCCCAGAAGCAAACTTCGGAAGCAGTCACCATGCCCGAACCACAATAGCAGCAAAAAGACTCCCTCTCCCGGAAGGACAGAGCGAGCACACCAACGCTCTTAAAGGTGAGCCTTTAAGAGTTTTATTTATATAAAAAAAGTTATTTTCCATCTGGCCCAATGTAAAAATATAAGCTATTATGCTTCCCGGATTTATTTAGAAAATAGCTTTAAAAAGAGCCATTATTATGGTCAAATATTTTTAAATGTATTTGTAATTATTGGAAAGAGGTGGCTGCAAGTCTGTAAATAATGTAAACATGAATATATTTGTTTTTAATGCTTTATTTATTTGCTAGAAAAATATAACAAAAAGCATACTTTAGCCAAAAACTGTTTTGAGACCGAAAGGGTGAGTTGGGTGCCTAGCACCTTCCAAACTCGTAACTTAGCCTCCGAACCCGTTTTTTACAATCTCTGGTTTTATTTTGGTTTTTTCTTTGTTTTCTCCTTAAAATAAAGATGGCGACTCTGTCAAAACATTTTGGATCACAGTGAGGCCCGCAACATCCTTTCTTGCACTTTTCTGCTTTCCCCTAAACAAGGGAGAATGAGAATGAAAGGGTGATGCATTTCCTGCATCTTGTTTTCCTCTAAACAAGGGAGGATGGGATATGGGGAGCCAATGCACTCATAGCGATCCAAAATAGGCCTTAAGGCAATTTTCATAAAGTCCATAGTGGGGCCCGCAACATCCTTTTTTTGCACTTTTCTGTTTTCCCCTAAACAAGGGACAATGGAAATGAAAAGGGTGATGCATTTTCTGTATCTTATTTTCCCCTAAACAATGGAAGGTGAGATATGGAAAAACTCAAAGCTCTCATATTGGACCAAAAATCACTAAGGTGACCGAGGCGTAGTCAACGCACTTTTTGACAGCATCCTTTCCGCATTTTTATTTTCGTCTTCCCCTAAACAATGGAAGGTGGAATGGAAAGCGTGGTGTCCGGTTACGCCGCGCGCCCCTAGAAAAGGGCGCGCGGGGCGCGGGCGCATCCCGGGGAACCCACAGCAGGGCGTGCTCCCACGTGCTTTCGCAACATCCTTTTTTTTGCACTTTTTTGTTTTCCCCTAAACAAAGGACGATGAAAATGAAAAGGGTGATGCGTTTTCTGTATCATGTTTTCCCCTAAACAAGGGAGGATGAGATATGGAGAAATTCAAAGCTCTCATAATGGACTAAAGCACACTCGGTGACCGATACGTATTCAACGCGCTTTTTGACAACACTCTTTCTGCACTTTTAATTTCGTCTTCTGAAAGAACGTGATACCACGGATTCTCGATATGAGTCAATGTTATTGTCAATGTTGCAGTGAATGTTGCAACAATGACAGTGACAATGTGAACAGCAAGTGTATCACAGAAAATAGCAGCGGAAGATTTGTTTTCTGATATCGAACCAAACAGAATATAGAAGACAGAAAATCACACAAAAACAATCTACAAGTATCAAACTTGTAGATCAAGCCTCAAGGCAACACAATATATTAAAACCAACACTGTTTTTAAACCTTAACAGTTAACACAAAATTCTCACAAGATATAGAATCTTGGAGAACCAAAAACCCACATAAATCACTATACCAAACGTGGGAAGAAAGAACCAAAAACAAATTTCAAACAAAGAAACGAAAAAGAAGCACACAATACGTAACTTCAGAAGAACGAAGCTGTCTTCACAGAAGTTTCAAACCAACATGCGCTTGTGAGAAAACTGCTTGCAGAATGCTCTCAGTTTATGGCCTTTCAATCTACTTTCTCAAGCTCTACACAGCAGGCTGTAAAAACTCAATCTCTCATTCAAGCTCTCTGAATATATTCTTCCTTGCAAGTTTGCCGTCTATCTTCTCTGTGTCAAGCTCGGCGTAGTCTCAAACCAGTAAAATCACTGCATATATAGGGCACAAACCGCAAGAACACGGCACAAGGAAACCTTTCTCCAACGGGTAAGAGATTAGCACAATATTACAAAAGATTATGTTTCTTATTATGATACCTCTAATAACTAAATTATTTTGTAAAGATTTAGTTACCAAAAATATATCACAAGATATCTTTCCTAACAAAACTATGATACATGAAATAACTAAATTATTTGCAAAGATTTAGTTACCTAACTAATATACCCAAAATCTTTTGAAAGATTTTCCTATAAAAAACAAATCAATCTACCAAAAATATTCTAAACAAAATCTAACACCTAAAATAAACATTGACTAAATTAAAATTCTTCTTTGACCAAGAAAGGTGAAAACAAGATAAAATAGGCCATGCCTATTTTACCCTTACAATCTCCCCCTTTGTTGAACCTTTCTGGTCAAATCAAAAAACAAGTGTTTATACAAAACCAATCAAACCATCTAACCTGCATAGGTTAGAAAATCTCATCTCCCCCTGAATTTGTGCAAGGAGCACAAATCAGAAATCATCACCATCACAAGAAACACTTGATCTCTCTCCCCCTATTTGACCGGAAAAGGAAGAGGGATAAACAAGCTTTTAGGAACTCTCAAAAATTCAAGATTTTGAAAAAACACAATAAAGTGTTCACCAAGATTTGATCACACCACTTAGCAAAAACAGAGCACATCATATCCAGATTCAAAACCTCTTAGTTTCCCACAAAAATTAGACAACCACTACATATTTTTCAACATGGAGATTTTTGAAAATTGATTTGCACAGTTTGAGTTTAGGACAAAATTTCACCAAGCTGAATATCATTGCCAACAATGCATGTCCTAAATTTTATGCCTAAAAAACATGATAACTAAAAGCTAGGCAAAAGAAAAAAAAAAAATGCAATCACACACAAGTGATAAAGACCAGATCAAAAGATGTAGTTCCTAATGTTGCTGCATTGGGAGATGCATTCGCCAAAATTGTGATTTTATTTTCAATTTTGCTCTTTTTTTTTTTTTTTAAATTTTCTCAACCAAATTTCTCTCCCAAGATCATAAATTTTTTAACAACAAAAATCCATAGGTACTTTATTTCCCTAGGAATATAGCTCTACTTTATTTCAAGCTATTCAACACTTGCCACTAGGAACCTTTCACACTATTTACCAAGGGAAGCAATTTTGCATTTGATCAACCCATGAAATCCGAAGATTCATAGTCCCAAAAGAAAGGTGCCACAACCTTGTTCATAGGTAGCTCTTTTCCGTTAGGTAGCTTTCACACTTTTTCAATTAAGGGGAGTCAATTTTCTCAAGATCAACCCATGAGAACCTAAGTTCCATAGTACCTTGACAAATTGCAAAGATCCCAAAAATTTCAAAAGGTAGCTCTTTCCTTTGTGGACTTTAAACATACTCAAGAACTGGGAGAGAGAGAGAATCATAACAATGAAACCACAACATATTTTGAATGAAATTCCCAAGCAACCACAAGAGACACATACATGTGAGACAATTGATCTAGAGTGCCCTCTAAAGACAAAATGCAATCATGCCTAATTTTGATTTTTTTTGTTTTTTTTTTGTTTTTTTTTGTTTTTTTTTTGTTTTTTTTTTGTTTTTTAAAATTAACTAAGTGTAAAATCATATGGCACACAAAACATAAGAGATTTCCAAAGATTGAAAAAACTCTCAAAAACAAGACACTTGGCAAATATATCAGCAAGATGATTTTCAGTCCCAACATGTTCAATGCAAACAATTTACATATTCAACCAAGTCTCTAATAAAGTGGTGTTTTATATTAATGTGTTTTGTTAGAGAATGATGAACTGGATTTTTGTGCTAAGCAAAATGCATAGGTGTTATCAAAAAACAAGGTTAACACATCAATGTGAACACATAATCTTTGATCATTTGAAACATCCATAAAAGATTTAAGGCTTCTCTCAAAAATATTTTGATAAGCATGCAAATTTTTGAGATTCAACCTTACCTCTTCTCCTTGTGTATATGCCATCATGAATATCACCTATCACTTGAGAGATTGGATGGTTTTTCTGAATACGGCTAGGAATGTCATGGCTGCAACCATCCAAATTGGACTGATTTTCTGAATGTACAGGACCTGATTCTGAAAGTTCAGACTGCTTTCGATCCGACAAGTTTCTGTCCAATGTTGCTCCCATTGTTGCAACATTGGGTGACACAATGGGTGACACATTGGGTGAAACAATGTGAATCACATTGGCTGAACTTTCTAATATGCAAGTTCCTGCCTCGATTATGTGTTCGGTTCAGATGCCGTTCTCGAACATTTTGGAGGAGAAACATCATGCTTAGAACCGTGACATATATCAAAAGGTTCACAATATTTGGACTTGCCTTTGTCATTACTACCCTTAGGAACCCACATCCGCTTAAAAACTTTGAGTTGGAGATTTTTGAAAAATTTCGATTTGTCTTTGAATGAGGCTTCCAATGTGTCCGCCAATGTTGTTGCATTGGTGGCGCGATTGGTCGCCCATACGGTTCTCGCTAATGAGCTTTTTCAAAGAAATTTTGCCCCATTTCATTCTCATACATGGCCTTTTTCAAAAACAAAAGGGTTGTATGTGACCGTGCTTATGGCGTAGTGACAAACATAATTTTTCTTTCTTACTCTCGGTTTTTCACGTAAAACAGCCAGAAAACTTTCATTGGTCTTTTGGTTCCGTATGTTCCTTCTCCCTCTTTCACAAATACCTTAGGGACAAAACCAATACCGATCTAGAAGTATTACTGCACCAAAGAGATCATCAACCTTTTGTTTGCTAGAATTCCACTTGGTCATGGTCTCTTTTGCTTGAGTAAGTCGCTCCTTTAACTTCTCAATCTCCACGTCCTTTCTACTTAGGACACTCTCCACCTCACTATGCATTCTTTTTGTTCTTCATTAGCCTTTTTCAGTTCGTTTGCCTTTCCAAGCACTATAACTTGATGAGCTCTCTTTTCCCAATCTTTGTACACTTTTGTAACCTTCTAGCAGTCCGAATCGTGTCACCATCATCCTCTCGCAATTGTGGAATTAAAAAAGAAATTGTTCCTGTACGCTCAATGTCTCTCCCAATGTTGCTCCCGATGTTGCAACATCGGGTGACACATTGGTGAAACATCCGATTTTCTAATCGAATCACAAACAAAGATTCAAGGCAACCGAGTCGGGCATTCTTAGTTTAGAACGAACATTGGCGTGTCCTTCACATAAAGTCCGAAGGGCCTCCCACACATCTTTGGCGATTCATAATTTGCTATCACCCTAAAAGTATTTGCATCTAAGGCCTTATAAATAGCGCACAAGGCTTTCGAGTTAAAAGAAGCAAGATTCCTATCATCATTGGTCCACTCAGATTCTTTGGTGATCTTAACATCACCATCCGAATCTACGCTTTGGGAAGACTCCAACCATTTAAAACAAGAAGCCACGCTCTTTCATCAATGGATTTGATGAAGATGCGCGATCTTGACTTTCCATATCGAATAATTAGCATTTGTGAGAGTAGGAGGATCGAACCACGCTTTCATACCGAGAATCCATCACGCCTTTAAACGTAATCGACTCTTAGTGATATCAAGAGGAGGCTCGATACCAATTGAAAGAACGCGATGCACGGATTCTCGATATGGAACGATGTTCGCCAATGTTGCAAAGTGAATGTTGCAACAATGACAAGAACAATGTGTACCGAAAGTGTATTACGTAAAAATAGCAATGAAGATTTGTTTTCGATATCGAACCAAATGTAATATAGAAGACGAAAATCACATTAAAAACAATCTACAAGTATCAAACTTGTAGATCAAGCCTCAAGGCAACACAATATATTAAAACCAACACGTTTTTAAACCTTAACAGCAACACAAAATTCTCACAAGATATAGAATCTTGGAGAACCAAAACCCACATAAATCACTATACCAAACGTGGGAAGAAAGAACCAAAAACAAATTTCAAACAAAGAAACTAAAAAGAAGCACACAATACGTAACTTCAGAAGAACGGCCGTTCTTCACGAAGTTTCAAACCAACATGCGCTTGTGAGAAAACCGCTTGCATGCTCTCGCTTATGGCCTTTCAATCTACTTTCTCAAGCTCTACACAAGTCAGTAAAACTCAATCTCTCATTCAAGCTCTCAATATATTCTTCCTTGCAAGTTTGCCGCCCTGTCTATCTCTCAGTGTCAAGCTCTCGGCGTAGTCTCAAACCGTAAAATCACGCCCGCATATATAGGGCACAAACTCGCAAGAACACGGCACAAGGAAACCTTCTCCAACTGGGTAAGAGATTAGCACAATATTACAAAAGATTATGTTTCTTATTATGATACCTCTAATAACTAAATTATTTTGTAAAGATTTAGTTACCAAAAATATATCACAAGATATCTTTCCTAACAAAACTATGATACATGAAATAACTAAATTATTTGCAAAGATTTAGTTACCTAACTAATATACCCAAAATCTTTTGAAAGATTTTCCTATAAAAAACAAATCAATCTACCAAAAATATTCTAAACAAAATCTAACACCTAAAATAAACATTGACTAAATTAAAATTCTTCTTTGACCAAGAAAGGTGAAAACAAGATAAAATAGGCCATGCCTATTTTACCCTTACATCTTCCCCTAAACAAGGGAGGATGGAATGGAAAGTGCGATGTCTTCCCCGAGCCACGTGTTCCCCTAAAAAAGGGAGCGTGCGATCCGGGGGATACCTTCCGGGGCACCCATGCTATCACATTGTAAGAAACTTGCTCCAGAAAAACATTATCTCCACTAAGTACATACATTGCATCTCAATCTCAATTAGCCGATGTCCTTACTAAAGCTCTTCCCAGTGGCCAATTCTCTGATCTTCTTGTCAAGTTGCAAGTAAAGAACTTATTCTCCCCTTTCAACTTGAGGGGGGATGTTGAAATCACTAAGGACAAAGGCATAAAAGAAGTTGTTGTTCAAGACAACAGGGACTAACTTTGTACTCATTGGTTATATTCAAGGGTGTCGAGTGTAACTTCTTTATCTTGGTAGTTTAGTTTGTTAGTCATTAAGGGTATTTTTTTTTGTAATTTTCCTTTGTTTAGCTGTTAAGCTTAGTTGGTTAGTTGATGTTTAAATTGCAGTTTTTCCCTTTCTTTTTGTATTAAACGAATTATGACGAATAATTATCAAATTCTCAATAAATCAGTTCTCTCTCCATTTGAATTTTTATCACCAACCAACATATATCAATCATAATAACACAAATTAATTACAGTTTATTGCTCCGAATCTGATCCATTACATATAAACTGAAGTTAACTGTTTGAGAATCACTTGAATATGAGAAAATTGACACAAGTTGGGTCCCACTGTTTAGGAGTTAAAAGCTACTGGAATTAATAATTTCGAATAGCAACGGAAAGGGACCAACATGCATCTCTGCGACTACAATGCATCTATAGAAGTCAGCAATAACATTATACTCCCTCCGGCATAGAGTCTACTATTCTATTTTAAAATATTTCAATTCACTTTTAAAAATTAAGACATACATATATCATTTTATTATTAATGAATTACTAAAAGTGTTAGTTTTTTAAAACATATTTACTTTCAAACGGGGACTCTTTGTCTGAAACTGAGGGATTTCTTCATTTTTCCTACAACCACGTAGTGTTTTCTTATTCCATAAATTAAAGTGACTTTGGGCGACTCACTTCTTACCCATGTCTGTGCTGCCACCTTGCTGATAAAGAATACTCATATCAGCCACCACCAGATAAGAAGAATTTCAAGATTGTACAACATTAATAATATACTTCCCATATTAATGTCATTAGAGCAATCAAACTCTCCCAAAATAATATGGTTGACTCTTTACCCGGAACGAAGGGATCATAGTCGATGAGGGTAGCCTCAACTTTGAGTTTCCAGCCTAGGTAGTTGGTGGTGGTGAGTTTGGTAATATTATGGTGGGAGATGTTTATGAATTGGAAGGTGTGGGCTGGATCATCGGAGTTTTGGATGGTAAGGATGTGGTTGGTGGCAACCATGGAAGCAAAAGCTTTATGGACGACTGCGGAGAGGAAGGTTTAAGAGCAAAACTCTGATACCATGTAGAAATTCACAATAATTAGAATGTCGTCTGGGTGCAGCAGGAGCAGGAAAAGGAGGATGAAGTACTGTCCTCAAGAAATCCTCATACGCCATAATCGGAAAATTTGTCGCTGGCATGAGGAATTTCGACAGGTACTGATACATGTTCGGCAGCTGGCCGAGCTCTATCATCCAGAAAGGAGGCCGATGAGGCACCACTGGAGGTACTAAAATCGACTGATGCTGGCGATTAACCCGCTCGCCCATATATAATGAATCCACCATAATGGATACCATCAGTATCCGGCAGTGGCTCAATCCCAAGGCAACAGCATAATGCCCCTTCAGGCCCTCCCAAGGAAAGAAGTGCACCGTACCCGGATTCGAGCTAATGATCCGCTCCTGCACTCGTTCCTTCTTTTTACAACCGCCATCCTGGGTTGGCCGAACCCTGTTCTCATCAATGTATTGAAGCAGATACGGCGGCTGGTGGACACGTTGATGGAGACGACCCGGCGTGAAATGAAAAAATGAAAAAGCCCAGACATGCAAAGAAAAAAAAGAGAGAGAAGGGAAAAGAAATGTTATCATCAATTAAAAAAAAAAGAAATGTATGCTGCAAAAAAATATATGAAAAAAAAGAGAGAAACAGCAAAAGCAGGAAAAGGCATATACCTCCCACGCCGGGGCAAATCCATTCAATGTCGGCGAGTCATTCCGGCAAGCCCTGTCCATGGAAGCATCTAATTCGGCCAGGCCCGCCTGCCCCCAATCATAAGAAGGGATCTACTCAAAATCAGTCAAACAAGCCAGGACGAAAACCCGCAGGGTGGTAGAAGAGTTGGCGAAAAGCGACGTGCCGAGAAAGAAAAATAAAAATGCCTTAGCCGCGCGAGTCACAGCGGCCATATCATATGCCGGCACCCGCCCAGCGTTGTCGAGGAGCCAGTGTCGCACGCTGCCAATGAAAATCTCGTCCGTCGATTTAAATTCTGGCTCGAAGCCCGGGAGATCCACCACCTCCTCTGGACGCCGACGGAGAGTATAGTCAGGAGCCGTGAGCCGAGTCTCCCGATATCGGGTAGGGAGGCCGCAATAAAAGAAAGTCAGGGGTCATGGTCGCCTCCCCTCAGCTGAAGTGAAAGGTATGAGTGGTGTCCCACCAGTAGTCTCGTAGCACATCAAAGATCGGCAGGTAGCTCGTGAAGGGACGGAAAGCATGAAGGAAGGCGTTGAATCTAGAACCCTCCACCAGGACCTGTGCCGCCTCGGGCAACATGCGGTAAATGTCCATTACATTGGTACAAGAAGCCCAGACCCTCTGGAATGGCCTGCGGAACTAAAAAAAAAGGGAGAGGTAAGTCTATCATCTTTATTTTCCTCATAAATAAAATAAAAAAAAACAAAAAAAAACGAATGAATAAGAATAAATAATAATGATGAATAAGTAAGGATAAATAATAAACATGTTGCATGCATTGTATTTCATAAATCATAAAATTGCAGCATGCTAGTTTCCTGTGATACATTTTATAAAAAATAAAAATAAAATAATAATAATAATATAATAAAACAAACAAACAAAAATAATAATAAAAAAAAGAGAAAAGAAAAAATGTATTTTGAAAGTATATGTTGTATGCTTTTTACATTCTCATAATAAAAATGCATTTTTGTGCATCCAAAAAAAACTAAAAAAGGAAGAAAAAAAAAGATCATATGTATTGTTTTGCATCTAAATGAGTATTCTTGCATTCTAGGCATCATAAAAGTGTATTTTGCATCATAAAAATATGTACTGCATTTTTGCATTATCATATGCATAATAGAATAAAAGAGTGCTCATTCATCATGTTAGTAAGCATCCTATAATTTTTCTGCATTGCATTCGCATCAAATAAAGTAATACATGCATCCATCATTTGCATTTATTGTCCAATAAGCTGCATTAGAGGTGCACTAAAAAGAGAATAAAATGCCACCAATCATGAAAATAAATATTCCTATGGCATTTACTATGTCCCTGCAGCATAAGCATGCATGAAGAATAAATTTTAGGGCATAAAATATATCTGTTTTGCCATGTATTCATCCGAAAAATGTGCCCGAAAATGTATCCGAAAAAAATTAAATTGTATTCCGAAAAGTCCGTTTCGTGAACATATAGCATGCAAAAATATGTTTTAGTCTAAAACATGCATCATATAGCTCCAATTGCATTTATAGTATAAATCATGCATAGTAGGGTCAAATAGTAACCACTAGTTCAATCATGCATCGCAAGAATAAATTGCGTAAATTTCATGCATCATTATCTAATTGCATCATTTATGCATAAATAGGACATGCATAAGCATTATTAATAAAATCAGGAATGCTCCAAAAGTGTCAAACCGTGCTAAAATCTAGCAGATCTGAAGTATATCCAGACAGATCTAAAAAAAAAAGAAAAAGAAACTTACAGAAGTAGGTGGAAGATTGGACACATGGGTGTCCCGATCACGAAGGATATTGCCCCAGTCGTCCGTGGAATATCGGTACCTGATCTTATTCCGGATCAAAGGAGGAAATTCTTTCCTCCTTCCACCAGATTCTGGGTGCATAGGAGTCTTCCCCTTTCTGGATCGCGACGAGGAAGTCATCTACTAGAGAAAACACTTAGGTTGGCGAAAGAAAATTGAGAAAATGAGCAAAAATGGAGAAGAAACTCAAAAGAATAACAATGGCGTCGGAGGAATTGCTGAAGAAAGGAAATGAAGAAGGAAGGAGCAGTAGCTCCCCTCCTTTCTCCCCCCGTCAATAATAAGGGGAGGAAAAAGGAATTTTTCCTTTTTCCCCCTCCGAAGTTTGAAGCTGCGTCACTTAAGTCCCCAGGTTCCGGAAATTGCAAAATGACCCCAAAGCTTAACGAAGAGTTAACGAAAGTAATTTTGTTAACCAAATTCGACGGCCATCCATCCGAGGGCAAAGGAAAAGCGATGTCCCCAGCAGATCAGCCGCAAAATAAGCAGAAAAGCCAAGAAATTCAGGCGGCGAAGGTAAGAATTGTGAAAGAGAAAAAAAAAAGAAAAAAAAAGAAGAAAAGAAGAAAAAGAAAGAAAAAAAAGAAGAAGTCCCTAGCTTGAAGAAGCGAAAGTGGCAGAAATATCAAAATCAACTGAATTCGAAGCAGCCACCCAAGCATGAAAAGGTAAGAAAGGTAAAGTATTCCTATTCCACCTTCAATAAAAAAAAATCTTTTTCAAGTTCTGCTTTAGAAAAAACAAAAAACAAAAAAAAGATGAATATTGAAAAACAAAAAAAAGAGGAATATTGAACAAAAAAAAACAAAAAAGAGGAATATGGAAAAACAAAAAAAGAGGGATATTGAAAGAAAAAAAAAAGAGGAGAAAGGAAGGGAAAAAGAAAAATCTTTTTTTGCCGTATCTGGTGACGGATTTTGATCGGTTGGATACAGTTTTCGAAAAATTTGAAGAAAGTTTTTTTTGCCGTGCTTGGCGACAGATTTTGATCAGTCGAGTGCAGTTTTCGAAAAATTTAAAAATTTTCTTATTGTGTTTGGCGACAAGGTATTGACCGGTTGAGCACAATTTTTGAAAATTTCTCTTAACATATTTCGATAACAGGTATTGACCAGTTGAAATATGGTTTCCGAAAAACTTAAAAATCTTCATACCGTATTTGACAGCCGGTTTTGACCGGTTGAATACGGCTTTTCGAAAAACATGAAAATCTTTTTCCCGTTGTGTTCTTGGACGGGTTTTTGACCCGAAGGACATGACATCCTCGTTGGTGGTTCGACTTGTTTTTGGCCTGAACTACGTTTTGGTCTGAGCTCCTTTATTAAGGGATACGTAGGCAGCCTACACTAGTAGGTCCGACCATTAGAGCATTTCATTGCATATCTGCTTAAAAACTACGATAACCTATTATAACTGACTAAATATGTCTTGGCTATGGAGTTTGGTTAGCATGATAAACTGTTGCATTATAACTATTACCTATTGCATTCCTCTCCTATTTTAATTGAACGAAATTGGAAAGTCTATTGTTTATCAACGATGTTCGTCTACTCAGTAAGCCTCGGGTTACCCGTAGACTCCATCGTTGAGGGGCTCTATAGACACCCCAATTTCGTACTCCTGATATGTGACTCTGGCATGTGATATCAAGAACTGTTTGAACTTAACAAATGTCAAGTTACAGGAGTCAAAAATGCGAAAGGCAAAGCAGGATGCGTGAAACAGTAAAATGCGAGGGATAAAAGTGACAAATTTGAAAGTCAAATAGTGACTTGGCGCAGCCAAAAGGGTCATCTGGCGCCACGCCAAGGCGAGGTAAAATCCGCGCCAAGCTCCCAAACAGTGCCCAAAGAGTTAACGCATTATGCAAATTGTCAAGCGGGTGGTACAAGCCGATGAAGCACAAATCCAACTATAAATACAGGTGTCCGGCTATGCTTTTGGGAGAGATATTAGACGAAGGCTTGAAGCCCGAAGAAACTTTGCGTATTTTTAACGCAGTGAGCGATCAGTGAGCGAGAGTGATCCCCCTCTCTTATAAAGCCTCGAAACCCTGCCAAAACTCCGCCAAATCAAAAACCCACCGATTAAAAGTGATCCTTAGCCCTTTAGTTAGGTATCCACCTTATTTCCCAGGCCCGAAGACCATAAAGTAAGCCGTTACTCTGCCCGAGTAAATAGGCCGAAAACACCCGAAGTAAGCCGTTATTCCGCCCAACCAAAAAAGGCCAAAACCACCACAAATAAGCCTTCATTCTACCCGAGTGAGCGAGCCAAAACCACCAAAAATAAGCAGTCACTCTGCCCAAATCACAACAACAACAACAACAAAAAAGACTCCTTCTCCCTGAAGGACAGAGCGAGCACACTCCGCTCTAAAAGGTAATAGCCTTTAAGGGCGTTATTTTTTTAAAGTTGTTCTTTAAATTCGGCCCAATGTAGAAAATATAAGTCGTTGTGCTGCCCGGATTTAGTTAGAAAATATTATGTAAAAGAGCCATTATAATGGCCAAATATTTTTAAATATATCTGTAATTATTGTAAGGAGACGGCCGCAAGTCCGTAAATAATGTAGCCGCGGATGTATTTGCTTTTTATTTTCCTGTCTTTAAATGCTTTATTTATTTGCTAAATAAATATAACAAAAAGCATACTTTAGCCAAAAACCACTTTTGAGACCGAAAGGGCAAGTTGGGTGCCTAGCACCTTCCCAACTCGTAACTTAGCCTCCGAACCCGTTTTATAATCTCTGGTTTTTCTTCTTTTTTTTGTTTTGCTTTATTTTTGCCTTAAAATAAAGATGGTGACTCTATAAAACATTTTGGATCCAGTGGGGCCTCGCAACACTCCTTTCTTGCACTTTTCAGTTTTCCCCTAAAAAAGGGATAATGAGAATGAAAGGGTGATGTATTCTCATATCCTGGTATCCCCTAAATAAGGGATAACTTGATGCGGGAAACTCAAAGCTCCCATAGTGATCCGAAATAGGCCATAAGGCTATTTTCATAAAATCCATAGTGGGGGCGTCGTTTCCCCTAAAAAATGGAGAATGTGAATGAAAGGGTGATGCATTACATATCCTGGTATCCCCTAAACAAATGATAACTTGATGCGGTAAACCCAAATTTCCCATATTGGATCAAAAATCCACTAAAGTCAACCAAGGCGCATTCCAACGCGTTATTTTAGACATCACTCCTCTCGCACTTTTTAATTTCGTTCTCCCCTAAACAAGGGAGGATGGAATGAGAGCAGTGATGTCCCGCATCCGCACGTACGCGCACCCCTATCCAAGGGCGCGCGGGGCGCAGGCGCACACGCCGGGTGACCCACGCTGCCTCATTCGACTTTGAGTCCCTTGATCTGGACATATATTCCGTTTGCCAACCGATTAGCCGAATCTGGGTCCATGGTCTTCATAGACATCTCCTTGTAACATCCTTATCTTTAGAATTGTATCAGGTGTTTAGATTAGTTGTTTAAAAGGAGTAGTTAAGTCACCGAAAGTTGTAATGAACTTTGTAATCTTTAGATCCTCTTTGTATTCGAGCTTATTTTGATCTAAATGAGAACTTGTTCATAGCATCTTTACTTCATGTCTATCTGCTTTTGTAAGAATATTCCTTGATAACATGAAATCTTATATTTGCTTATGAATTCAGTATCTATACTTATCATAAAAATTTTGTTCCGAATTCAAAACAGCAAATATAACTCTGCTTTAACCCAACAGCAAACCAATCCTTAAACCATAAATATTCCTATTCAACATAATAAATATGATGAGACTTTCCTAGGATCTATTTTTTAAACAAAAAGTTTTATTTCAAGTAAAAACTTCAATGATTACTGGTAGAAATCTCATCAGAAGAATTAATGTTGGAATATGGATAATTTCAGTTTTGGATTTCTTAGAAGGAACTGCATACCTTGCAACTACTTCATCAAGAATTGAAGATCTCATCTCAACCCATGATGTTATGGTGAATCTTAATTCCCATCCATAATTTCAGGTCTCTATAGCTTCAACGGTAGACCTTACCTCTGCCGTTGAAACAACGACCTTTCGAGGAACAAGCAGTCTCTTCAATTCTTTTTCTTATCTGTTGTTTCCTCTGTTCAATGACAACTCTGCTCTTATCTCTCTCTTTCCCTTGTCTTGAACGAAGATGACTTCCTTTCCTAAAAAGGTTAGTCATCATCCTAAGCTGTTGACCTTGAAGCAAAATTCATTCTTCTTCTTCAAAACCTTCAGCCAAACTAAGTATGAGCTACTTGTTTCTCTGTGATCCAAGTGCTCTAACTTAAATGGTTGATGTCTTCCGTTTTGCTTCTAAATTCTCTTATCATTCAATTGGGATTCTATTATGAAGAAGCATAGTCATCAGTTAATCCCTGTCGATGAAGTAGTTGAACCTCCTAACAGCTGCTAAGGCATAAAAGAAGTCTGTTGGTACTCTACATTCTACCCCATTCTACACCAGACACCTGCAGACCATGTTCTCTCATCAAAAAGGATCGAAACGTAAGTACTATACCAGTGAGGAGGAGCCAACTGCAGAAGTCTTCTTCAAATGCTGACACTATTGTTGCTATTGCTACTACTTCTAATAAAAAGAAGCATTCGGCTCTTTCCACCTCTGTTTGTTCTCAATGCCAATGAAGCTTATGGTCCATCCTTCCAGAAGCCAAGGCATTCCAAAGGAAAAGCTTGCTGCAAAATTCCTCATTCATTTGGTATCGGCAGACCTCAATGTCTGATGTTCCATCTTTATTCAACAAACCTTCTTATCTACGAAACTTATCTATATACACCCTGTATTAGCAGACTTTATTCTTGCTGATCTCTTTCATCAGCAGACCCTCATCTATGCCGACTCTCTTCTCATCCATTCATTTGACAGCGGCATACCTCAATCTCTAGTTTACTGATTGATCGATGTATTTTATACGTCGATTTCCTATACTTCTATGACTTAAATTGAGCGATTTCACGAGGCTTTTGGCTACTGAGATGCGTTTTCTAGTGATTTTGTGAGTTTCAGGGTTTTAGGTGAAAGTATTCAGATTTTAAGGCTTTTTGGTGAAAATTCCGAGAAGGGGTCAGAGTGTAAAATTGAAGAAGAAAGAAGGAGAATCAGACTAGGCACCTTGCGATCGCAAGGTGCAGTAGACCTTGCCTCTGCAAGGTGGACAGAAACACAGAACTCAACCCCGGAGAAATCAAGGACCTTGCGGACGCAAGGTGCCTTACACCTTGCGACCGCAAGGTAGTTAGAATGCCCAGATTTGTGTTTTCACAAGAGATCTAATTGCCTTACAACTCCATGGTATAAATAGAGGTCGGTAGCCAGAGCATTGGACGGCTGGAGACGGCTAGAAAGTAGTTTTATATAGCTTTAGAATAGATTTTAGGTAGTATAACATAATTAGTCATTGTAATTACAAGTATTGAAGATCGATTCATGTATTCATTCATCTCCATGTGCTGTTCATCTTCAAGGATGAACTAAATCTTCATTAATCTAGGAGGTGGCAGGTAACTTGTATCGAATCTATACTTTAATTTATATTTATATTCATTCAATTCTTGTTGATTGTGGTGTTTATCAATCCCTATATTATTTCACTTTGAACAAATGAATGTAATCGTGGATAATAAAGGCCTAGAGGTGCGGATAACTGCATGATCAATGTGCATATATCGTACACTGGCTCACCATCACAATAAATTGGACCTATCGATGCACGAGAGGGATAAGTTAGGGCCAGGTTCCATATATAACCTAAGTGACAGTTAGATCATATGTTCTTATGCCTAGGATATAGGATGGATGAATTATTTGAAGATGGAGACTGAACGGTAATTTGATAGGCTATATTTATATTTTGTGAACGAACCCAAGAGATTGAATGATAATTTATTAAAAAGTGAGCATAGAGGAGATATAAGTGAGACCCTAATCCTAGATTTCCATCCACCATAAGATCTTCATAACCTGTAATTGCCGCTAATTAGTTAAACAAGAATAATAATAAATTAGTTTAGAGAAAAATCAATATAAAAACCCCCTTAGATTAATAATTTGCTATCAATAAATCGTACTATCTGTGATCTTCTTGTCTCTGTGGTTTGACCCTTGCTTCCAAAAACTATTCTCCAATAGTCTTGTCCACTTGCAAGGAAAATAATTAAAATAAGACATCGATCAAGTTTTTGGCGTCGTTGCCGGGGACAAGCTAGTTTACATAGTTAGTTTGTTGGTAGCGTAAATTCTTAATTTAATTTCAGTTTTTAGTTTTTATAAAAATAAAAATACAAAAAGATTTTATTTTATTCGTTTTTAATAGTTAGTTGTTTTAAAATTGCTTTATTTATTTTATGCACGATCGTAGATCTTTGAATCCTTAACTGGTAGAACTTAATCAAGATATAAATAATATTAGAAGGAATCAAGAAGAACTTGAAAATCTAGCAATCCAGCCTGATAATCAAGAACAATTGAATCTAGAGGATCCTCTGGTTGATCCTCCAATGGATAATATTAATCAAAATCCTGAAAATCCGGTTCGCCCGGTTAATGTGAATCAAAGAGAAGAAGAACCTGCTAGGAGAAATATGGAAGTAGTCGTAAATCAAAGAACTATTAATGATTTCAGTAGACCTTCACTAAATGTAGTAACATCATGTCTAGTCTTACCGGAAGCAGTAAGGAATTTCGAATTAAAAGGTCATTATTTTAATGATATACCTTCTTTTCATGGGATGGCGAACAAAGATCTTGTAAGTTTCCTTAGAGACTATGAATATATGATGAGTACTTTTCCTTTAGAAGGGTTGACTGAAGACCAAGTAAAAATGAAATACTTTCCCAGTGCGTTGAAAGAATTGGCAAAGCGATGGTTTATGAATCTAACACCTAGTAGTGTTTATACTTGGGCTCAACTTTATGATTTGTTTATGAGTAAATACTATAAGCATGCATCTCTCACTGAATATAGAAAACAAATCATGTCCTTTCAAAATGAACCAGGTGAAACATTCCATGAGTCTTGGGATAGATTTAAAAATCTGTTTATTATGTGCCCTCATCATAATCTGGCTCAACATGTGTTAGTACTTCAATTTTATCATGGTCTTTCGCTAGGTTTACAAAATATGGTTGATAGTGCAGCTGGTGGTTTTATTAATAGAATGACACCAGATGCACTAGAGGAATTATTTGAGATGTTAAGTATAAATTCTCAACAGAAAAGTGCAAGAGGTAAAAGTAGAAGTTTATATCAAGTTCAAGAAAAATCAGATACACAAGCCCAATTTGAAAATTGGCCAATTCAAGAAGCATGTGCTTTATGTGGATTATATTCTTATGCTACTAATTTTTGTCCATCAAGTGCTATGTATGCTGAACAGGCTAATGCCATGAACGTATACCGTCAAAGACCAAGTAATGATCCCTACTCAAACACATATAATCCTGGTTAGAGGAATCATCCTAACTTTTCTTGGGGAGGAAATAAACCTTTACAACCTCAACAATTCCAACCTCAACAACACAACCTCAACAATTTCCAAATCAAAGTCAATTGAGAATTGAAGAAGTTCCAAAATCAGATGGAACAAGCAAAGGTCAAGCTGTCCTAATAAAATATTTACTTGAAGAAGTTGAAAATTTGAAGAATCAAATGGCAAAATCTGAAACCGAGAAAAGAGAAGAAGGGAAGTTCCCTAGCCAAACCGAGCAAGCAAAATCCATCATTACTCTGCGAAGTGGTAGAGTAATAGGAGAAGAGGTAAGTTATCATGTTCAATCTTCTAATGTGCCTGATGAAGTAGATAATTCTGAAAAAGAAGTTGAAAAGGATAATAATGAGAATAATCAAACAATTAATCAAGAAATAGAAGTAGAAGTTCAAAATAATGAAAAACAAGTAGAAGTAGAAAAAAAGATAGAACAAGAAGAAGAGGAACCTTATGTGGCACCACCACCATATGTTCCTCCAATTCCGTTCCCAAGAAGACTTATGAAAAACCGAATGGATAAACAATTTTCAGAAATTTATAATATGTTATCCAAAGTGAATGTTAACCTTCCTTTGCTTAATGTTATTAAAAATATTCCAGCCTATGCTAAGTTTTTCAAAGATCTTCACTCTAAGAAACACAAATTTGAAAACAATGAGAAAATTATTGTTTCTGAAAACGTAAGTGTTGTTTTACAACCAGAACTTCCCCCTAAGTTAAAAGATCCTGGTAGCTTTAATATCCAAGTCTCTTTGGGTAGCTCTAAAAAGATGAAAGTCATGCTAGATCTGGGAGCAAGTATTAACTTGATGCCTTTTGCGGTGTATAAACAATTGGGGTTAGGAGAACTAAAACCCACTAATATGTCCTTACAATTAGCTGATCGTTCAGTTAAACATCCTTTGGGTATAGTGGAAGACATCCTAGTTCAGGTTGATAAACTAATCATTCCAATCGATTTTGTGGTCTTAGAGATGAAAAGAAAAATATGCACAAATAATGAAGTCCCCATCTTGTTAGGCAGACCTTTTATGGCCACTGCCAATACTATGATAAATGTGAAGAATGGTAAACTTTCAATGTCATTCCTAGGTGAAACTGTCGAAATCTCTGTTTTTGATGCTATGAATAGACCTAGTGACATGAATGCATGTTTCTCCATAGATGAAATCGAAAAATTGACAACTCAAACTTTTGAGGAAAATAACGAGGATGACGATTATGAGAAAGATGTATTCGTAGTTTATGATGATAAACCTATACCTCCCATAAAAATTGACATTGAAGAGATAGAGAGAAAAATAGAAGAAGAAGAAAGACAAGAAAGAGAGAAATTAGAAGCTCTTTAAAATAAAAATAAAGATAATCTGGAGAAAGAATTAGAATCAGAAAGTAATTCTGATAAAATAGAAAAAGTAGAGGAAGAAATTAATGAAGAAGAAGTAGAAATTTTAAAATCTCTTTTTGAAGAAATAGAAATAGAGGACAAAAAAGTAGAAAATAATGAAGATGTTAAAGTTGAAAATAATGAGGAGATTAAAGAAGAAGAAATAATTAAACCAGAAAATTCGGAATTTATTCCTTTTGTTAAATCTCCTCCAGTAGAAGAATTAAAGCCATTACCACCTCACCTAAAATATGCATTTTTAGGGGAAGGTAAAACTTTACCTGTTATAATAGCAGCTGATTTAACTGAAGAACAAGAAGCAAGTTTATTAAAAGTTTTATGGACACATAGAGAAGCTATAGGATGGTTCCTAGCTGATTTAAAAGATATTAGTCCTTCTATGTGCATGCATAAAATACACTTAGAAGAAGGTAGTAAGCCTTCAAGAGAAAGACAAAGAAGACTTAACCGTCATATGGAAGAAGCGGTGAGAAAAGAAGTTCTTAAACTTCTTGATGCGGGTATAATTTACCCGATTTCTTACAGTAAATGGGTGAGTCCAGTTCAGGTAGTTCCTAAGAAATCAGGAATTACAATAGTTAAAAATGAAAAAGATGAATTAGTCCCTACAAGAACTATTACTGGTTATAGAATGTGCATTGATTTGAGGAAACTAAATGCGGCAACTAGGAAAGACCACATTCCTTTGCCATTTATTGACCAAATCCTTGAAAAACTAGCCGGTCATGAATTTTATTATTTTCTTGATGGTTTTTCTGGTTACAACCAAATTCCTCTAGCACCCGAAGACCAAGAGAAAACCACCTTTACATGTCCCTTTGGTACTTTTGGTTTTAGGAGAATGCCCTTTGGACTATGTAATGCACCGGCCACCTTTCAAAGATGCATGATATCTATATTCTCAGATTTAGTAGAAAGATGTGTTGAAGTTTTTATGGATGATTTTTCATTTTTTGGAAATTCTTTTGATCATTGCCTAGAAAATCTTACATCAGTCTAAAAAAGATGCTGTGAAACAAACTTAACCTTAAGTTGGGAGAAAAGTCACTTCATGGTCAAACATGGAATTGTCTTAGGGCATGTTGTGTCTAATAAAGGCATTGAAGTCGATAAAGCGAAAATAGAAATTATTTCACAACTACCTCCCCCAACTTCTGTTAAAGGTGTTAGAAGTTTTCTAGGGCATGCTGGCTTCTATAGAAGATTTATAAAAGATTTTTCAAAAATCTGTAAACCTCTATGTAACCTGTTAGCAAAAGACACTGAGTTTGTTTTTGATCAAGAATGCTTAAATGCATTCAATTTATTAAAAGAAAGATTAACCATTGCCCCTATTTTATCCGGCCCCGATTGGTCTCTCCCTTTCGAGATCATGTGCGATGCTTCGTGATTTTGCAATCGAGCCGTGTTAGGACAAAGGGTAGATAGAAAGCCACATGTGACACCGTGAGGTTCCAGGAATGTGCTCGCGCCCCGCCGCCTTGGATAGGGTGCGCCAGACGTGCGGACGCGGGACACCACCGCTCTCGCTCCACCCTCCCTTGTTAGGGGAAGACGAAATCCAAAGTGTGAGAGGAGCTTTGTCTATATTAGCACGTTGGAATGTGCCCTTGCTCCTGAGTGAATTTTGTATCCAATATGGGAACTTATGGTTTTCCATATCAAGTTATCCCTTATTTCGTGGATAACAGATATGGGAATGCATTACTCTTCCATTCCCATCCTCCCTTTATCTTTCAGTGGAAAATAGAGAAGTGCAAGAAAGAATATTGCGGACGCCCCACTATGGATTTTCATGAAAATAGCCTTATGGCCTATTTCGATCACTATGAGTGCTTTGGGTTTTCTACGCCAAGTTATCCCTTGTTTAGGGGATACCAGGACATAGGAATACATCACCTTTCCATTCCCATTCTCCCTTGTTTAGGGGAGAACGTGAAAGTGCAAAGAAAGATGTTGCGAGGCCCCACTGGATCCAAAATGTTTTAGAGTCGCCACCTTTATTTTAAGGCAAAAATAAAGGAAAACCAGAGATTTTAGAAAGCGGGTTCTGAGGCTAAGTTACGAGTCGGGAAGGTGCTAGGCACCCAACTCACCCTTTCGGTCTCGAAACGCTTTTGGTCAAGTATGCTTATTGTCACATTTACTTAGCAAATAAATAAGGTCTTATTTTGACAAGGAAAATTAAACGACATACATTCGTGGCCACATTATTTACTGACTCGCAAATGTTGCCTCTTTCCAATAATTACGTACACATTTAAAAATATTTGGCCATTATAACGCTTTTAGTATTATTTCCTAATAAAATCCGAGCAAAGATAAGCGCTTATATTTTGATATTGAACCGACCGAAATAATACATTTACAAATAAAGACTTTATTGAATAAATAAAGTAAATAAATACAAACTTATCTAAAAATATTTTGCCATAATAACGGCTACATTTAGTACTATTTCCTAATAAAATTCAGCAAAGACAACCGCTATATATATTTACATTGGGTCGGATCGAAATAATACTATTACATAGAAATAAAAGACTTTAACAATAAAAGCTTACAAACGGCGTAGGGTGTGCTCGCCTGTCCCTCGGGGGGAGAGAGTCTTTTTTTTCGGGTCTCCGGTCCGTTGAAGTTGTGTGTTGTGTGAATTTGGGCAGCCAGAATCGCCTCGAAAGTTACTTTTGGCCTCGGGATCGGGCAGGTAATGCTTATTTCTCGTTGTTTGTTTGATTGAAAAGGTCGTAAATTTGGGCGTAGTAACGGCTTACGCATCAATATTTTGCCTTTTAAATCGAGGCAGAGCAACCGCTTCATCCACCGATTTTTGGACCGGGAAAAGGGTGGATACCTAGTCTGGGGGCTAAGGTACACTTCTACCGGTTGATTTGTGTTTGGCGGAGGTTTGGCGTGGTTTCGAGGCTTTGGAAATTGATCTATCGGTATTTATTTCTTCAACAGAACGAGAACGCAGAGAAATTTTACTGATGAATGTGTGTTGAATGAAGGAGCCCGCTATTTATAGGAAGCCGAGGCCGACATCGTTGAATTTTGTGATTTCTCTCCGCATCGTGGAGTTGTACACGCGCTTGATGAATTGCATTTTACGGCAAATGGAGTGATGAACGATTGCTTGGAGAGTGGGGTTTGGGTGCCACCCATAGGGGTTTGGGCGCCACACCCAAACCCTGGTAGGTGGTGCCCAAACCTCAAACATGGCTCATTTTGACACTTTGCCCCCGCATTTGTCCTTTTGTGCATCCCGCTTTGTCCTTTTGCAATTTTGACCTCAGAACTTGACATTTGTTAATGTTTTAACAGCTTCTTGATATTTTTGTCATGTCATATATCCGAGGTACGAAATGGGGTGTCTACAGAGCCCCTCAACGATGGAGTCTACTGCAACCCGCAGCCTTACCGAGTAGACGAACATCATTGATTAGAATAGACTCTCCAATTTCGCTTTCATTTCAAAACGAGGGAGAAATATGCAGGTAGTAGCGTTATAATGCAAGAATTTATCAAACCTCCATATCCTAGACATTTTTAGTCGGCTATAGCAAGTTATCGTAATTTTTAAGCAGATCCGCAAATTAAATGCTCGATGGTCGGACCTACTAATGTAGGCCGCCTACGTATCCCTTAATAAAAGGAATCAGACCAAACGTAGTTCGGCCTAAGCCGAAAAAAACAACCAAATGCAGATAAGTGTTATGTGAAAGATAGTTGTAATATCCATTACAACCTAGTGAAAAAAGCGCATATCAAAATGCAATATCCATTGCATTGACACAAAACAATACACACAAAACGCAATATCCATTGCGTTGCTAACACAAAACATAATACATTGAAACTTAATGCAATATCCATTGCATTAACATTAAAATGGATGCAATATCCATTGCATTTAAAACGCAATATCCATTGGCCGATATTAAACTTAATGCAATATCCATTGCATTACACAAAATGGATGCAATATCCATTGCATCGCGAACACAAAACGCAATATCCATTAAGGCCGACACGGAAAACGATGCAATATCCATTGCATCGCAACACAAAACGCAATATCCATTGCGTCGACATTAAACAAATGCAATATCCATTGCATTTAACGGAAAAATAGATGCAATATCCATTGCATCATTTGACACAAACGCAATATCCATTTCGGCCGACATAAAACAAAATGCAATATCCATTGCATTAAAACGGAAAATAGATGCAATATCCATTACATCACGACACAAAACGCCAATATCCATTATTTGCCGACACAAAACAAAATGCAATATCCATTGCATCCAAAACGCAATCTTTTTTTGAAAATGGGCTTTCCCCGCCACGGAAAGCTTTTAAACTTTTTTTTTTTTTTTTGAAAATTGGGCTTTCCCCAACACAGGGAAAGCTTTTGAACTTTTTTAAATAGCTTTCCCCAACATAAGGAAAGCTTTTTGAACTTTGAAAATGGGCTTTCCCAAAGATAGGAAAGCTTTTTGAACTTTTTTGAAAATAGGCTTTCCCTCAAAGACAGTGGAAAGCTTTTGAACTTTTGAAAATGGGCTTTCCCAAACATAGGAAAGCTTTTGAACTTTTTGAAAATGGGCTTTCCTCAAAGATATGGAAAGCTTTTTTTTTTTTTTGAATTTTTGAAAATGGGCTTCCCCAAAGATGGAAAGCTTTAGATCCTTTGAAAATGGGCTTTCCCAAAGATAGGAAAGCTTTTTGAACTTTTGAAAATGGGCTTTCCCCAAAGATAGGAAAGCTTTTGAATTTTTTTATTTTATTTTTATTTTATTTTTATTTTATTTTTTTAGGAAAGGGGCTTACCGCCGAATTTTCTCGACTTTTCTCTTGTCCGGGTGGCCGACTTGTCGGGATATGAGCTTTCCTTTTGTCACTTTTGATGATGCCTTTGTGGAGGATCTTTGGGAGGTGATCCTTTGGAGATGCCGCATCATTCATAGGCCGATGTGGCGTAAGACCGATAAGATGCAAGAGAAAGATGCAAGCAAAAGATACAAGCATGCGAATGTAATTTTTCTTTTTTCTTAGAGAAAGGACTTTGAATGTGCACGTGTGTCATCTGCTTAAACATTGTTAAGACAGATAAGGCAATGATGGAAATGCAATATGAGAGCTTGAGATGTGACTTTAGTTGGCTTTGGAGGGTTAGGTGTACTGGGAGTTGATGGTGATATTTGAGATGAAGGTGAAGGAAGTTTCGGTTGCTCTTTTTTTTTCGGTCTTTGACTAGTGCATCATTCAAGAAAGGAATTCAATCTGAAAATTAGTAAATCCTACTAATCGATGCCTCGAAGGGCCACTTCTTTTTTCTTTGCTTTGTTTTTTTTTTTTTTTTTTTGTGCTCTAACTTTTGCCTAGGCCGCCCTTTCTGGTTTTCAACCTAGCGAAGCTTTTACCTTATAGGGAGCCATTTTTTCAATGCATGTGAAGATAAGCCGCTTGTTTTCAAAAGATCATGCCTTTGTAGTTTCTTCGCTTTCTTGAGACAGTAAATGGAAATGACGCAAATTACTGGGAGGATGAGTCTTTATGTATCCCATGAGTTTATGGAGAAGCCTGTGATGAATTTGATCAATCAAATTTTGCATGACGGGAATGTTCTTCCCAGAGAAATTAACTAGGATAGCCCCTGCACAAACTCGATTTGGAGAGACTTTGTGGGAGATAGAAATGAGTATGCTCGTGAGAAAGAGGATGACTCTAATGGACAAAAAGAAGAGTCATGATCCGTAGTTTATCGCCAAGTATCATGAGTTTCATGGACCCTACTTAACATTTATCTTTTGATAATTTCATGTGTCTTTAGCAAGGAGTTCGCCCCGGATCTGTGATCACGCTACAACCAATTGAAACAGAAGCTATAGGTTGCAACTAGGTGGGGTGTAGTGTTAAGTGTTTGGGATGGATTAGCTTTAGGGTCGAGGATTTGGTTGGCCTCGATTCAAATGTATTTTGGGTGTGGATTTGTGTGTATTTTTTTTTTGAAAGGCGGTCCGGCGGACCATTGGGTCCGGCTTTTTAGGCCGTGGGTTTGATAGAAAGTTGGTTTTGGACCTCTCGTTGTGATATGGTTGGGATTGGCTGGCTTTCGCTTTGGTTGTGGGTTATGGGTGGTTCAAGAGTGATTGATCTTCCCTCTTTTTTTTTTTTTTTAGCAAGAGAGAGATTTTGAGGAAAGTTGCTTTGAGAGACTTCTTTCTTTCTTTCTCTTTTTCTTTTTTTTTTTTTTTTTGCGAGAGAGAAATTTTGAGGAAATCTCTCAAGAGAGGCTTTTTTTTTTTTGTTGACCTTCTGAGCAATTTTGAGAGAGTGCTTGAAGAGATATTTGTCTCCGCTTCTCTTTGGGACAAAAAGAAGGTTGTCACTCTTGGTGGATGTATATATATGGGTTGAAGAAACCCAGCTTTGGGAAGTTGGATCTGGTGGATGGTTAGACTTGGTGTATGGTGGATTTGTTCTGTATTTGGAAGAGGTTTGTGTATGGTTGGAAGCCCCTAGCGTGCCTTTAATAGCTCTGGCCGCAATGAGTCGAAGATGACATTTCACCAAGACGTAAGGTTGCTTCATCGAACAAATTTTTTAATGGTTGTGGGTCCATATTTTGAAATGACTCATTATCAACCCGTGTAGTTTTTATCATGTTTTACATGACCCAGCTCCTCATCATTTTTTTTTTTTTTTTTTTTACAAATACTTTGGCTATATGTGCTCAATCAAGAAGAAGACTCGACAAGCTAATAAAGGAGAAGCAAGAATTTACCGATTTGAATATCGAGATGGATACCTTTGAAAGCTCGATCCGAGGACTCGATTGACTTTTGAAAGAACAGACCAAATGGACTAGTGAGCACACTCTCAAAGATGGGTCAGAGGCATCAATATGGGCAAAAGAGATACCCCTCGGGTTTGAAAGCCCCTAGTCTTGAATTGTTGCTTATGATCCCCGATTCGCCTTTTCTCGGATTTCCCGCCCTTCAAGATTTTTTTTCTCTCGCCTTCCTTGGTTTTTCCAAATTTCTCCTTTCTTTTTCTCTGCCCTTTTCTACCCTCTTTTTTTAATTTTTTTTTTTTTTGAGTGGTAGACCTAACATCTCAAGTAGGACTTACCGATTTTTTTTTTTGAATCAAGAATGGTCGATGCACTTATCAACTGGTGATGACAATTGAAAATGATGGTGAGGGGGATTTTGCCTTTACATGTTTTGGGAAACAAAAGACAACACATAGAAGAAAAAAAACCTTTCCTTTTTTTTTTTTTTTTTTTTTTTTTGAAATGATTTTTGAAGAGTAAATCAAAGCATTTGACCGAACCCTGAGGTCGCTTAATGCTCTCATTTCGAGGCTCAGTCATCGAAGTTCAACTCTAGTGCAGAAATTTTCATTTTGCTAATCTTTTTTTTTTCTTTTTTCTTTTTTTTTGAATTTTGAATTTGAAAGAATAGAGATTTTGAATTTGAAACAATTTTTTTTTGCAAAAGAAACGATTATATATATATATATATATATATATATATATTATTATTATTATTTTTGAAAAGAAAACTAAGTATTACATGATTTTTTTTTAATTGCTAGAAAACTCCTTTTTATTTTTTTATTTTTTGAAATGGGATGTGGAGGATTACGCACTCTGGACAATCTTCTCAGAGAGTAATGACAATAGTTAATTTTTCAGCCTCCCCGCAGTTAGTGGTACCCGAAAACAACAAGGATCCCAAAATTTATGAAAATTGACGCCGGGTTGAAAAGAGTTGTTTCCTCGGAGATTTTATTTGACAAAAGGACATTCAAAGGTACAAAGAGTCTGGAGGTGTATATACAAGGGTATCCTAGTGTTTTTTCCACTTTTACTAGGGACAATCATGGTGCGGCTTTTCAATGATTTGGCCATCAATAAGATCTTGATGGCACTTCGAAGCTTATAACACTTATTAGGGGGACGGCCACCGCTAATGCATGATACCGCAATATCGAGAGTGGTCC